>JANBXA010000642.1:30735000-30845000 GCA_030556225.1 Cricetiscus sungorus
AAGGCTAAAAATGACTTCCACCCACATGGGCAGTGTATTCAGCATAAAGGGGTGGGAGCTAAAGGCTCTGCACAGAACCAGGAGAATGTTTATCTAATTCTGCAGCCTGCAGTCCATAGCCTTAGGAGCGACTCCAGCAGGGGCTAGGGGGAGGGTGAGCATTTGCAATCCTATTTCAGAAGACAGAATTAAACCCCCAGATTAGGACAGGACAGGGAGAAGTCCTACCCATTGTCAGTGGCTGTGTTTCCTTGCCTAGGTGACCCTTGCTGAATCAAGCAAGACCAGATGTTCCCTGCCTTACCATTGCCTCTTACATCAGTGTGATGAGTGGGTGAACAACACTCCCTGACCCTGGCCATTTTCATCAAAGGGAGTTTGAAGCATAGTCCCACAGAAGTTGGGAAACTGTGGGAGTAGCCGGGTAGGAGGGGAGATATCCAGATTATCCTTCATCCGTTTGGGAAGAGAATGCCAGTCTCTTCCCGACGCATCCTTTCTCTAAATGTGTTCTCTAACTTTCACCCCTCTTCCGGCTGCTGTTTGAGTCCCTCCCCTCCCCTACCCATACATCTTTCAGCAACTTCCATCACCGATATTTCCTGGTGTGTCTGTCGGCATGGGTTCCATAAATGCAGAGCTTGATAAGTGTTTCTGTGCACATGATCTATTTGGAAGAGTAAGAACAGAAAGAAGGCTTGAGAGGATGAAGGCAGTACGTGAAGATGTGAACTTACATGGAGCCCAGCCTTGACTTGATTCACAGAGGGATCTGGAAGGGAAGTACAGTACAAATGTGCCCCTTCCTTTGCATCCCATGTTCCAACCCATGTTATAAGTCTATCTTGGCTGTGGGTCTCCCAAAGATTGAGCATGTGCAAATTCCAAGGCTAGAAAATGGAAGATTTCTTGGAAGAAGTTGTCTACAGTGAGTCTTGAGCAGTCCACACCCCCTACAGCTGGGAGGGACTTCTCACCCAAGAAATGGCTGCTGAAATGTTCCATGCAGTTGGATCCTATGGTCTCAGAGTCCTCTGGCTCTCCTGAGTCAAACAGGATCAAAAGTGAGATGTCCATTGTTCTACCCACCACCCTGATTCCAGAGCCTGTCTTAGTCTCAGGGTGGAGGAACAGGCAAGGAAGACCCCATCATGTATCGCTTGACCTCCATCCCCAGCATCCTCTGCCCCACACAGACTCCAGAATCTCTCACTTGGACCAGTTCACTGATCTCCCCATCAGTTGCCTGGTGTCACCTCTTTAACCACCCCTTACAGCAGCTCTGAATGGCCAGACCTTCACTTACCATGCTGTCTACATCCCTTTCCTCTCTAGGCATAGCTAGTTGCTTTGTCTTTATGGTGTCTCCTTGGCTCTGAAGGCTACCATCCCCTTATTTAATCCCTTAACATTGGTACCTTCTCCATTGGAAATAGTTGAGAATAGAATCGAAGTGTATGTAAAGTGGTCCATATATTTATTAGCTCCATTTGGCCTTTCCACGGTGTACATACGTCAGAACATCATGTCACATACAACAAATGTCTGTAGTTTTTACCTATCAGTCAATAAGTGAATGAATGTTATTTCCCTTACCTAAAGCCTTGTTTGCTAGCACTTGACCTAGTACAAGCCTCTATAGTGCAATGCCTATGTTGTAAAGAGGTTATTATTTCACTAATTAGAGTCCTTCACAAACCATGAGGGTTATGAAAGTTTAAGGTATGTCATCAGTGTGTACATCCTCTACTATGTCAGTATGCACCATTTGAATGACAGATTTCCGTGTATCTGCCTTGAAAATGGCAAGCAACCCTATCCACAGAGCTGAGTATTTCATTTCTGTTTTATCACTGATCGTAAGAAGCTAAGAAATACCATTTCCATGTGTTAGCGTCCTTTCAACAATGCTTGTAAAGAAATAATGTTTCTAGGCTGCAGTAACAGTGCTATCCGTAATTACCTCTGTTCTTAGTTACTCCTTAAATCCCAGTGGCCTTGAAAGATAGTATCCAGTCCCACCATTATTTACTTACTTAGATAGGGTTGGTCTTATGTAGCCAGAGCTGTCCTCAATCTTGCTATGTATGGGAAGATGACTCTGAACTCCTAAACCTCCTACCTCCACTCCCCAGGTTTACAGGCATATGCCACCATGGCCAGTATCTACCCATTCCCTGTCTAAATCCTATGCATTACTGGGTTATAGTCTGGTAGTTGCCCCATTACCTGTTAGATACATTATTTTATTTGCATTTGTTGCAGGTGAATAAAACACATACACACGCGTGCACGCACACACATAAACACACACACACACACACACACACACACACACACACACACACACAAGCTATGGCACAATCTTACTACACAAAGAAAAAATCCTTGGAGTAATCTCCATGTGAAGGGTTGGTCCAAAGCCAGTCATCCCAGTTTTCTTTTGTAAAAAGTAAATTCACACTTATTTGCAGTAAATGTCACCAGGGTTCACCTCTTCCCCTTCCTCAGGACTTGGCAGATCACTCCTGCAAGTTCCCAGAAGGTAGAGTGGCCTTGTGACCACATCCAGCCAAAGAGAAGAAGGTTCAGAGGCTGCCCATCCCTTGGAGGAGAAGAAAAGAGGGGTCTTCTGCAGCTGCCTGGATGCCTTCCTGCCTCTGTCAATTCTAGTGAATCAAATGGTTCTGCAAGCAAGTCCTCCAGGGGAAGACTGCCCTGGGGAGATACCTGTACCTACCACAGACTTTGCAAGAGCAGTCAATACGCTTCTCCTGTCTTAATTCACAAACTTTAGGGGACCCCCCCACCCACTCACACCTATGAGCTCCTGTATTCACTTTGAATCATAAAGTGTTGACTCCAGCAATTGTCTTGATCCTACTGACCACTCCCACACTCTTCCCAGTACCCAGATGACACTGGAATGAACCAGACTCCAAAATCCACCAAGGGATGGCCCAAATTCTCCCGCAAGAGCTGCAGGATAATTACTGACCTCTGGGGAGCTTTGGGTCAAGTTCCATCAACTCCCACAGCAGAACAAGAAGAGCTCTGGGCTGATCAGAAGTCAGCTAATTCTAGAACCTGCAATTCATTCAGTGAAACTATTGTCTGCACCTGTTGTGATGTAGGTAGTGTTTTAGGCATGGGACACTCAGTAGCAGTGACCAAAGCTCCAGTGTCTGCTGTCCAGGTGTGTGTACTCTGGAGCTGAAGAGACAGGTGCACAGGAGACCCTGTCACCCAATGGTAGACGGTTTCAAGTGTCATAATGAGGACTTTCTCCCTGCAAGGAATATTCAGGGAATTTACCAAAGCGAATTACTTTAACCCTCTTAACAGCTGCACAAAATTGGCACCATGTCTCTTGTCTACTGATGAAGAAGTTTAGGCAAAGAAGACCTCGTGGGTAAGGTCAGACAGTGACAGAGAAAGGACACCGCCTTTGTCTGGGTCTGGTACATGCTTTTTGCCATTGTAAGACACTGCCTCTCAGCAAGCAGTACAAAGACGTATGTTCCAAAATAGCTTGTGTGTACTGTTTATAACTGTTGTCTCCTCCTTCTCTATCTATCTGTAAGGCTGTGATGGAGAAACGGAGGGCATTGTCTCAGACTTAACTGAAATGATTACATCACTGACTCCTAACCTCACATGCAAAAAAATCCACCCGCTCTGAAGGGTAATCCGAAATAAAAACAAAAACTAGGAAACACATCCCAGGAAGATTTCAGAACCCCCAAACAGAAAGGAGAGCGAGGATCAGCACCTGAGTCTAGAAAAGCTAACGCCTGGTCCACATCAACCCTTGTCATTTCCATCCCCAATCCCTTGTCATTTCCATCCCCAACCAAATGCCAAACAACTGTTGAAACTGCAAGAGTTTCCAAGGTCACTCACTAGGTTGCTTTGTTACCTCCCACAAACTCCAAAGATTTTCCGTATCATGTGCCTTTGCTATCATGCCCAATACAATTGCTCTCTGAAATATTGGAAGTCTGTAGTGGCTCTGCCAATTATCTGAGACCTTATGAAATCTAATATCATCTTGGCAACACTTCTTGCAGGATAAACATAAACCTCACTGCTCAAGAAAATCTTAATAGCATTCAAAATATGTCAGCAACTGATCAGGCCAGGCCTGGAGGCTCCATAGGGCCTGATATGGTTTTAGTGTTTTGTTTTGTGTTGTTTTTGTTTTTAATCTCTCTCTCTCTCTCTCTCTCTCTCTCTCTCTCTCTCTCTCTCTCTCTCTCTCTCTCTCTCTCTCTCTCTCTCTCTCTCTCTCTCTCTCTCTCTCTCTCTCTCTCTCTGTGTGTGTGTGTGTATATATATATATATATGTATATAACTAATATACTCTTAGTTCCTAAAGAGGTGACAGGCTTTGGGGGCAGAAAATGACAGAACAGCTTGCTGGAGAGTAGTCAAGATTTCAAGCCCCCAGCCCACTTCTCCATGCTGGCAAGGCAGCACCATTTCAAGGACCAACAGTGTAAAATACAAAGGAAAAGGAAAAGCACAATAAAGCTGGTGCCCCATAATCCAGATGCAGGTCTACAGGAGAGCTAAAAGTACAGCTTCTTCCTCTGCAGGCCAAGGTCCCGCCAAGCGCTGAGCACCACAGGTGTGTTGAGTAAGTGCAGGTGAGAAAATAAAACAGCATCCCTGGGCCACCATGAGGTTCCGCTACTGGGCCGGCATCTGCTGGGAATGCAAGTAGAAAATTTGCTGATCTTCCAGTCTCGAGGCCGCTGGACCTTGTCCAGAATGCAGAGTAAATATAAAAGTGCATGGCTAAGAACCCAGTCGGTGAATCAACTGAGGTCAAAGTTTCATCCGTTTCTGACTCAGTGGAGGAGAGGGCTTGTTCAAACGGGCCCATCACATGTAACATCTTAAATTATGATGATGTTCACGGTCCAGGGACCACTCTTAGAGGACAGCTGCTCTGTCACGTGGGGGAAAGACAGCCAAGAAAAGAGGGAGTCCTGGAGGTATCTATCTCAGCTTCTCTCGTCAGAGGGAGTGGGAAGCCAGATTTCTGGGGACTCCATCCCTGATGAGTGGCCCACAGATACCTTCCCCTGGACTGGGTGGTACGCCAGCCTCCCACAGCAAGAAGCAAAGCAACACTTTGAGCACAGACCAAGGGTTTCCACAAGGGTCTTTGTACTTTATATGCCTATTCCAGATGTGGAGACAGAGGCCAGGAAGGCAGCCAGAAAAATCAAAATCCGAGTCCCTTACACACTACAGGACAAGCTCTCTCCTGACACACACTTGGTCTGCATTCTATACATATGCAAGGATGAAGCATTAAGAGGATTCCAAGGTGGCTGCAAGTTCAGTAAGCCCAGCTCAGCCTCAGAACTTGCTTTGTTATTTGGAGCCATAGTGGGTATTCCGGGGGACTTCCGGGGTCCTGAGGACCCCAAAAGGGACGCTTGATTGGGTTTCCAAGAGGCTGATGTCCAAAGCCAAAAGATGAGTTTGAAGGTCGGTACTCATGGGCAGCTTGATAAGGTCTAGATTAGTCTAGACACACTACCTAAGGATGCCTATGAGAGTTTCTAGATTCGGGTCACAGAAGTGGTGGGAAGAGTCACCTTAAATTTGGGTGAACCCATCCCATGGCTTCAGTCCAGGACCACGCGAAAAGGAGAAAAGCCTGTTGAGCATTGCCCTTCGTCACTCTCTGCTTCCTGACTATGGATGCCACGTGACCAAAGGCCTAGTGTTCCTATGGCCACGAACTTTCCGGCCATGACAGACTGTACCTCACTCTGTAAACCAAAGTAAGCCTTCCTTCCCTAAGTTGCTTTTGTCAGGTGATTTTTGTCTCATGGAGAAAAGAAATGAATACAATGAGGGTACTCCAAAGCCTTCAGCTCTCCCATAAAGACCTCACCATCACATTCATGTTCAGCAATACTGTCACTGGAATGGCTGTCCTTGATAATTAAGAAATGATAGCCAAAGTCCAGGGTTTCTGTGGCACCCAGTATGCACACCCTCACATAAGACAGCAAGGAGCTCTTCATGGTCTCATGATAAAGCATCTCATCTTCGCTGTTCCCTCCCTTGCTGAAGCCTTTTCCCCTGACACAGTTGCCCAAAGCAAAATGCAATGCATGACAGGACACAGGAAGGAAAATGACCAAATGCCTCATAAATGTCCCACACAAGGCACTTCAGAGCTCCTTCTACACTCATCTCTTGTCTCTTGTGCACCATTCCCACAGGCTCACATCCTTCCTGCAGCCAGAAAAGCCGGGAAACCCACAGCTGGCAATCAGGGATGTCCCAGCTTTGTGCTTAGCAACTTTGCGAAAACTATGAGCTATCACTCAAAATTTTCCATAATTATGTATTCTGTGGGTGATCTAAGCATGTGGTAAATGCTCTTTTAATTATGATTAGTGGGAAATTTCTGAGGTTGGTTCTAATAAAATGGCACAATGGCATTGTAAACTGCCCCAACTCTCTCTCTCTCTCTCTCTCTCTCTCTCTCTCTCTCTCTCTCTCTCTCTCTCTCTCTCTCTCTCTCTCTCTCCCTCCCTCTCTCTCTCTCTCTCTCTCTCTCTCTCTCTCTCTCTCTCTCTCTCTCTCTCTCTCTCTCTGTGTGTGTGTGTGTGTGTGTGTGTGTGTGTGTGTGTGTGTGTGTGTGATATGTGTATATTGTGTTATGGTGAATATGTGTGATGCATTTGGCTCCTGAGATGAGTTTTCCAGATCACTTCAACCCTTCCCAAAAACACATACAAATAAATGTATTCTGACCCATTGTCCCCCATTAGGAAAATTTGCCATAACTCTTGCAAAGCATTTTTACAGTAAGACTCTAAAAACCTAAAAATGTTTATAGCTCGGGATCCAATAATTCCACTCTTGGGAATCAAGCATGAAGAAATAAATCCCATGCGTGAAGAGCTTGTGCACAAAGCTATGCATCATAACAACGAGTCAATCAAAACAAACTATACAGCCAGGGGTGCTGGAAAGCACAGCCCTAATACAGAGCCTGTAGTTTCATCCTTCTTGGGAAATAATCCTCAAAACCCGAATATCTAGATTTCCCACATTCAAATATGGAAATTGCATGCATGTGCTTTGAAGTGCCTTACCAACAAAACTAATTTCAGAGTGTAATAATGTAAATGACACTTGCAATGTCTGAGTAGCTTTTCATGTATTAAGAAAATTGGGGCTTTCCTGGAATAGTCAGAATATGTCCAGCAAAAATTATGTGAAATCTACTGTTGTGAGTCTAGGGGAAATGGTTAAAGGTAGATGTAAAGATTGTAAAGATATTTGGACAGCTGTGCATCTGGTTAGCATCCTGTCCAAAACTCCTCTCAAATTGTGGTTAAGGGGTTGATCTTTTATTTTTATGTTATTGCTGGGGTGTGTGTGTGTGTGTGTGTGTGTGTGTGTGTGTGTGTGTGTGTGTGTGTGTGTGTACTTGTCTACTTGTCTCTGGAGTATGCTTGGCAACATAGGCAGGTGTGGTGGCCAGAAGCTGATATTCAGGAAGCCTTCCTTGATCAGTTCTCCGTGTGACATTTTGAGATAAGGTCTCCCACTGAACCTGAACCTCACTGTTGTGTTTATACTGCTTGGCCAACAAGGCCCTGGGATTGCCCTATCTCCAGTTTGGGGGTACAGACGTGCTGCTGAGGGTGCCTTTGGTTTGGGTGCTGAGAATCCGTGCTCAGGAACTTACACTTGCACAGCAAGCACTATACCCACTGAGCCATCTCCCCAGCCCCCAAAGGCTTGCTCTGAACTCACAATTCCACAGGGATAAAAAGAACAAAGAAGAATACATTGAAAAAATTACTAACATTACTAGAATATACACCAGAAGTAGTTGACCTTCCAAACTGCAGAAGCCCAAATCCTTTTCAGTGTCAGCAGAGAGTACAAGACCAATTAAGGCAAGAGGAGACTCACCCAACATCAGACCAATTAACATTTAATTGTAGAAAGGAGGGAGAATCACCAGGCCCTCCCCTGAGATTTCAACCGCTCCTTCCCTCCTCCTCCACCCCCAGTACATTTCATCCTGCTATGGCTGCCCTGATGTCAAGGTAGTTACATCCATGTTGGATCTGAAGGATAGTGTTCCATATCAACCTTCTACGAAAATCTCCAAGGTTAAATATAAAACCCCAAACAAGTAAGAGGAAAAGGCAATACAGAGGGAGCAAAGTCTTCCGGAAAATATCCTGTCAATCATTCCTAGGGTGTGGGGGGAGAAGATAAAGCATCTATTAGACAATAATAGGGTACTAAAGAAAGACAACATCCGAGAACAAAAGAGAAGTTGGAGAGAGAAAGAGAGAGACATAAATTCCATGGGAAAGTTAATATGAAGCTTGGGAAAGACCCTCGGATGGAAATCAAACTAAAAAAAAAAAAGATGGATAAAAAGAACACACAAGTGGAAGAAAAATTAGACAACCAGATCAGGAAGACCATGAACAAAATGGAGAGGAAAGGAAGACAGGAACAATGCAATGCAGAATGGAGAGGAAAGGCAGGAAAGGAGAAGCAATTGTAAACAGGATCCCTCCAGAATTTCTTCAGGGAACAAAGGGCACTGGGGCATTGGCTCCCACATCCCAAGGGATTCCTGAAGCAGACATGTCCTGTGAGATTTTGTAAGTCTTATCAGGGAGGATTCTGGGAGGATGCAGAAAGAGAGCAGAGCACAGGGGATGGCTTCGGACCTGTCATAGTGTAGGAAACTTGCAACCACAGATAAAACTCAGAATAAAACTACCTCAAGTCCCAAATTCTATTCCAACATATTTCAGTTGTCAAATCAAAAGTTGAATAAAGCTCCTTCTCTCTTGGAAAAGGTGAAATTGAACAGCAGATGAGTACATGCTTGGAAGGGGTGTTCTGAGTCATGGGAAAGGGACACAATACTATGTACAGGGGAGACGCAGAAACATAACACAGAGCTAAGAACAAGGTGTGTGCGTGTTACAGGAGCTAAGAACAAGGCGTGTGCATGTTACAGCTGCTTCTAGAACTGCTTCCCCGTTTTAACTCCAGGATTCTGACTTGGCCCATAAATTTCAGAACCTTTCGTATTTGATGTAGGTGACATACCTGGCCTTCTGTGACAGGGAACATCACACTCCACTCTCCCCAGTGCAGGCATGACAAGCCTGCCAGAGGATACTCCAGAGCTGAAGAGATTGGTCGGTCAGAAAAGTCTCTGCCATGCAAGCATGAGGACCTGGGTTCAAATCCCCTGTGCCCACATAAAAACCAGGCGCAGTGGCATACCTCTGTACTCGCAACACTAAACGGGGAGTAGACCAAGATGCTGGGGTCTCATTGGTCAATTAGTGTAGTAGAATCTGTGAGAATCAGTGTGCTGGATGACCAGTGAGGAAGCTTATCTCAAAAGGAAGGTATAGAACAATAGAAAAAGACACCTGATGTCAACCTCTGACCCCCACATGCATGTGTGCACAGGCACACATTCATGTACACACACACACAGTCACGTACACACCACACACCATGTAAATGCAAACGCAGAAGAGCTATATTGACTCAGATTGACAACCACTGAGGATGCACAGCTCTGCAGCCCGTGTGCTGCAATAGCAGCTATAGTTTGATATGCAGGATATTTGTGAACTGCTACATTCACAGAAGGTATTCTTGCTTGTTGCTGTGATAAACACCATGACAGAAAGCAGCTTTGAGGAGAAGAGGGTTTATTTCCACTTACAATTCCATCAGCCCCAAATAACACACTGAGACTCTGTATTTGATACAATCCTGTTGGCCAGTTACCATTATTGTTTATGAGCTAGCTCTGTCTTAATTATTAACCCATTTCTACTTATCTAAGTATTTCCACGTGGTCATCTTATCGGGGAGCGGCGAGCCCGGCATCTTGCTTCCTCTAGCTCTAATGCTGACTCCTCCTAACTACTTCCTCTTTCCTCCTTGTCTCCTAGCCCCGCCTATCTTTTTTCCTATTGGCTACGGTGCTTTATTAACCAGTATGAGAAACATGTTTATAGAATAACATCTTCCATCATCTCTTCTTTTCTGTCTAAAATAAAAAGAAGGGGTTTAGCCTTAACATAGCAAAATATATCATACAACAGTTATCAAATAAGAATCGCAGTTAACAATATTTAGTCCATTAACATTTTGTAAGACTTAAAGAAAATATCATCTATCCTATCTTTGTGAGTCTAAAGTCCTATATGTAACTTATCTTTAATCCTAACTAAGGAAAACTATAACCATAACTATCTGTCTTCAACTCCTTCAAAGACCACAGAAGGATAATATATAAACTCTAGAAATGACAGAGATATCTCACTGCCTGGTCAGTCACCCGAAGTTCTTCTTTAATGTTCCATCTTCAGCCCATAGGCCATGGTATGTCTGGCAGACTCTTCAGCAAAGCAGGAAACTTTAAACTGTCCGCCTGTATTGGCAGTTTGTCAGTCATTTTTCTCTGTGTCCTGTAGACTGTCTGGCTGCCTTTTCCATGAAGCAGGAATCCTGTAGCAATGTCCATCTTGTATCAGCAGTCACTTTTCTGTGGGTCCTGCATGTCCAGTTTATACAGCATAAAGTCAAACAATCCAGACAAGAACAGTATCTTGTCCATATGGCTAGTCTTGCCATGTTGAAAGCAAACTTCGTAATAAGTTTCTTTAATGTCCATCTTCCTTTCTGACACAGGTGGTGTTACCAGGAGCAGTTGTGCCTCACTGTCAAGAAAAACCCTAAACCATTTTAAATGCCATATTTAAAAGTCCATCAGTAGAGGAAGCCAGGGTGGGAACTCAAGCAGAAAACATAGAGGAATTACTAGCTTGCCTTCTGGCCCACTCTTCTTGTAAAGCCCAGACCACTTTCTTACCTAGGGATGGTGCCTCCAGCGTGGTCTGGGCCCTCCCATATGAAACACTGGTCTCTTACAGACATGGCCACAGACTAATGTGATCTGGGAAATTTCTCAGCTGAAGCCCACTAGACTCCAGATTGTATCAAGTAGGCAATAAAAACTAGCCAGTCCAGCAGGCAGAGGTGGAAATAAAGTATTAAGCAGGGCAAAAGCGAGATACACTTCAGACCCAACAAAATCTTGATGCATGCCCTGGGTACTCCAGACCCTAGGTAGGTGCTGAAATTGCACCCTCACTCTGTGTGCTCTACAGACTGATACTCTTCCACCCTCTTTAGTCAGCTCTGTGGCTGAGCTATCCTAAGGATGGCCTAAACCTGGGTGAGGTAGTTCTCCACAGCTGAGGCAGACCTGAGAGGCATCCATCCCCCTGAGGATGCTGGGTAGCTCATCTCTGGCCTTGAAATTCAACCCTTAGTAAATCAAAGGGATGAGTGCCAAATTTTTCCAAATGAAATATAAACATGCCTCAGAGAAAGATACTGCTTTAGATGCAGACTGTTGCAATAAAGTAAGTATTGCAATAAAGTGGGTCACACAAATTTGTTGGTTTCTCCGTGCATCTAAAAGTTATTTTTACATTACACAGCAGTCGATGGAGTCTGTAATTGCACGATGTCTAAAAATACCAACATGGATGTCTTTTTTAAAATAAATGCTTTATTGCTAAGTTATGCTAATAGTCAGCTGGACCATTATCGAGACACAATCATTTGCTGGTGAAGAGTCTGACCTCAATGCTAATGGATTCAGGCACATCCAAATCCCACTTTCTGAAGACTAGAGTACCAGTGCAATGTCTTACCAATGAAGTTAGCTGTATCAAATGCACATCTTTTCCTAAAAGATTCCTCTGCTGTATGTGATGCTACTTGATGGCATCATACCCACAACAGAACTTCTCTCTATATTTGAGTCAGCCCTCTTAGATGCTGTCACTGCTCTACCAAGTTTGTATAACACTTCAACAAAATATAACACGCTTATCTGTCCATTCCAGATGAAGACACCCATTCCCTTGCTCACCCAGGAAACGCCTTACTCAATAGTTCTTTTGTAAGATTGCAGCAACCTGGTCCCCTTTGGCAGCTCTGCTCCTAATTCTAGTCTGCCTGCTTCTGAAGTCATATCTATGATGACTTCCTCCACTGTAGCCTTGAACCCCTCAAGTCACTGTAGCTGCTGAAATCAATCCCTTCCAAACTCCCATTCAGTATTTCATCACCCCCTATGAACCAACAATGCCATCCAGCTTGGTGACCCCTTCTAAAAGATTTTGACTTTCCAGAAATGAGATGTGAGAGCCAAGTGTCTTTTCAGTCCATAAGCTATAGAATAGGGTTTGTGTTAGCATGAAAACATTAATACTAATATCAATGGTGTGCATTTACATGAGATGTATGGTTGATGAGGTTAGGGAGACAGCTCTATCAATAAACTGCTGACTGCACAAGTATGAGAACCTGAGACTGATGCCCAGAACCCATGTCAAAAGAAGCCAGGAGCGGTGATGCATGCTTGCAATCCCAGCACTGGGGAGGCAAACAAAGGATCCTGAGGGGCATGTGTCAACAGGGATAACCTAATGAGTGACATCCAGGCCAAGTGAGAGACACTGTCTCAGGGAACTAGGTAGACGGCATCCTGCCTGACACAGGTGCATCTAAAGAGGCACATATAACATCTACACACAGAAAGGGAAGTAGTATTTTGAAAGAAGAGTAGTGGGTCTGGACAGCAGCCTTCAAACATTCTGTAAACCAGGTTGGAACAAATGTGCTGTCACCCAGGCTCCCTTGTACCACCTATGAAACACAGCCAGAGAAGACTGAGGGCCCTAGGATTTCAGAAAAAAAAATATCATTGGTTGATTTTTAACTTAATATCATCAACTGCCTTTGCCCCTAACAAGAGAGCCGGCCTATCCTTTGATGCTTTGACTCCCATTACCTATGAACATCCAAGAAGCATCTTCTTTCAAGTAAGATTTGTTCCATCCACCTTGGAAACCCATTGAGTGATGCCCGCTTTACCGGGCAATCTCCATCACATCTGGGTATCTCAAGGCTACTTTGTCATCAGCACCCGCTGTTGGCTTTCACTCGTGTGTGCTCATGCTGCTTCCCTTCCCTGAGACTATAAAACTGCTGACACCTCCCCATTGAGCCTGGGTCTTTAGAGAGTCGGGGCCTCCCATGGATGGAGCTCCAGACTAAGAGGATGCTGTGGCTCGTTTGAGCTTCTGCCCCAACACTAACCCTTCCTCCCTATCAGGAAGCCCTCATCCTTGCTTAACATCATGTGCTCACTGGAGTAGCTTCTTAAATTTCCCACAAGAACTCATCTCAGCATGGGTTTTTACTGCAAGAGGCCCAGCTTTGGCCTGTCTCGGTTTTTGACGTGTCTTCCTCATGGAGGCTTGATCGTCTTTACCCTTTTATACACAGAAAGAGACAAATATCTTTTATTTGAACACTGAGAGGCCAATTGGGGGTTATTAACTAGGCTAACTTCAATGCTGTCTCAGAGGATAGGGGATGAAGGAAAGGGAAGAGAGGCTGGGGAACAGCTGGCACTGGAACAGTCAGAACACACGTGGCATTTGCTACATTTCAGTCCTTTATGGGTGCTGTTTGTGGTATTCCAAAACAGTTATAATGGGAAGATCAAAGATCGCTAACCACAGATCATTGTATCAAACATAAGAAGACTTGAAAGGTTTGACATATTATGAGAATTAATAAAACATGACACAGATGCAGTCCATGCTGCTGTGGGAAACAGCACCCGTGAATTTGCCTGACGTACAATTGCCAAATCTTGAATGCAATAGTATCAAAGGACATGGGTCATTGCTCTTTGTAACAGTTGTATAACAAACACCGGAGTCATCTGATTGATAACAGCCAATTGAAAATGGCTACTAGACAGGTATTTTTTTAATGTTCCCACCACAAAGAAGTGATAGATGCTGGCCAGGCAGTGGTGGTGCATGCCTTTAATCCCAGCACTCAGAAGGCAGAGGCAGGCGAATCTTTGTGAGTTCAAGGCCAGCCTGGTGTACAGAGCAAGTGCCAGGATAGGCTCCAAAGCATACAAAGAAACCCTACCTTGAAAAGAAAAAGTGATAGATGCCTAAGATGATAAACCTGTTAATTATATACTGTACCATGTTTTGAAAGGCCACACCGTACCTACAGGTATGCACACTCACTATGTGTCAAACTTTAAGATGGATTTTAAAAGTTAAAATGGGGGTGGGATGTAGCTCAGTTGGTAATGTGTTTGCCTAGCATGTACAAACCCCTGGGGTTAATCCCCAGCACTGTGTAACCAGACCTGTAGGCCACTCCCGTAATTCCAGCACCTGGGAGGAAGAGGCAAAAGAATTTCTAGAAGTTCAAGATTATCCTCGGTTCCGGTCTGGATGTATAATATCCTGACATGAGACTGGGAATGAAGGCAATGGTTAGAGGCAGCCGGAGCTTTTCTCAAACTAGATCTGCTCATTTAGCGAGGCTCGCTGAAGCAAGCCTGCACCTTCATCGATTCTCTGCCCCAGGTCATTGCCTCCCTCCCCACCCCGTGGTGCCTCCTTGTCTAGGATAATCTGTATTTCTCCACATATGGAAAATTACTTCTCTTCAGAAGCCTAATCCTCTATCTCCCTTAGCCCAAGAAGAATTAAATCTATTTTTTTTTCCTTTGTAGTCTCTGAACACAGGCTGTGTTATGACCAAGTGTTTACAAATAGACAGTTTTGAAACCATAGTTCCATGACCAGGATTCTGGGCTGGCACATACAGCTCTGTACTATTAAACAAGGACTGTGTTCTCATTTGTAAAATATAGCTAACACTTGCATCACCAGCTTTACAAACAGGGATAGATGTGTGTGTGTGTGTGTGTGTGTGTGTGTGTGTGTGTGTGTGTGTGTGTGTGTGTTGTGTGTTGTGTGGGGGGGGGGGGGGTACTTATAAATACCCTAGCTGGTGGTTTAGGGTTTTTATTTTTGTTTGTTTGATTGGTTACTTGACTAATTGGTTAGCTGGCTAGCTGGCTGGCTGGCTGGCTGGCTGGCTGGCTGGCTGGCTGGCTGGCTGGCTGGCTGGCTGGCTGGCTGGCTGGCTGGCTGGCTGGCTGGCTTGTTGGTTAGCTATTTGGTTAATTGGCTAGCTGGCTGACTGACTGCTTGGCTGACAGGTTGATTGGTTGGCTGGCTAGCTGGATGCCTGGTTGACTGGTTGATTTTTCCTTTCTCCTTTATATATGAGATGGAGACTTGCCTTATGAGGCTTTTGTTCTATTTGGGCCATGTAAGAAACCTGCCTGCTAATCAGGCTCAGTGGGAGTTTGTTCTCAACAAATGGAAATTAAACCAATGTAGCCACCAAAGGTGGGATCTCTCATCCTCTGCACACAGACTTTCATCCGCATGCTTCTCTTTCCTGTCCTCTTCATGTGCATTGCTATATGCCTGTGTCTATACATTCTACCTCTGATAGGAGCCTTTTCCATGAGCTATGGCATTTCAGCCCTGCAGAAGAATCCTGAGGGCCATTGGCAGTCAACGACTATAAACAATCTTTTCACATGTTCACATACCAAACCCAGATGCATTATTTTTCTACTTAGCCCTGCTGTATACAGTGGCCAGGCCTGGGCCTTTCCAACTTAGGCTACTCAACCAGCAGGCAGCATCAACAAGATCCAAGGGAAGCTGATACTTAGCTAGAGGGTCAGCACCACACCAGGATCCAGGGACCTAGCACAGTCACCCTGTAGAGTGTGCCTAAGCAAGGGAGAGAGGGTTCTCAAACAAGGCTGCCATTCCATTCAGTGCTCACATTCTCTTTAGAGTAACAGGAAGAAATAGTCCGTAGTAAAGGAGAAACTTCTCTAATACAGGACATTCAAGCAAACACACACACACACACACACACAACAATGACTCCAAAGGTAGAGAGCTGCATAAATGAGTCACTGGCAAGACATGATAGGCAATGGTCTGGGTAGATGACATCAGTGGGCTGGATCATCTCCATCCCGCTCATTCAAATGCATCATGAAGCTAGAAAACTACAGAAGTTGCAAGACCCGAGACAGACTCCAACCTGCCTGTGTATTCTTAATGTGGGGTATTAAGCTCTCTCCTCTTCAGCCATTTCCTGAATGCTCATGGAGCTACTTCTGTAAACCAAGAAACTCTGCGTTAAGGGCTAAGAATAGAATGGAATAAGACATAATCCTAACATGAAAGTGACTGCTGCAGGGTGAATGAATGGTGGGGTACATCGAGATACACAGCAAGTGTTCGCTTTATGATAGCCTTCCCTGTTCGCTCTTCTCCTTAGCGCCGTCCCTGGGTGATATCTTACACGTTTCTCTTCAACCTCATTCCTTTCATTTAGAAGACCAGTTTTTCCACCACTCAAACCTGTTTTGAATATTCCCATGAATCACATCCCTGACGGGTTCTTGCATAACAAATATTTGGAATTTATCAATTCTTCTCCAGCACATATTAACTTCAATTACCACACTGAGTTGACAGCCTTGAAGTTCAAAGCCAAAAGCTTAATTTTTCTGCTACACAGATGAGTGTGTATTAAACTTGAAAACAGTTCAAGGATATCCTTTACTATCTATACAGACGCCTGTGGCCATCTTGGAGACTGGGAACTCATCCCTGTAATAAGGCGCCCCTTGCTTGCATTAGTCAGACGTGATCACACAGGTGTAGCTTGGTGTAACTCAATGTAGGATTCTTCTAGGAAAGCAAACTGTGATGGACAAGAAAGTTATACCAGGTCAGGAAGCTATGGGACCTTCAAAGGGTTGATGGAGGGGCAGAACAAGGATTCAGAAATGTAACCTTGATTAAGAGTAATTATTTTGAATTCAGTGTTGCCCATGACCATCTCTGAGAATGCATTAAGAGTGTCAGATATCACATTTAGTGCTGGCTCAAAGAAGTTGCATATGCTAATCACTAAGGCAACCCCAAACACATTCCCAATTCTACAGCACTGCCCATCACAAATCTTTAGAAAGCATTTAAGAGGAAAGCCTATGTTCACACACACACACACACACACACACACACACACACACACACAAACATGTATGTATGCTACATATCCAGGACTCATAAGAGACATATAAGAAAACATAAGGCAAAAACTGAAGGGACGTTGACCACATGTAGTCATTAAGGAAGGTTCCTGGAATTGTCATGGTCTGGAGAATTCAAACAGGGCGTGCAGGAGATGTGCGCGCAGGAGATGTGCGCGCCAGCTTTGTCCTGTCACGCATATCCACCCACTCACCAGGGAGGATAGAAAGTTTGTGTAGACTGTTAACCTCGGAGTTGCTTTCTCAGCAACCAAAACTGCCCCAGTGCCCTCTGCTGGGGTGGTACAAAGATTCTGAGGTACCCAGATGTACCCACTTGCCCGGTGTTGTCTCTGCTTGTGTCCAGGAAGAGCCCAAAGTAACCAGCTTCCAATCTCCATGTGCCTCAGCCACAGTCAGTGAGAGGCTCCCTGGCCACTGAGAAGGACAAGAGACGGATAAACTCACAACGCAGAGTCAACGGTTCGAGCCCAAACTGTAACTCTCCCTCTGACAGGACTGCTTCACAATACTCTGCCCAGCTGAGGAAACACTGCTTTAGGCTCTGCGTTAGCCTCACTGTTTTAAAAGAAATGTCCAGTTTCGCTTCTGTCGCAAACCGTAAGTGATGTCCTGGTTCTTTGTTCTTCGGCAGAGTGAGGCTACGTCTGAGAAAGACCAGTTGGGGCGTGGGACACCCTGAACACCCTTTACTGTCTCCACCGATGCTTTTTTAGGAGAGACTTGGCTCAACCAAAGTTTACCCCCCTTTTTTTTCTAATTCCTTTTATAAGTTTTTCTTTTATATTTAAGCCAAAATGTTTGTGAAGGTCCTTTTAAATTCAAAGAAAATGAAGTCAGGCATTTTTCACCCCCCCTTTGGTGCAGAGAGCAATTCTAGACCCAGCAGGGGAACGCTTATGACTGAACAACATAACAACAACAACAAAAAAAGCCCTCTTCCCTCACAGGAAATTCGAGCTCCTGCCTGAGGTCCACACACTAAGGGCTGTGTGACTCATAATGTATGCCTCCAAAGCCGAGCCTCTCTCCTCCGCTGAGCCAGGCTGCACCGTAAATGCAAGAACGATAACTGTGGGACAGCAGGTGTGACTGAGATTGACTTTCTAGAAGTTTCCTCAGTCCGCATCCCTCTTCTGAGCCCTGTGAGCCAGACAGTACTGATGAACACAGCTACCCAGGGGCTTTAACTGACACTTGCCATAAACACCACACCTATTAACAAAATCACCCTTCTCCCCAGGAGTACGCCTGCCTTTCACCTCTTGGATCCTGGAGAGCAGGCGATGGATGGACCCTTTCCAAATGTCAGATGGCTTGCAGCCACCATTCTGTCTCTGATTTTTCTTTGTGAGTGCTGCAGGTGCTTCCTGAGGGATAACCAACAGTGGCCCGGGGGAAGAAAGTGACTAAGGAACAGAGCTGGAGAGCTATGGCCTTGTAGACCTGTTTCTGGGTCTCCCCTTGACCCCCCAAAGGGCTGTGGGTAGTGGGGAAAACTACCCACTCAAAACCTCCAGCTTTTTTTTTCTCAGTATGCGTGATAGGAAATTCAGATTTTAGAGTATCGGGGAAAATGAGAGACATGGAAAAGTCCATGATGAAAGGTTTCTACACCCTGATAAGCCTCTCCACCAATGCAGCAATCCAAAGCAGACCAAATCTAACTGAATTAGAAAAAGCCCACATTTAATGGATACACCGCTCCCAGATGGCCTTCCAGCCCCCCCCCCAGAGGAGATGGAAAAGGGACACCGGAAAAACCATGGGCCAAGGTTCTGAGAGGCAGTAATGCCCTATGGGAATGGTCTTGAGCATCTCTGGGGGAGGAGTCACTATTTGGCAGGCTTTCTGAAATGCAGGAGGGTTTGGAGGAAGATGGGGAGGGGGCTTGGGTGAAACTTCCACCAGAACATTCCAGATTCTGGGTGTATGGCCACCAGGGGCTGGGGTGAAGCTTCCACCCTAACACACGGGAAGCCTTTTTTACAGTGTCTTCATGCAGGAAATACTCAAGTAGGTTTACACATTTATCTGAATTTCTGCTCTCACCCTGTTTGTGTACTCTTTATGTGTGTATGTGTACATGTGTGTTCATGTGTGTGGGGGACACATGTGAATGTAATTGTCCATGCAAGTGTATGCATCTATATATGGAAGCTTGAGGTTGACATCAGATATCATCCTTTGTAGCTCTCCAACTTATTATGTATTACATCTCTCACTGAACCCAGAGCTCTCCATTTGACTAGCCTAGCTGACTTGCTCCAGAGGTACCCCGCCTCTGCTTCCCAAGTGTTGGCATTAAAGGTAGGAACTGTGTTGTATCAGCCACCTTTGTTGCTACAATAAAACACCATGACTGAAAGTGTCTTGTGGGAGATTTCCTTTGGTTTATGGTGGGGGAGGAATGGCAGCAGGAAACCTAAAGAGGTACCCGAGAGACTGCATCACCAACCACACAGAGAAAGAGAGGGTGGGGCTATCAACTCTCAAAGCCCGCCCCACAGCGATGCACTTCCTCCAGCAAAGTGGTGGCGCCTCCCACAAATTCCATGACTTCTCCAAATAGCACCGCCAACAGAGGGTCAAGAGTTCAAGTACCTGAACCTATTGGAGACTGTCCTCTTTCAAACCCCACATGTTCCTGAATGTGGGCTCTGGAGACTGCACTACAGGTGTCCACCTTGCACAGCAAGTGGCAACGCCACCTCCCAGCTCCTGATTTCCCAACCCTGTCATGCAATTGTGTTGTTTCCTCCAGAAACAGAAAGGTTTGCTCTGCTTCTCAATCACTGGCTTCAGTCATGTGACCTGCTCTGCACTGGAAGGTGGGCCCAGTACCAAATCCAAATATGGGGGGTTGTTTTGCCACTGCCAGAAGCTCTTCCAGGGGTGCCACTCTGGGCTCTCCAAGGCATCTATCCCGTAGGTAGAACGGCTCTTGTTACACTGGGGAGAGAAGGTAGAGTTGCCCAGGCACACCCAGCTTCACTACTGGATTCTTAGCCAAATCACAAACAAGAAAGACATGAGATTGGAGGTGATTTGTGACACAGGTATAGCATGAGGTCTAATAGGTCTTAATGATAGAAAAAAAAAACCAGAGTCAGATATCGGGGTAAGTGCTGAAAGGTCAGAGAAGTAAAGAAGCCAACCACAAGAGAGACCTCTTACCTCTACTGAATCCTCAGACCAAAGGTTACGATCTTGTCCTTACCCATCCGAAGACTGAATGTCATGAGCTCCTGTCTCCTCTCGCCTTCTATTCTTCTCTCTGCCCAGCCATATCACTCATGCCTCCACCTCCTTAGTACTGAGAATAAAGGTGTGAGATCCCAAGTGCTGGGATCACCTTTATGTGAGCTCTGCTTCTCTTTTAGACTGGATCAATCTCCTGAAGCCTAGGGTGGCCTTGAACTCACAGAGATCCACCTGCCTCTGTCTCCTGAGTCTGGGATTAAAGATGTGCCTGCCACCACTACTTGGCATATATGGCTAAGCAGTGTGGCTGTCTTTGCACTCTGATCTTTTAGCAAGTTTTATCTGTTCGATCACAAACAAAATATGGCCACACACAGGGCTAGCTGAATGATACAATGCTTGTGATTTATTATTATTTTATTTTTAACTGTGTAAGTGTCAGGTCTGCATTTATAACTTGTGACATGTGCATGCCTGGTGCCCTCAGATGCCAGAAGAGGGTGTTGGATCCACAGGTACTAGAATTACAGATGGTTGCGGTCTGCCATGTAGGAGAGGGGAACCAAACCAAGGTCCTGTACAAGAGCAGCAAATGCTCTTAATCACTCTTTAAACTGTTTCTATTTTTTCTTTGAAAATTCCATACATATATACAGTGTATCTTCATCATATTCACTCTATGGCCCCTGTTCCCCACCCCTCCAGGACCTCCCACTGCGCCTCCCTCCTGACCTTTGCCTTCATCTTACCATTTGAAAGGAATATATTTGCAATCTGCTGAGACTGAGAATCAGTGCTGTGTATGTGCACACGGGGGTAATATCACCCACTGGGGCATGGCCCACCTGCTAATGGTCACTATGAAAAAAGGAAAATGACTCTCCCTTCCCCCAGCAGCCGTCAATTCCCAATAGCTAGGGATGGAACCCTGGGAGCTACCTCATGCTGGAGGGTTTTTTTTTAATTGTGTATACTTGTGTTTGTCTGTTTATGGTGCGCATACACACATACATATGGTGCCAGCAGAGGCCTCAGATCCCATGGAGTTGGCGCTACAGGCTATTGTGTACCACCTAACATAGCTGCTGGAACAAAACATGCGCCCTTCACAAGGGCAGCAAATGCTCCCATGTTGGGATTTTTATTTATTTATTTTTTCAAGGAGTGAATTTTCTCATTTGAAAGTGACCTTTGACTACCAACACCACTTCTTGCTTTTCTTGTCTATTTTCTCATTGAAATATGAATGAAAGCACAGCAACCGGTAGAGAGAACTCAGCGTGCCGGAAAGGCAAAAAGATAATGTACAAGCCTAGAAGCAGCGGCTCTAAGCCACAGAAAATGCCGCTGAAAATTAGTGACAGCCAAACTGAGAGCTGAAGAGCACCCTCTCTCCCTCTGTGGCCCTCTCCCTCCTCCACTGTTCTACGCCGGAGGCAGAACCTGAGCCTCCTCCTCTGCCCACGCCCCAAGTGCCCACATAATTAAGTGCCATTTCCTCAATCCGGGATGAAGCTGTAATGCCCAGCACCATGGAGCCAGAACAGAAGGCATCTGAGTCTGAGTAAATAGCATGTCTGGGGCCACTTGAGCTCTGTAAGAACAGTGCTGTAGGCAAGGGCAGAGGGAAGGGATCCCCTGGTAACAGTGTGTTCTAGAAACTGTACATTTCTACAGGCTACATGCAGGCCCATCAGTGTGAGCCAGAAAAAAAAAAAAAAAAAGCATTCCTCCAAGAGATAAAGGAAAATAATGCGAGGAGCCCGTGTCTCCCCTTCAGCTGTAAGTCCATGATGAATCCGACCTCCTGGCTTTGTGTATATTTCTTCCCTTTATGGAGCAATGCTGCCAAGAATTTTTATAAAAGATAAGCCACAGTTAGCAAAATGTTTATCTCTCCATAGAAATCCTATAAAAGCACCCAAAATGGAGACAGTAACTGAATGAAAAAGAGAGGGGCTGGAGACATAGCTTGGCTGGTAGAGTGCTTGCCTGGTATTCAGAAGTCTGTGGGTTCAATCCCCAGCACCACATAAAATCAGGCAAGGAGACTCATGTCCATAAGGCCAGCCCTGTGGAAATAGGAAAAGGAAGGACAGAAATTAAGGTCACCAATGGCCACATAGTGAGCTTGAGGCCAGTCTGGGTTACATAAGACTCTGTCTCAAAAAGTAAAAAGAAAGAAATCAGGAAAGAAATAATGAGGGAATCCAGGCAATGATTAGGTCATACTTCAAAAACCTGTACTCCGTAAAATAATTGGAAAATCTAGAAAAATAGGCAAATTTCTTGATAGATACTACATATCAAACTTAAATCAAGACCAGATAAACAATTTAAATAGACTTATAATCCCTAAGGGAATAGAAGCAGTCATTAAAAGTCTCCCAACCAACAAAAGCCCAAGGTCAAATGGTTTCAGCATAGAATTCTACCAGACTTTCAAAAAAGAGCTAATACCAGTACTCCTCAAATTATTCAACAAAACAGAAACAGAAGGAACATTGCCATTTATTTTTTATGAAGCCAGTTACCCTAGTACCCAAACCACACAAAGACTCAACAAAGAAAGCGAATTACAGACCTATTTCCCTTATGAGCATCGATAAGTAAAAAACTCAATAAAATACTGCCAAGCCAAATCCAAGAACACATCAAAAAGATCATCCATCATGATCAAGTAGGCTTCATCCCTAAAATGCAAGGATGGTTCAACATACAAAATCTATCAATGTATTCCACCAAATAAACAAACTGAAAGAAATAAAAAAAACCCACATGGTTATCTCATTAGATATTGAAAATGCCTTTGACAAAATTCAACAGCCTTTCATAATAAACATCTAGGAGAGAACAGGGACACAAGGAGCATATCTAAATATAATAAAAGCAATATAGAACAAGTCAACAGCCAACATCAAATTAAGTGGCAGGAAACTCAAAGCAATTTCACTAAAATCAGGAACAAGACAAAGCTGTTCACTCTCTCCACATCTATTCAATATAGTACTCAAAATTCTAGCTAAATCAATAAGGCAAAAAGAGGAGACTAAGGGGATACAAATTGAAAAAGAAGTCAAAGTATCCCCATTTGCAGATGACATGATAGTTTACACAAGCAACCCTAAAAGACTTCCTACTGCTGATAAACAGCTTTAGCAAAGTAGCTAGATGCAAGATTAACTTTTTAAAAAATCAGTAGCCCTCCTATATATAAATAATAAAGGGGACAAAAAATGTTAGGGAAACAACACGTTACACAATAGTCATAAACAATATAAAGTATTTTGGAGTAATTCTAACCGAGCAAGTAAAAGATCTGTGTGAAAAGAACTTCAAGTCTTAGAAGAAAGAAATTGGAGAAGATATCAGAAGATGGAAACATCTCCCATGCTCATGGGAATGGAATGATTAATGTAGTAAAAATGGCCATTTTACCAAAAGCAATCTACAGAGTCAATGCAATCGCCATCAAAATTTCAACACAATTATTTACTGACTTTGAAAAACCAATACTCAACTTCATATGGAAAAACAAAAACCCAGCAAAGCTAAAATAATTTTATATAATATAAGAACTGTGGAGGTGTCACCATCCCTGATCTCAAGCTTTACTATAGAATAATAATAATAAAAACAGCATGGTGTTGGCATAAAAACATACAGGTGGATCAATGAAATAGAATCAAAGACCCAGACACATATCCCCACACCTATGGACACCTGACTTTGACAAAGAAGCCCAAATTATACAATGGGGAAAAAGTTTCTTCAACAAATGGTGCTGGCATAACTGGATGTCAGCATGTAGAAGAATGCAAATAGACCCACACCTATAGCCCTGCACAAAACTCAAGTCCAAGTGGGTTAAAGACCTCAACATAAATCCAGTTACTCTGCACCTAATAGAAGATAAAGTGGGAAGTAGTCTTGAATGCATTGGCACAGGAGATGACTTCTTGAATAGAACATCAGTAGCACAGACACTAAGGTCCACAATTAACAAATGGGACCTCATGAAACTGAAAAGCTTCTGTAAGGCAAAGAACACTGTCACTAGGGCAAAACAGCAGCCTATAGAATGGGAAAAGATCTTCACCAACCTCACAACTGCCAGGGGACTGATCTCTGAAATATATAAAGAATTCAAGAAATGAGACATCAACAAACCAAATAATCCAGTTAAAAAATGGGATAAATACCTAAACATAGAATTCTCAACATAGAAGCCTTAAATGCCTAGAAACACTTAAAGAAATGTTCAGCATCCTTAGCCATCAGGGGAATGCTAATCAAAAAGTCTGATATTCCTTCTTAAACCTGTTGGAATAGCTAAGATCAAAAACATAAATGATAGCTTCTGCTAGAGAGGATGTGGAGCAAAGAGAACACTCCTCCATCACTGGTGGGAGTACAAACTTACGCAGCCACTTGGGAAATCAGTATGGCAGTTTCTCAGAATACTGGGACTCAATCTACCTCAAGACCCAGTTATACCACTCTTGGGCATATACCCAAAGGATGACCATCAGAGAGCCTTCTTCCTCCAGTAACTGACTGAAACAGATGCAGAGACCCACAGCCAAACATTAGGCCAAGCTTGGGAATCCTGCTGAAGAGAGGGAGGAAGGATTGTAGTAGCAGCCAGAGGGGTCAAGGTCATCATAAGAAAATCCATAGAAACAACTAACCTGGCTCACAGGAGCTCATAGAGTCTGAACCAACAACCAGGTAGCCTGCATGGGATTGATGTAGGCTTTCTATATACACAGTTGTATAACTTAGTCTGCTTGTGGGACTCCTAACCATGGGAGTAGGGGCTGTCCCTAACTCTTTGGCTGGCTCTTGGGAACCTACTACTCATACTGGATTGCCTTGCCCAGCCTTAATTCAAGGAGAGGAGCTTAGTCCTACCAAAACTCGATATGCTGTGCTTTGTTGATACCCATGGAAGGCCTGCCCCTTCCTGAACAGAAAAAGCAAAATATAAAATATCACATGTAAGCCTTACTTTAACCCTCTTCTGAAAAAATAATAAAAAAAACACTGTGAAAATAACTTGGAAAATATGAATATCAGTTAGGAGATAGTAGGAAATTATTCATAATTTCCTTCAAAAAGATAATCACATAGAACTTGTCTGTGAGTTCTTAGGAAAGTAAGGCCAAACTAGAGAGCCAGAATCAGTCATGATATATCATGTTTTGTTTCAAATAGTTAGAAAACATGATGATATCCATTAAACCATTTCTATGTGGTTTTAAATGTCTATGGTTGAAAATTTGGAAAACATTAATAAGTCTTTAAAAATGAAACAATTTTAATGTTCTTAGATTACAAAACCAATATTAAAGAAACAGAGGTCAAGAGAATAAGCAAAGGTATGTCCAAATTTTTACCCTTCTTTTTATACATACTTATTTCTTCAGTATCGGTGTATGTATGTGTGTAGGCACATATGCGCCACAGTGTTGAGGGGCACACATATGTGCCACAGTGTGTGCGTGTGGTCAGAGGACAATTTGTTTCTCTTTCCTTCCACCTGTGGGTTCTGGGATTCAAATGTAAGCCCTCAGCTTTGGCAGCAAGCACTTTTACCTACTAAGCCATCTCACTATCCCAGTGCATTCCAAATCCTCACCTTTAAATAGAAAAGTGGGACCAGCAAGTTGAATCTCCAAGATCCATGTGGTGGAAGAAGAGAACGGTATCTTGGAAAGTGTCCTTTGACCTCTATAAACACATCATGGCACGAAACATATACACACACATGCGCGCATGCACACACACACACACACACACACACACACACACACACACACAAACACACCAAAAACTTAACTAAAAGGCTAACAAAAAATTTAATGGGGCTGCAGAGATGGCTCAGTGGTTAAAAAGCACTGACTGCTCTTGCAGAGGACCCTGGTTTGGTTCCCAGCACCCACACCGCAGCTCACAATCATCTGTAGCTACAGTTCTGTGGGACCGAATGGACTCGTCTGTCTCCATAAGCACCAGGCATGCTCATGGTACACATGCAACGTGCAGGTAAGCACTCATCCATATAACATAAAAATAAAATAATAAAAACTTAATTTAAAAGTAAGTGCAAAAGGGACTTAGAAAAACACCAGTAGCTATGTTAGGTGGGGAGATGTGTGTCAGAATAAGTTAAAAACTCAGTGTTAAAAATGGACCACAATCAACTGCGCAAGCCACCAGAGAACAGAAAAGCAACAAACGTAAAATCTGCAGTGAAAGACAGAAACAACAGGATTCATGAACATTAAGCAGCAAATAAAACCAAAATGATTGGAGTAGAAGCAAAGACATAATTCACTGTGATGAGCATAAACAAGATTAAATTTCGTATTAAACATGATTGATACAAAAGGAATCTAATTAAGCAAGAAGCCTAGAGTTTTGAAAAAAAAAAAAAGTCAGACAAATCCAGATAAACAGAAAACTATACTTGGTGTGTTAAAATAAGACAAAGTTGAACTTGAGGCAAATGTATTAAAAGGGATCTTTAAGGATTTTATAATTATCATTTTATATCAATAAAGAAGAAGAGTCAAGGCTACGTTTTAAACATCCATGAATATGTATCAACTAGCATTATTTCAATACAGAAAATGAGTAATAGCAGAAAACAAGAAAACATCATTTGAAAGTCTCCTTACAGTGCTGAGAATAGACCAATGGCTACACACGTAAGGCAGACACGACGGATGGTCCTATAGTTGCTCATCTTTTTAGACTCGTCTATTCGTGCCAGAGCCTCAGGAGGGCTTTCCTTTACTCGGAACCTTATGTCCTCTGGTTGTTTGCCCATCCGGAGATTTATGGATACCTGGAAGGTTGTTCAAAACTGCTTTTATGGCCCCCTATGTCTTAACAATACTAACTAAAAGGATTTGACCTAAATAATTAATAAAGCTTGGTTTAATAATTACCAAGCTCTCACTCTATGGAAAATAGATTCACAGTACCCACGGATCATTCCTGTAAATCCACAAAGACAATCTAGAATTCTAAAATGTGCTATCTGATAATCCCCAGCCAAAATGGAGGAAAATTTGAGCAAGGGAAGCAAAGATCTCTGAGTTTGAGGCCAGCCTGGTCTACAAAGCAAGTCCAGGATGTTCATACACACACACACACGGTTTTTTGTTTGTTTTTTAATCTTTAAAAAGAAAAGGTGAAAAGATTGGGTAAGTGTGAGTTGTTATTCATGATTCTGAGATGTGAGAAAGGCTATTGTAATACAAAACAATAAAGATTGGTAAAGAGATAAATAGAACTCACATAGTGTAGAAGAGAAACAGACATTAATTTGCACCCAACTCAAACGCGGAACAGAGATGACTCTTTGGGGGTGACAACATGCCCTACAATAAACTAGACTTTCTTGCCTTTATCCACTCTGGGGGAGAATGGGCAGGATCTAAGGTACCAGGTTTCCCCCATGTATCCACTGGCTGAACCCCATGAACACCCTAGGGGTGACTCACCATAACCCTCAGGCATTAACAGTGCCAGCAACTGGGATATTTAAAAACATTGAGACTGGTCATCCTTGGATTGAAATTCCATCTGCATGTGCCAAGTGTCTACTAAGACAAAGCGACTTAACCCCGTTCTGTCATCAAATATTTTCAAGAACTATGGACAGTTGTTGTAATTACAGTTATGTAATTGTAATTCCCATTCTACAGAAGGAAGATAGGTGCCTGCATTAAAGCAATTGGCTAAAGGTCACACAGTTATCAAATCAGAAATAAAAAGCCAAGACCTGGATCCTCCTGACACATGGAGCTTCCTCCAACACACTCCAAGTTCTCTTCGGGGACTTGAAACGTCACTTGGATTAGCGGATCATAATCATGCTATGGTACACTAGGGACACCAGACTGGATTCTGACTCCTAGGAGTAATGTAGGAAGTTATTGATGCTGCTGTGCTGATATCAGTCACAACAGAGCAATACAGAAATGCATAAATCAGCCATGAGCCCTCCTCCCACCAGAATTCCTCACCAAAGGGACTCAAGAGGCTTCCAGAATGTACCTGGATAACACTGCATAGTCCTGCAGGCCCACTTTTAACTTCCTTCTTTCTCCCCTCTAATAAAGGCGACCACCAGATCTAGAGACTGCTAAACACAATCGCGTCCTTCTGGGAGGCAGCTGAGGTGGAGAACTGTAGGAATTCTGGCCCATTAGCTCACCGCAAGATATAACGGGGCTGCACAAGGCACCCGCCTCTGTTAGGAGCACTGGCCGCTACTCCAGGGCAGAGGGAAGTTCATGTCGGTATGGAGCTGCTAATGCCCACTTCCTCCTGGTCTCCTGCTAGAGAGAATTGTGCAGTCTCTTGTACACACCTATGCCGCTATATAGAGATGAAGAAGGGCATATTCCCTGCATCAGCTACTTCTATGCAGCGGGCTTACTTAGATCATGGGACGCCGGTGAATACTGTGGACTAGGTTCAGAGGACAGCAATGTCTGCGCGTGAACGACACCCTTCTGTCATGTCAAGGTTCTTTCCTCAGCTTTCAGGGCAGGTCAGACAACCCGTCGGCCTCTGAAGTTTGGCTGACTGCAGGCTAAGACAGTGGACCACTCTAGGACAGAGTCAGGATTGCAAGACAAAAGCTGAAGTGTCCACAGTTTCCCGAGGACTCAGAACTCACGCAACGTCATTTCTACCACACTCTACTGTTGTCGCCAACCTGCCAAAGGAAGGAGCCTCCTTTCTGATGCTGTGATAAAAATACCCCGACTTAAGTTTGGAGGGGAAAGGGTTTACTTTAGATCACAATTGCAGGTTACGGTACATGGTCGCGATGTCACAGCACAGGAGATGTGACAGACGGTCACACCACATCCACAATCAAAAGCAGAGAGAAATGAACCTGTGCTTGCTTGTGCTCAGCTTCATACAGAGTTCAGCCCTGGGAACAGCGCCACCCACTGGCCTTCCATATTAATTAATCAAAGCAACCCTTCACAGATGAGCCACAGGCCAAACTGTCATGAACACTGCCTTCCCACGGGATCCATGTTGCAGCAAGCTGATTAGAGTCCTTTATCTCAGAAGGCACGGCACAAAAGGAGGCTGGCCCTCCACACAAACGCAGCTGTCTAGCACAACCGTGAGCTCACTTTGATCGGGTATAATCCAGAGGCAAACCTCTATTATTTGAAGTAATAAATTTGGATGCTGTGCCCTATCCATAGTCCCCAGGCCTTTCTGTCTTAGAGCATCAAAGAAGACCTCCAACTAACTGACCTTGCTGGTTCCTCATAGCCTGAGGACTTTCCACAAAAAAAAAAAAAAAAAAAAAAAAAAAAAACTCACTATACTGTCAATCAAGCAGTGGTGGCACAAGCCTGTAATCTCAGCACTCGGGAGGCAGAGGCAGAGGCAGGTGGATCCGTGTGAGTTCTATGCCAGCCTGGTCTACAAAGCAATTTCCAGGACAGCCAGGACAGAGAAACCCTATCTTGAAAAAAAAACCAACAAAAGGAAGAGAAGGGAGTGAAGAGGAGGGGAGGGGAGGGGAAGAGAAGGGTAAAGGAAAGGGGAAGGGAAAGAAAAGGAAAGGAAGGAAAAGAAGAAAAGAAAAGAAAAGAAAAGAAAGGATACCTTCAAGAGTTGGAAGTGCTGGAAAACTGGAACTTCCAAACCAATAAAACAAAATAAGCCCCTATTCATACCTGGTGTGAGCAGCTATGTAAGCATGGGACATCTGAGCCTGCAGTCTATTGTTTTCCAGAATGTCCCTGTGGATGAGGTCTGGTCACTTCCATTGGAGACTGGGAAATTGGCTTGTTAACACTTCTTTTCTTGGCTGTCTTCCCCTCACTAGCTCACTGTTCCAGTTTTGTCTTTTAAAGAAAGCTGTTCTTTTCTATTTGTTATGCTTCTGAGACAGCGTCTTACTAGGTAGCTCAAGTAGCCTCAAGCTTTCAATCCTCCTGCCCCACACCAAGTACCAAGGGTACAGGTATGAGCCACCATGACCTGGTCATTTTTCCCTCCCCAATAAAATAGCATGCCTGGAAACCCTGGCTTGAAGTCTGCTTTCCCAAAACTAAGACAGCCCAGCATCCCTGCCTCTTAGTAAAGATGATCCCCCAAAGGACACAGAAGTTCCTGCCGAACCAAAGAGATACTGCTTTCTAGAGGTAGGGGTAGAGGTGCAAGGCAAGGGGTGGAAAGAAAGGCACAGCTCACTTGGCATAGAGAGGCATAGCCAAGCCTCTCCCACACTCACCTACAAACGACTGGCCTGCCCATCAGGGAACACATCAACCCAGGTCGCTAGACATGGGGCCCCTCAGGCTGCATTTAATGAGCATAGACACATCTGACGACAAGAGACCTTCTGAGGCCACACAGCTAAGAGGGACCAGGACACAGCACAAGAGGCACTAGGACCCACTGGGTTGGTTTGTGGCTAATACTGGAAAAGAATAGCAAAGCAAGGGGTGAATTTCCTCAGTAGTCACTTTACGGTCAGATATGGGCAGGGCCTGATGGGCAGCTCACTTCTAGAGCCCTGGAATTTCTCATTGAGGATGACAGTCCAGATCCATTACCACCGGGGACAGGAAAAGAGACTTTAATTCCACAGACTGCGCATGCGCATGCATCAGCTTCAGCAGCTACCCTGCCCGGCCCTTGATAACCTAAAGCAGCATCTCTCTAACACCCCCACCCCATCCCCACCCCCGCTCACTCAATACCTTCCTTCCAGCATTCTCCCGTCAAGTTTAGTTTCTAATTTATATTTTTTTAAATTTCATTTTAAGTATATATCTTCATTTGGAATCCCCTAACACTTCTCCCCTCTCCTGTCCATGCTGGGATGCTGACAAGCCTGATCTTGTGTAACTGGCTGTGAGTTCGTGAGTACAGCAGCCTTGTCATGGCCAGCAGACTGGCCTGCCCAACCTCTCACTCCTACGGTCCCCACCCTCTCTTCCAGGAAGACCTGCGGTTATTGAATTTTTTTTTTCATTAGCTTACAAAATAACAAGTTTCCTTATGTCAATTTTGTTCTGTCCTACATACACACATACTCCTTCCTACCGCGGAATAAATAAGGATCGGGGAGAACAGATAGGCTGATAGATGTTTATTTAGGGAGAAATCACTTACAACAGAGACAGACGACCACCAGCAGGTTCTGCTACTTGTCTTCTGACCAGGAAGCAAGAGCGAGCCTCTGAGGTCACCCACCCCAGACCTAGTTCTCCCAGGTCACATCCGCACCTGTCTCCACCCACAATGGGCGTGGTCAGAGCAACAGATGTGGAGTGAATACCTCACTACTCCTTCCCTTCTGCCTGCTCTCCTTGCTGTATTATTGTCCCTTATTCTCCCCTTCATCTTACTGTTCTGTGGTTGTCCCCCCACCCCCACCCCACCCCCCCCCGCGCGCGCGCGCACACACACGCACCATAGTATCCCTTCCCTCTCTCTCTGGCCCCTGTCTGGTTTGCTAGTCTTAGCTCACATTCGCTACCACCTAGATCTATAACAGCTAGAAGCTAGGAACCACATATGAGATAAAATGAATTATTTGTCTTTCTGAACCTGGATCATCCCCCTTGATATCATAGTTCCATTCATTTTCCTGCACATTTCATAATTTTATTTTTCCTTGTGGCTGAATAAAACTCTGCTGCCTCTCACCTTCACACCTATCCTCTATCCATCCCTTACAGAAATGTGTTTAAGCTGCTGTGAAAGTAGAGACTATTGTTAGCATCATGATAACAAACTCACATAGCAGAAACAAGCTTCATAGGTAACCTAGAATGTTGTTTAGTTGTTATTGTCAACATGACACAACAGAGGGCTCACCTAGGAGGAAGGACCCTCAGTTGAGGAACTGCCCAGATCAAGGTCAGCTGTAGCTGCGTCTATGGATGACTATCCTAATTGCTAATTCATATAGGAGGGCCCAGCCCACTGTAGGCAGCACCGTTCCTAGGCAGATGGTCCTGGGTGACTTCAGAAAGTTAACTGAACATAGGATGGTGAATGAGTCAGTAAGCATCCTTCCTCCCTGGTCCCTGCTGGTGCCCCACGCAATGCCTCTGCTTTTCAATGCCTGGCAGGATCATCTATCTACCAGCTGCTTTACTGAGCAACTTCCTCCAAACAAGGAGCTCTCAGTGGGTAAGAGGTCAGGAGTCAAGGGTGTCATCCCACCTTCAATGTGTTTTGTTACAGTATGCTTCCTCGTAGTTCATCCAATAGCACTAGAACACGAGGACAGCTAGAAATGATATAAAAGGGAATTCTAAAAAGCGGTAGTAGTTTCAGTCATTCCTTTACATTTTTATATATTTGTGTGTGTGCACATGCACTCACATGTGTGCACGCTCATGTGTGTGAGTGTGCAAGTGCCACAGTGCAGTGTAGGTCAGAGGGCAGCTTGTGGGGAGTCAGTTCCCTCCTTCTAACCATGGAGGTCCTGCGGATCAAACACAGGTCATCTCGCTTGGCAACAGTGACTTTACCCATGAGCCAGCACACCAGCCCCTTTGCATTTGTTTAAAAAATAGTTCATGGGCAGCTCCTACATACCAGACATTGTTCTAGCCACTGGAGATGCTGCTGACCAAGAAAAGCCCTGTCTCAGGAAGCTGATACTGGCTGGCTTCAGAGGAGCCAGGGAAATAAATAGGCATAGAGTGTCAGAAGGGAGTAATCGTTGTGAAGAAAAATAAAGCAGGTTGAGGGAAGAGAAGGTAGGGCCTGGGGATGGTGTTTTATTTTAAATTCTCAAAGATAATCTCTCTCGGAGGAGGAGGTGACATTTGAGCAGAAACGAAACAGAATGCAAGACAAGTTTGCACCTCTGGGGACGAAAGTGGTATGGGCAGAGAGAATGGGAGGTGGGAGGGACTATGTAAATCAGAGAGTGAGGAGAAGCACGTGCAGAGATCATCTCTCAAGTTTCTCATGAAAGCCATGAACACCTTCATGCTCAGGTTTCTGGATCTTACTAAGTAGCTTCATTTGATGCAATGGTTGACAGAATCATAACACAGAACAATAGAAACCTCTATGTTCAGAGCCTATGCTGCCAAACCGGAAAAGCCTCCAGACTTAAGCAAAATCTTTTCTCTAGTTCTACTCAAGGAATCTGACACATATGAAGCATGTGTGAGCATAAAGATGTAAGGGTGAGCAAGAAAGGAACTTAGACCAAGATCACCAAGAGGTGTTCATAGGGTATACCCAATAGGCATCTCAAACACACAGAGAGGCATATGGAAGATGGGTAGATACATGATGACCAATAAAGAAATACATAAATGGATGGACAGATAATAGGTGAATGGATGGGTGGGTAGGTAGGTAGGCAGATACATAAATAGATATCATTTATTGATAAATAAACAGATTAGATAATAAATTCATACATAGATATACAGATTATTAGAGATAAATAGGATAAATAAATAATAAAGATAGGTAGATGATATATAGATAGATGATTGACAGATAGGAAGATAGATGATAGATAGATAGATAGATAGATAGATAGATAGATAGATGGAGAGACAGACAGACAGACAGAGGCAGGCAGACTTGTAATGGATATAGATACTTGATTTGACACAAAGGATAAAATCAAGTTCTATCAATTTCAAGATTATGTCTCCTTGTCCTTATTTAACTCAAGACTTTCAAATCCCACCCTCTCTTCCTATGTCTATTCTCTGCTTATCTCAACCCAAAACTCCATTTTTAAGCACACTCTTGCCAACCAGACTTGGAAGAGCAATATTTTATAAGCTAAACTTGAATCTGTTCTTATTTTAAAAGATGACACTGGATTCCTCACCTGGTATGCTCCATAATGGCAGAAAAGAGGCCTCTAGTGGGAGAATGAGATTTTTCATAGCTTAAATCCTAAAAATAACAGTCTCATAACACTGAATCTCATTACCAAGCAGCAAATGTTGTCACATCTCTCTTCATCAGTGGTGTTCATGAGACACCTCACAGAACCCACATACTGACACCTACCCACCACACACACACACACACACAGAGAGAGAGAGAGAGAGAGAGAGAGAGAGAGAGAGAGAGAGAGAGAGAGAGAGAGAGAGAGACCCAGCTATGCTGTTACCTCAGCTAAACTTAGGGTGTGCATGTCAGATCCAGACTCTTATCTCATTGCATTATTACAATTTACTGCTAAGGAAATGAGTCTGTGACTACAAACCATTTAGTCCCTTGTGTAGCAGATTTGGGCAGAAGTGGTGGGACTAATGCATGCAGCTGCACTGCTGGAATGAGAGCAAAAGAGCAAGTCAGACCCAGGGTGAATTAGAGGGAGAGAAAACAAGAGGCGAGAGCATGACCCAGCTCACTCAAACTTCCTTGGTCACTGCTCATCCCACAGTCACCCATAAACGGATAATGACAATATTTCCACATGTGCTGTAAGCTGTTATTCTCTGGAGAAGCCTAAAAGTTCATAGTGGCCTGGTAAACATTTGCCGAATCTTTATCAGGCGGTGGGAGACATATAAAATCAGCATTTTATCCGTCACTGGATTGCCCTCCCTCAGCCTCAGACAGGAGATATTTACAAGATGATGACGAAAACCTGTGAGTCAGAGGGAGCTGGAGCTGGCTGCACCCACACATGTAGGCTCAGGTCCTGCTGTGCTGGTCATTTCTGTTAGAGGTTTTATGGGAGAAACTATACCTATGGAATCTCGGTGGGGTATTCCACAGGAAAAACATCACTACACCATACCAGGACTGGCATTTTACCCCCTACCTTTCACACCCCTTCCTGGGGGCTTCCTAGGAAACTGGAGTTCTTTATCGTGCTAAAACCCCGAGTTAGTAGAACACAGGATAAACAGAGAACATATGATAAGTAGGCAGTTAGATAGGTAGATAGATAGGTAGGTAGGTAGGTAGGTAGGTAGGTAGGTAGAAGATAGATAGATAGATAGATAGATAGATAGATAGATAGATAGATACAGACAGGTAGATATAGACAGACAGATAGATAGATGATAAAGATGGATGGATGGATGGATGGATGGATGGATGGATGGATGGATGGATGGATGGATGGGTGGGTGGGTGGATGGATGGATGGATGGGTGGGTGGGTGGGTGGGTGGGTGGGTGGGTGGGTGGATGGATGGATGGGTGGGTGGGTGGGTGGGTGGGTGGGTGGGTGGGTGGATGGATGGATGGATGGATGGATGGATGGATGGATGGGTGGGTGGGTGGATGTATATAAGGACAGAGAGACAGACAGATGAAGGTAGTTAGATGACAGGTAAATGATACATACATACAATATGTATGTATACATACATACATACATACATACATACATACATACATACATACATACATGGATTGCCTGTTCAGTTATCCAACTCCAATAACACTTGATAACCTATGTTTGCTACAACAACGTCAACATCCATGGGGCACTACAGAGTTTGCAAATGTCTTCCCACCCTTCACTACAGAATACCTTCAGCTGGCCCTGAAGGAGCAAGATGGGTGTTTTCCACTTGACAAACGAAAAGCAAATGCCCACCCAGAATTAAGGCGTCAGAAGTGGCATTAGTCACTTTCACCTGACGGAAACAGTTAAGGGAGTGTGCCAGTGTGCTCTGTGTCGAAGTGTTAAAACACTGACCAAAACAAATGAGAAGGAAGGGCCCACACTTCCGTATCACAATCCATAATTAAGGGAAGCTAAGGAGGGGGCTCAAGAAGGAGCCAGAGGCGGGAGCTGAAGCATAAACCATGGGGAAATGGTGCTTACTCACTCGTTTACTCCATGCCTTGCTCTGCTTGACCGTTTATGCAACCCAAGACCACCGACCTAGGAATGGCTCTGCCTACAGTGGGCTGAGCCACCTCACATCAATCATTAATGAAGAAACTTCCCCACAGGCCAGTCTAATAGACGTGTTTCCACACACTGCACACACAAATTACACAGGCATACATGCAGGCAAAATACCCACAAACGTGAAACATAAATCTAAAAAAAAAAAAAACAGGTAAAGGCATCTCCTTTGCATTCTTGGTTGTTTTGTCTCCCTTGTCAGAAATCTGAGAGCTTCTAGAGTGGTTTGTGAAGCTGGGAGAGGTCCTAATGTCACACAACAAAGCGAAAGACATCTATGTCCCCTCGCAGCTTGCTCCCAGCCCCTAGAATCATCCTAGACAAGACAGGAAAATTGAGGGCATCTTTGAGAATGACTTTCTTGGTTCTGGATTAACTCAGCTTGGGAGGCTCAGGTCTTGGAAAACCCAGGGCCGTCCAGAACCACCAGAACCAGTGGCTTTTGGGTTCTTTCTTAGAGAATCCAAAGAATGCAATTCACAGACCATGGAGAGTGAGTTTTAAAAGACAAGTTTATTGTGGGTTCAGAGGTGGGGGCTTAAGAGGACAGAAGGCAGCACATCTGAGTATCAGGATTGAGTCCTGGTAATGGCGCACCATTGCTGCCATCCTGGGAGACTTTTTAAGCAATTTGTAGTGGAAATCGGGGTGAGGTGTGGCGACAGGTATGAGCTGGTTGGTCCAGTTGCCCCAAACATGTGCTGTCTAGTGACCTCCTCTCCTTTTCATTCATGTACTCATGTACAATTTTCAAGTAGGGCCCAGAGACAAGAACTAAAGGACCAGCACTCTTATCACCCCTCCCTCCAGCAGGGACATCCCCAGAGCTGCTGCTCCGGGGTTCCTGACCTTCCTGACCAGCTTTATCTACTGCTCTCATCACTGTCATGTTCCAGACACTGGAGTGGAAGCATTACAGACAACACAGCCCAGCCACAGCAAATGAAACCAAGAGAGTCTACCTTTGCTGTGCCCTGTCCAGGTTCCAGACTCTCAGAACCATGAGGAACAAATAATGCACTCCTCTGCAAACTCCTAGGGGGCGTCTGCCACACAGACATCCATCAGTGACACCCAGGCCCACATTTTATTTACATAAGGTTTAAGAGTCAATGCCCTAAGCATCCCGTTCAATCCAGTTATTTCCACAAATTCCCCCCAATTTCCTTTCCCAACTTCTGGCCCTAGACATGGTGTCCCGTGTAGTTATGACTTCAAAGGCTGCCGGAGCCCGAGAGCCCATCCCCACAGCTCCAGTCGAGAACTAAGGCATTACAGAGCCCTCAGGCAATTATCCTGGGCTGCTACATAGCAGAAGCAGCATGGAGATAGACCACACTGGGAGAGACATTAGCAGAGCAAGGCTGAAGGGGGGGCTGTCCAGTAGCCGCCTGCTCTCAGCAGGGCCTCTAGCCAATCCCAGTGTCCACCCACACAGCATTCAACTAAAATTGTTCCAGGAACCATGGCCATCATATCCATCTGAATTATGATCTGAATCTGTACACTCTGGGGAGGTTTGATAAAAAACCCAAGCAAGGAAAATATCCAATATCATCACCAGCAAGACACAAAAGGCTAGAATATTGGTTCCCAATTTAAAAATAATAACGCCATCATTTGGCCCCCTCCAGAGTGGTTCAATCAGATCCAGCCCATTTCTCATGTTTAATATCTGATATAATGACTAGGCTTAATTTTAGTGGAAGATTTCTGCATAAGAAATTGAGGAAAAGAATTCGTAATTCCCCAGAATTAGAGTTGATGTCACCGGACTCTTAAAATATGCATACCATCTGAAAATGTACCAAGGGTGGAAAAATCTTCTGACAGCATCAGCTAATGCTGCTGGAGAGGGTGCGTCAGAGGGGCACTGGCTTGCCGTCTTCACTGCACGCCATGGTGCAGGGGACAGAGGGAGAAATTGACTCAAGGTGTTGCAATTCTTTTTAACAACTCAGAAAATCTCTTTATTAGGACCTAACTGATTTCCCTAGCAAGGCCTTTTCATAAAGGCAGCGGCCCACAGCTGGCCTTTCACTCCGAGGTCTAGTGGTCTGAGTCCCTGTCAGCTGTCGAGGACCCTGCTTCACCCTGTTTCCCACTAAGTATCACACAGTCCTGGTCCTATGGTCTGCTGGTTTACACAACAGCTCTGTGTGTGTGTGTGTGTGTGTGTGTGTGTGTGTGTGTGTGTGTGTGTGTGTGTCTGAAGGGCTAGAGGACAATAGTCAGCAGTGCCACCCAGAGAGGGTCCCTCAGACCCCAGGCCTCCTCAATCCCTGTGGCTCAGTTAAGGGGACAATTTCCTATGTGGCCTCCAGACACGTGGGTTTTGAGAAGACCCCTGACTAACTACATCCAAATGCTAATTGACTTTCCTGGCATAATCACACACACACACACACACACACACACACACACACACACACACACACACACGAGGCTCAGACAGAACCAGGTTATAATCTCCAACTGTGGAGTCATTGTTAGCCTGTGAGCCTCTGCTTCCTCGTCTGTAAGATGGGAACAAATTTTCTTTCAGAAGGCTTTTGAGGAATACAGGTGAAGGTGATACCGTGTAGATCCATTTCTCAGATGCCCAACGCCAGACTGAGGCTCACAATCCACATACAAGTGAGGAACTCAGCAAACGCCCCCGAGAAGGCCAGCTGGGGAACAGAGGGTGGAGGAAGAGGCCAAGCGGAGGTATGAGGTCAGGAGGCTCACAAAAGAGAGAGGACACAGCCTGGACCTGGGAGGGAGCGTCATGGGAGGTGGCCAGTCACACTCTTGTGTTGTTTCCACAGGGCTGGACAGAAAATCCACTCTTTCCAGCACTTTGAGTTAGCGTACAAACACACAAAGTACTCCAATAACCAGAGCTCACGAGTCCACGACGAGTGGAGTCCAGTTGTCTGGGGTCAAGTGTTCCTTGAAGCTGGAGGAGGGATGGAAAGGCCCAGTGACAGAGCCCAGGGGAGCGGATGGGGTGCCCGGAGTAACACCTTGAACCTGTAGCAGCTTCTCCTTCTCCTTAGAAAGCCAACCAATCCCAGCCCTTCCCCATTACAATCAAAACAAGCCCTTGGGATTTCTCTTGCTGTTCAGCATCCTGTTCTGTCGCAATGACAGGAGGAAAGCCACCCACATAACAGGTAAGTTCTCCACACCGGCAACGGAGACAACAGTGGGAGTGGGCAGGGAGGGCTGGGTACACACCAGGCTCTCGGCAGCTGTTTCCTCCAGTGAGAGGGGCCTTATCTGGGTTGGTTTACATCAGAGCTGAGATTTCCATGTCCACGGGAGACTGTCTCCCAAACCCCAGGGCAATGGCCTAGCCCACACACTTCCTTCCTCACCTGCTCTAGTTCTCATCTCTTGAGAGTAGCTGGCACTTTCAAAAGGTACCTTTAAGATCCACTGGGCCTAAGCCAGCACATAGTTCAGTGGAGCCCTGTGCCTTCCACAAGGAAGGAAGATACAGCTTAACACAATCCAGGGCCTCAGCCAATAGGTTCAAGGAAACCCAATGCCTTTATGTCTGAAATGGGCTACCATCTCCATCCGATATTTTTTTAAGTTTGTAAACTTTATTATTTAAAAATACATGCAAATAAATAAAACACTGCACTCCAAAATTAATCAGATTCAAAGTGTACACTGAATGCAGATGATGGATACAAGTTATGAAAGAGGGTAGAGTTAACTCCTTTTCTAATTCTATCTAAATCTGTCATGGATTTTTGGTTTGGGTGATAGATGAGTACATGAATCATATTTGATACTACAAGGGTAAAATTTAAAGTGAAGCCCTATAGCCTCTCCTCCAAATGCCTACCCTAACTGTGTAGAAGTTCACTGAGTCCTATTTGAGAATTTAACAAACTTATTTTAGTAACGAGGATCAGATGGCATCTTATGAAGAATTGTATGTTATATAAGGAAAATACTTTGGTAGTCTGCATTGACCAGGGAAGTAGAAATCTCAAAGGTGTGCTACATAGGCAGACAAGGACACTAAGAGGCAACCCAGGCTCTCTGCCATTAAACACTGAAGGTTGGAATGAGTAGATACAGGAAAGAAGGGATGGATCTGAAAAAGACAAAGAGATATGGCACATCTGTAATACCAGCACTTTGAGGGTAGAGGCAGGAGGATAACCATAAGCTCGAGGCCAGCCTGGTCTACACTATCATCATCAGCCTGGTCTACACCATCATCATCAGCCTGGTCTGAGCTATAGAGTATATCTTAGTTAGGGTTTTATTGCTGTAAAGAGACGCCATGATCACAGCAACTCTTATAAAGAACATTTTATTGAACCTGGCTTATATTTAAGAAGTTTAGTCCATTATCATCATGGCAGGATCATGGCGACATGCAGTAGATGTGGTGATGGAGAGGTAGCTGATAGTTCAGCATCTGGATCCACAGGTATCCTGAAGAGAATGAGACATAGTAGGCCTGGCTTGAGTTTCTGAGACATCAAAGCCTATCCTCAGTGACACACTTCTTCCAAAAAGGCCACACCTTCTAATAATTCCACTCCCTATGGGCTTAAAGCACTGGGGAGAGGAGGTTGGTAGATTCCTGGAGCTCATTAGCCAACTTGTCTAGCTTAATGGGCTAGCTACAAGTCTTGAAAAACAAGACGGGACTACAGAGATAGTTCAGTGATTAAGAACATTTAATGTTCTTGCTGAGGACTGGAACTCAGTTCCCAGCACCCACAATGCAACTCACAACCATCTGTAACTTCTGTTTCAGAGGACATACCACCTTCTTCCAGCCTCCATGGGTGGCTATCAGGGCACACATGGTACACATACATACATACGTTTAAAAACATCTTTAAAAAATAGTTGGAGAAAGATTAAGGAAGATACACAAAGCTGACCTCTGGCCTCCACTTACTTGCATATACACAGGAACACATGCATTGTGTATGTGTGCATATATACACACACACACACAGAGAGAGAGAGAGAGGGAGAGAGAGAGAGAGAGAGAGAGAGAGAGAGAGAGAGAGAGAGAGAGAGGGAGGGAGGGAGGGAGGGAGAGAGAGAGATATGAAGAGATGGTAAAATAAAATTCTTTGTCTCTTTCTCTCTAGGACTAACATGAGTCTATTGCCCACATAATCACTAATGACTTCTTACTGTGATGTCTTCTACACATTTATAAACAGGATATCTCTCTCCATAAATGCCTGCAAGCTTTGTCTCCCACTTCAATTAGGCTCACGGAGTGTCTTCCAACAGCCTGAAGTCCAGGCATCACTGTACCTAGTAAAATGACCAAACTACCCATCACTACAAAGCTAGTGCCAAGACATCTGGAAAAGATGAATCTGTCCACAACCTTGCCCAACAACAGTGCCATGCTGTTCTGACACTGCTCCTCAGGTACTCATGGACCTTTCCCCTCTGTGACTGGAAGTCATGATTCTTAGCCACACCTGAAAAAGCCAAAGTAGAATCAGAGGCCTCACAATCCAAGTCTCTAAAGTATCAAGTGGCCTACAGGTTATCCAAGCCATCACTCTTGATACTTGATGAGTGGCTAAGGACACTTCAGCCATCAACAAACAGGGCAGCTGCCTCAAACTTTAATATCATACCAGGCAAAGCATATGCAACTGACTATCTTGTCTTCCTTTTGACAGCACCTTGAAAAGTGACCCATGTCCAAGACCTCCTACAGATGAGTGGTCTGCCTGTCTTTCTTGTTGGCTCTCTAGTCTTGATATTTTCATTCTGCATTGGTCTAATAGGAGGCCAAATCTCATAGATGCTTGTGCAGGGGTTTCCAGCCAGAATCAAGATGATCTTTCTTAACATGCAGATAAGAGAATGTTGGAGAAACCATGCCCAACTAAAGAAAAGAGTGAAGGAGGTGCCCAGCAAGCCCAGGCTAAGCCATTTGGCCAATGAGCCCCAAGGATCTACCTGTCTCCACCTCCCATCACTGGAATTATGAGCATATGACACTACACCTGCTATTTCATGTGGGTTCTGGGGATCTGTATTCACACTGACACAGCAAGAACTTTACCAACTGGGCCATTTCCCCAGGCCCTGATTCTTGCTATTTTAGGAAATCTTTTGAATTAGTTGCATTTTCCTGCATCTAGGACTGTTTGATGCAGACAACCTACAAAGGGGAGGCTTCTGGAAACCTAAAGCTGTACCACAGACATGCTATGCATGCTCCCTGGTTGAGTCAAGCCTGTCTCATTCTCTGAACCCTGTACAAAGCAGACAGCCAACAAATGACTATCGAATGGATGGATGCACCATGAAACAGTTTCAGAAGGTCTTCTCTGGCTGCCTGGGAGCACACATTTACCTGTCTGATCTCCACAACCATGAGAACAGTGGTCACGTGTGCCCGTGCCCAGCTTGAATTCTCTGCTCAGACTTGTTCCATAGTCATTGAGCACCTGTTTTCTTTGGCAGGGATGCTTCCACTGAGCCATTCCAGTGGACATTAGAGTTACTGCCTGCTTCCATCTCTAATGAGTAATAGCTTTTGTGACAGGGAAAATGTTCCATGTCCTCTTGAGACTCATCAGTAGGCACAGCTATAAGACGAGAGCAGAGCGGCAGGCAGAGACTACCACTAGTGAAGATTTAGCTCCTGGTTAGCAAGAACAGACTTTGCAAGTAGTTTTGGAAATGAGGTCAAACCCATTTGTTTCCAGATGGTCCCAGACAGCCCCCCCCCCAAAAAACAGCAAAGGGTACTGGAAAAATTTTCAGGCATCATGGGGTCATTCATCACATCTAACCAGCACCTTGATTTCTGAAAGGCTGGACAAATCTGTCCTGGAAGCTAGCCATAGATCTGTCTAACACATGCAAACTTTATTTTTCTAAGTAGCAACTTTTCATTGAATGGTTCATAATCCATAACCCAATATAAAGTAGTCGTTCTTCCCACATTGCCATTTGTCTCTTTTGGCATTATTGTTGTCTTCTTTGCACTATCACTTAACAGTATTTGTTGAGCATCTATTATTTGTGGAGGTGTTTCTGGACACAGGGACGAAGTAATGAGCAAAGTCATCCATCTCATGAAATGAAATACACACACATTTTCTCTCTCTCTCTCTCTCTCTCTCTCTCTCTCTCTCTCTCTCTCTCTCTCTCTCTCTCTCTCTCTCTCTCTCTCTCTCTCTCTCTCTCTCTCTCTCTCTCTGGGGCCAGGGAGGTGTGTGCATGCATGCTTCTCTCTCTCTCTCTCTCTCTCTCTCTCTCTCTCTCTCTCTCTCTCTCTCTCTCTGTGTGTGTGTGTGTGTGTGTGTGTGTGTGTGTGTGTGTGTGTGTGTGTGTATGTGTGTGTGTGTTTATGTTCAGGTAATTATGGGGAAATTTCAAAACTGAAGGAGATCCAGAACCACTGAGTTAAAAGGATGTTGCTTTCTAACAATAGACTCCTCAAGAGAGGCTCCACTGGGCAGACATTCAATAAATAACTCTTGATCAAAAGGAGGTATAAATGAGAAGGCATTTCGATGGGTCTCCTCCAGTTGCCTGAAAGTCTTTAAGGCAGAGACCTGAAGGAAGTGTGAAAACTAAATTGTGTTTATCTTAAGAGAGGTCATTCTAGGCAGGTGTAAATTCAAGTGTAACAGTCCTGAATTAAGAGATGTCTGATGTGTTCTAGGAGACGGGGTCGGTGAGTGCTAGATGGAGGGCTGAAGGCCTAGGATACAAGGATACAAGGTCAGAGACATGTGAGTGTTTCCTGCCTGATTCTAAAATACAGAACAATGTTGCATTGGCCTTTACACCCTCTGTATCTCTTATGATAGCTCCTGGCACATGGGAGTATTTTAATTAATACTTGTTACTGTTATGAATGAATGCACAATTTCCTTGTGCTTTTTTGCCATTTCAGGTGCATTCTTTCCATTATTACAAAATAATGAAATTAATTTTTGCTTTGATTTCTTTCTGATTACTGAGTCTGCACTTTCTTAGCAATAGGTACACAGATGGATTAATGCATGGGTAAATGGATGCAGGAAACAACTTAGACATGGAGGGGTTTATTTTCAGTGTCCTGTACATCCTGGTCATGATCACGCAGCTGGTCACAAGGTCAACATCTGGTGACCCTCTCTGTCTGTTTGCATGGTATCTGACAAAGTGAGCAAAGAGAAGGATTTGAATATGCAAGGTAAGTGTGTAAGTGGCTATCCAAGTGAGCGAAAGCCTTCCTGTCCTGAGCGAGGTTTCTCACTCTGCTGTCTTAGTATAAACCTCATTATGAGCATCTTCAGCTCAGTGGCTTGGAAAAGTTGCCATTCTAGCTCAGTGACTTTTCTCTTGTCCCTGATTGCATCTGCTAACTTCCTGGACGATTTGTAATTAGCTTCTGTCTGGCTATTCTGCCACAGTATTAACGTGGTTAGGGTTCATCTCACTTAAAAATACATGAATCCTGGAAAGGCCATTAAAATGTTCTTTTAAAAAAAATTAGAAATAGGAATTGGACTCCCCGAGTTCTTGGCTTTCATTAAACTCCTGTTTCCTTTTCCTGGGTGATGCCCAAACCCAGGGCTAACAATACTAGGAGACCAGACCTAATGCTAAGTAAATCAATAATGAGCACAAACCCCAGGCCTCAGTCAGACCTTCCCAGAGAAAATAGAGACCACTTGTTAGGATAAGTTGCAGGATATGAAACAAGGATATGGAAATCAAAAATAATGCTACACACTGCTAAAAGTTATCCAAAATAGAAATCACAAAAGCATACCAAATTACAACTTCAAAAAACAAAACAAAACAAAAACAAAAAACCAGCAACAACAAAAAGCCCACCTAAGAACAATGTTATCCATGAGAATGAAAGATCTTCATGATGAAAACTACAAAACATTAATAAAATAAATGTAAAAGGACGCATGGAAAACAAGTAACGGAGCCTATGCAATCCCCTTCAAAATATAATATCCTTCACAAAAAATCTTTTTTTTTTTTTTTTTGACTCACAGGAATCTCAGCAGCCTGCCCTAGTCCTCTGTCTGTTGCTATGCTAAACAAACACTGCACCTTTGCCTGATGCCATGGCAAGCACTGTGACCAAAGAAACTTGGGAAAGAAAGTTTGTTTGCTGACAGGTTAAATCCTACCGTTCAGGATTCAGGGAAACCAGGGTAGGAAGTCCGGGCAGGAACTTAGAGGCAGGATCTGAAGCAGAGACTGTGGAGGGACACTGTTTTCTGGCTTTATCAGCCTGCTTTCTTACAGAATCCCTATGTTGTATCACACACACACACACACACGCACGCACGCACGCACGCACGCACGCACGCACGCACGCAGAAGGGAGGGTTACTTGATATTTTGTTTAATTGTATTCTATATTCAGCCACCTAATCCCAGATCCTCAGAATGAACCAAACAAGAGGAAAGACAGTTCTAATTATCATTAATAGTTAAGTGAACAGTTTGATGACGTTAGGACCTCCAGGGCAGCTGGATGGTGATTGAGCTGAGTTTAAAACCCACCATCGGGGCTGGAGAGATGGCTCGGCTGTAAAAAGCACAGGATGCTCTTGTGGAGGACCCGGCTTCAGTTCCCAGCATCCACATCAGCGGGTTAACAACCACCTGCTAACTCTAGTTTCAGGGAGTTCAACACCTTCTTCTGGTCTCTACAGGCACCTAAACACACACACACACACACACACACACACACACACACACACACACACACACACGGTACATATGCCTACACTTCATAAAATATACAATAAATATTTTTAAAAAATAATCAAAATATACTTCCCCCTCTCTCAAACTATACAACTTGTACCGAGTATGATTACCACATGGTATTGGTTTCACGTTTTTTGTTTGTTTGTTTGTTTGTTTTGTTTTGTTTTAAATAAAGGTCATTCTGCACACCATTGCAGAATATTCTTTTACACTGTGTGAAGATGTGTCAGTGTGACTGGTTTAACAAAGAGCTGAATGATCAATAGCTATGCAGAAAGAGGTTAGACAGGACTTCTGGGGACAGAGGACTCAGAGAGGAAGAAAGACAGGGTCTCGAGTGGGATGCAGAGGAAGCAGACATGCAGGAGGAGAAGTAATAAGGCATGAGTCATGCGTGGTAGCACTAGATTAATAGAGACAGGTTAATTTACATTATAAGAACTAGTTAGAAACAAGCCTAAGCTAAGGCCAAGCTTTTGCAGTTAATAAGTCTCTCTGTGTCATTATCTGGGAGCTGGCTGATGGGACAGAGGAAGACTCAATTCCTCCAGGGCATCAAAAGAGAGAGACACTAGGACACTTCAGCTTTCATGAAAGGGTGACCACCAGAACCCTCAGGACAGGAGGGCATTGGAAACCTTTTCCTTCCTCCTCTGTACATAGAGTTTCAGCACAGAGTTTCGTTAAACCCATTGTGTAATATATGCAATTGTATTCCTATTCTTTATTCAGCAGGAAGCAGGCATGGCCATGTACATCTGTGTACAAATGGATTATGCTATGAAGTCATGATGGCTACAGTATCAGTAGATAGAAGAATTTTTCCAGCACCATTATAGTTTCATAGGACAGCTATCATATGTGTGGACCATCACAGACCAAAATCTACAATTAAGGTCCCAGCAAATCTTTTTAGCTCTTCAATTACCTACATTAAATTATCTTTGTTAAAATGACTGGTGATGTTCCTATTCTCCCTGCTTGACCCTCACAAAGACAGGATCCATCTTGGCTGGTTCTTCTGACATAAGTGAGAATGGCTACTTTCTTTACATTTTTATTGACTGGCTAATTCAGATCAACATGGTATATGTCTGGCATTCTGATAAGGACTGGAAAAGGATATATGAATAAGTTAGCATCTGTTCACTCAGCCCAGCAAACTATTGTAGCAGCCAAATAAATGGAACATACTAAAATGCCCTGTGACAGATGAATATAGAAATCGCTACCAATCTTTATTCTGGGGTGGGGGGAGGAGTGGGACGAAGAAGTAATTCTGTTTAGGGGAGTAGGGGAGTTCAAAGACATCTACATAGAGAAATTATCCTGAAAGAAAATTTAAAGTAGATTTTAAAGAGCCATGTAACCTTATAGTGGGGAAAAAATATAGTTGAAAGAAAAAAAAAAGCTATCAGCACACTCTATTTTCATTATGTATTTGTAACTTTAAAACTGAGATATCAATCTGGCATGTTGAATTGCTGCCAGACACAGGCAGAATGACTGCATTAATTGGTGATACACCATCTTCTATAGGATTATGAATAATGTTATTGCTTAAATCTGAAATGTCCCCATAAGCTGCTGTTTTGAATGTTTGCTCTCTGAGTGGTGGCACTATCTTGGGATCCCATGTGTCATAGTTAGGGTGTCTTTTGCTGTGATGAAATACCATCACCAAAAGCAACTTCGAGAGGAAAAGGCTTAGTTGGCTTACATCTCCTGAATCAACAACCCACTGAGAGAAGGCAAGGTGGGAACCTGGAGGCAGGAGCTAACGCAGAGGCCATGGAGGGGTGTGCTTAATGGCTTGCTCCTCATGGCTTGCTCAGCCTGCCTTCTTACAGAACCCAGGGCTACAAGTCCAAGGGTAACCTCACCACAATGGGCTGGACCCTCTCACACCAATCACTAATTAAGAAAATATCCTACAGGCCTCCCACAACCCAGTCTTCTGGAGGCATTTCCTCAATTGAGGTTTGCTCCTCTCAGATGACTCTAGCTCAGGAATTCTCAACCCGTGCGTTGCAACCCTTTGGGGGTTGAACAACCCTTTCACAGGACTTGCATAACAGATGCCCTGCATATTATAACAGGAGCAAATGTACAGTTATGGAGTAGCAACAACAATAATGTTATGGTTGGGCGTCATATATGAGGAACGATATTAAAGGCTTCAAGCATCAGGAAGATTGAGAACCACTACTCTAGCTTCTGTCAGTTTGACATAAAAGCTAGCTAGGACACCATGGTACCTTTAGGAGGTGGGGTACTAAAAAAAGTATGCCATGGATGCAGGTTATTGAAGGTCATAGGCACCCTTCCCTCTTCCTGCCTTGCTCTTTGCACCCTAGTATACCATGATGTGAATAGTTCCCATCACCTGCTCTTGCTGCCTTGACTTCCTCACCTTAAGTTAAAATCTTCTGAAACCCTGAGCCAAATAAGCCCTTCCATATCCCACAGCAACAACAAAATGACCAACACCATGCACAGTTTCTACTTTTAAAGCTCTCCTCAGTAAATAACCCATGGGCTCACACTCAAACACAGTTGAGCTAGTCTTATTAATTCTCCCATGGCAAGGATACACCTTAATTCTCCCTCAGCTGGAATACACAACAGAAGATCAAGTGGAGCCTAAAGACATTCTGTGGTATACTTGCTCTCTGGGGGTTGTACCGATTATTTTTCTAATCACTGTTACCAACGCCTGGCAAAGTAATTTAAGGGAGCATGGTTCACAACTCAGAGGAATGCTATCCATGCATGGTGGGAAAGAGATGGTGACGGGAGCATGGCTCATGTTGTAGCCAGGAAGCAGAGAAAAGCTTTTTGTCTCCAATGAATGGATTTATTAAGCATATAGCAATCAAAAAAAATAACAAATAGCTGGTAGACAAAAGAACAGCAAATAGGGAGATCACAACACAACGAAAATGATTAGGGAAGCCTTGCCGAAACTCATGCCAAAGTTCTCATTATGAGGTCTCTAGGTAGGGCATCCTCTCCAGAGATGCGTTTCTGGCTTTCCATTCCCACCAGACATGTTTCCATACTGTAACCAATAGTAGCCTCTTTGTGATAGTTTGCCTTCTAGCTGTTCTCAGAGGAGCAATGGTTTTACTGTCCTTGACTGCTTACTGCTCTCTGCCCTTCCTGTTATAAGGTTGGGGGACCAGTCTGTCCCAGGATAGGAGGTCTTAGGGGACCCTTCTTGGTCTCAAAGTCCTCTCTCAGTGCACACAAATAGCACATGATAATTTACTAGTGAGTGATCGACTCTCCTGAGGATATGGAGGACTTACAAAGGTTGCTTGGATGGTCAATCAAGCTTTCACTAGGGTCCTGGGGGCATGTAAAGGGTGTCATGGTGAAGACGTTCAGAGAAAACCAGAGACAAAAGTTTAGATCATGGCTAGGGATGTAGCTCAGTTGTTTGATTATTTGTCTAACATGCACAAATCTCTGGGTTTAATCCCTAGACTTGCATGAAATTGGTGGTAACAGTGCAATATCTAATCCCAGCACTCAGGGAGCAGAGACAGGGCAATTAGAACTTCAAGGTCACCCTCAGATACATAGCAAATTCAGGACCAGCCTGAGCTAAAAAAGACCTTGTCTCAGAGGGGAAGAAAAAAAGTACATTTTTAATGCTCTTGTCAGATACCCCTCAAAAGATAGAGCTGAGGCAAGGACTTGGGAGCAACTGGTCTACCTGGGTGGCTGTAAAATGGGGTGAGGCATTGTAAAAGTGAGGCCAGGAGTAGCAGTAAAGCATGCACCCATGAAATGGGGGCACATTAGATAAGGAACGTTCATGTCCCACAGAACTCGCCAAGGGAGTCACCGCACTGGAAGAGAAGGAGGCTCTGGGTGACTGGGTTGGGAATCTCCTAGGGGGCCTTAATTAACTTCATTGCCCTGAATTTGTGTGTCTGCAACTGAGTAGCCTTTAAATAGCCTGGTGAAAACAGAACCATCTTGGTAAGATACTGTCTGATACCTGGAACTGCCCATCCTAGCTGTGCTGAGTCAGGTGGTGGACACCTGCCACCAACAGCTGCAGCCTCCTCCCATCAGAGCCAAAGGCAGGAGAAAGAACCAAGGCGAAGAGCCACACTGGGTAATGCTGCTCCGTCTGGTTAAGATACAGTCATAGGGAATTTGTGTAGCATGGCCAGACTCTCCTTGAAGTCTTCTGAGAGAGGAGAGGCTGCTTGCTGAGACTTCCAAGTTCTTAGACAACAACAGATTTTAGTAATTGGAAAAGTTCTAAAGAAAAAAAAAATAGCTTCATCAGGCAATCAAAATGTCGCCTCCATGTAGTTTTAGGAATAAGAGGGAAATGACATAGGAAAGTGTGCTAAGTAATAAGTGTTGCTTTTGAGTACAAAGATACTCATGGCAGGAGCTGGAGAGAGGACTGTGGATAGAATGCTCGCCACACAAGCATGAGGGCCTGGTATTGGCCTCGTTTCATCCATACACATCTGCACAAGCATACACACACAAATGCCTACATAAACATGTATATAACACACACACACACACACCAGTACACACACACACACACCAGTACACACACACACACACACCAGTACACACACACACACCAGTACACACACACACACACACACACACACACACACACACACCCCAGTACACACACACACACACACACACACACACAATGACTAAGTGACTCACCCTTAATTTATGAAAACCATCCATCATATTTGTGCTGAGGATGACAGTTTACAAACTGTGTCACCTATGTGGCATTTACTAAACCCAGAGCTTTGGACAAGCAAGTCAATCCATCATTATCCCTGTCATGGCCACCAACATTGTCATTATCAGACATTGTCTCCATTGCCAGATGCCACCAGCATGGCAGTTGCTATTGTGCAACATACTGAGAATGAGAGACAAAGGGGTCAAAGCCATTTGTCCCAACTCCAATATGTACAGCCTCAGCTCCCATCTGCATGTCCCCTCAGATGCCAGCTCAGCTCCCATCTGTATGTCCCCTCAGATGCATACCCTCTGTGTGTGTTCAGTAATTATTTATCCACACGTCATTTGAAGTGAACCCGATATTGGACTCACGCACACACCATCATGTCCAGCATTTCACGTGGGGCATTAGGACCTGAACTCAGATCTTCAGGCTTGTGCAGCAATCACTTTTCTCACTGAGCTATCATCCCAGCCAGTCCCTAGAGATTTAAACAGAACAGCTCTGAGTCTCACAGTCCTCTGGGCAAGTTCAGTTTCCTAGGATGATATTTAACTCAAACCCACTTTAAGTAGAAGTGTGAGCCATCTCCTTTATGAAGGAGGAAAATAAATTCCCAGTACCTCTAAGACCCCTCACATAAACCAAGCAATTTTAAAGATTCATGGCATAGGCAAGTAATCTGCAAGGCAAAGACTCCGTGTGTGATAACGATGCCTTGGAATTTTTTTTTTCAAAGTTGTGTCTTAAAAGTATGTTCTCTGAGCCAAAAAAATAATTGCACATTCATGCCAGCAGATTGAGAGAAAGTCAGGGATTTAGTCTGAGGAAATACACTTGTGGTGTGTGGAGAATGACATTTGGGAGGGTATTAGGTTCTGCAATACGGAGGTTCAGGCATTAATAGCTACTTGTAAACAGAACCAAAATAACACAAAGGCTGATGGGAGATACAGCTCTCTGTCTCGGGAGCACAAGTCTTCCCAAGTGGAATTGCATTCACCTGCCCAATTTTCAGGGGGTCAGATCCCAGCAGATGTTTTATAATTACCAATTCCCAGTCAGCCACACAATTGAGTCATAATGAAAGTCTCCAGTTTGCCATGCCCACGTTCTGTAACTCGGCTCCCTCTTTTCCCCTTTCCCCCTCTATTTGCTTTACTTCCGATCCAAGAGCATGTCATTCACAGCTACAGTTTTGAATGCCTACTATGTGTGAGCATTTTAATGCCACACTGCAATGAAATGGAAACTTAGGCTTTATAGGGTCATCGGAACATTGGTATCATGGGAGTCCCTCTGGTTAGGGTAGTATGGAAGGAGATAGATAATTAAACCATTTCTAATACAAGGTATGAGATAAGGGAAAGAGAGATGGCTGTGCTCCGGTGATCGTGGAAGAGAGCTAGGCTGGCATAGAAAGTTTAGCTTCTCCTCAAAGGCGACGGGCACCTGCAGACACTCCTAATGTGCAGTGCCCACTTGCTACCTAAGGCTGAGCATTTTGTGTGTGTTCAATGGGATTCGCAATTGTCCCCAGTAATGAAGAGGATGCATAACTTACTTTTAAGATCGCGTGTAGCATGGGTTGTCAAAGTCTTCTCAACATTTGTGGTAGTTCATCTTCACAGTCAATTGATCAGGGTTAGAGCCACTTAGGAAACATATTCTGAGGTATGTCTTCGAAGGAGTCTTCAGATTATTTTAACTGAGGAAGAAGAACCATCCCGAATGTGGGATGGCACTATATCGTGGGCTGGGGTCCTGGACAGAATGAAATGCAAAAAGGAAGAAACCAGGGAGCATTAGTATTAATCCCTACCTGCTTTGTGACATGGTATATGCAATGGGACTAGCCACCTCACACTCCCAATACCACGCCTTTCCATTGTGATGGACTGTACCAAAACAAATCCTTCCTTCCTTAAGTTGCTCTGATGGGATGCTTTGATGGGACACAGATTGGCGGTCAAAGCATGAGTGAAGCGCAACCAACACCCACGAAGAGGCTCAGCATTAAAGATCCTAAAGGGAAGACCATGGAGCCCCAGTCTCTTGAAAGATATAAAATAAAAGCTTGGCTACCAGCTCAACTCTCGAGAAAAATTCTAACTTGTTTGTATTCAACTGATTTAGTATTTCCCATTATGAGCTTCTTCTCAGACCTTAAACAAGATATGTACTTGATGTATACTCACTATACACATCCATGAATGAGAACATACATGCTATTTATAGTATTATCCTATAAGAAACAATACATCAATTTGGCTTCTGTACCCAAAAAGAACCCAGACAAGAGACGGGAACATGACAGCTCTTTCCCCAAAACTCAGTGCATGACTAGCATAAAATAATTAAAGCATATTTGCCAAATTACCTCATCTCGGACATCTGTAAAGCTCAGAAATAATGGCAAAAATCACATTGTGTTTAAAAACAGATTTCACATTACAAAATCACTATATGTATATATATATACATATATATATACACACATACTCACAATATACATGTACTTATGCATATATACACATTTATACTGTGATTATATTGTGGTTTGAACAATACAAATTTATTTTCTCTAATTCTGGAGGCTGGAATTCAAGACTGAGCCATGGGTAGGCTTGTTTCTCCTGCTGCTCCTCCCTCAAATGCAGGAGACCATCTCACTGTGTCCCCACATGCTCTTTCTCTCTGTTCCACTTATTGCAAGGACACTACTTCTAATAACATTGTGTAACCCGAATGACCTCTGTAAATGTCCATATCTTACTACAGTCAGCGCTTCAACGCAGGAATGCTCGGGTACGAGAACACAGACAGACACACAATCTAGTTCCCAACAGGAGTGACTCTGAAGCTAGTGAGAAAGATTCACTTTATGAAACTGAATTGAACAAAAGGCTCAAAATAACTTGTTTGTGTCTTTACCAAGCACTTTGTTTGCAAAAGTTGTGTACAAAATGTAGTTAATTGTTTGTACGGGATTGTTTCTCTAAAAAGAATCCCATGACATAAACAAAATTATTTTAGTCTTCCTACTGCTTTGTGCCTTTTAGGATAGATGAGCCATGTCCCAATGGGCCAGCAAATATCTAACAGTGGAAGGCACAGTAAAATCTGTGTCACATGATGGCCTGGGGTGAGTGACATTTAACTCACCATAACTTCCAGGAATCCTCTAGACATGAGTGTCAAATAATCATATACTCTAGGTGAGAGAGAGAAAGAGAGAGAGAGAGAGAGAGAGAGAGAGAGAGAGAGAGAGAGAGAGAGAGAGAGAGAGAAGAGAGAGAGAAGAAAAAAGTGTGCTTGCTACAAGCAAGCAGTCTCAGAACAATAATCCCTTCTTCTTCCAATTAGAACGTATCTTCAGTGCTGACTTGTAGAAAACTTTCAAGCCCCACGATCTCTGGCCTATTACTCAGAATAACATAAGAACCTTCTGTTCCAATCAAAGGACTGGGGGAATGGAATTTTCTCCCCCAGCACAAATACAATCCCCATGATTGTTCTAAGGAAGTGAAAACACTAACAGATCCATGCTAGCACTAAAAACAAGAGATGAGGAGGACCTCCAAAGATAAAGTTTTAAGCCATGGACTCTCGGACACATGAGAACAGGACACACTCGTGTGTGGGCGAGGACACATGTGAACAGGACATACTCGTGTGTACAGGAGCAGACACATGTGAACAGGACACACTCGTGTGTATGGGAGCGGACGCATGTGAACAGGACACACTCGTGTGTAGGGGAGGACCCTCACTGTCTGCATACCCGCCATCCTGTGCCTTTGAGAGAAGCTTGCTGACTGCCAGACCTGCAGAACTTGGAAACTGCAAGAAGAAGGTGATTCCCCCAGATTAGAGTAAGTTTTGCTGACCTGGGTGGCTACCTATGCCTGTAATCCTAGGACTCACTGGGAGACGGGCAAGTTCAAAGTCAGCCTGATCCACATATTGCATTCCAGGCCAGCCAGGATACAATATAAAACCTGATCATAAAGTAACGTGAATGCATGTGCCTGGGATAAGCAAAATGAGAAAGAAGCACCCTCTTGAACGTGAGCCCAGGGAGCAGGGTCATCCTCTGGATGCAGACCGCTCTGCTGACAGCAGCGCCCTACCAAGATGGTACTTGCAGGTTAAACCCAGCCCAGGCTTTGCACATCCAGCCAGGCTCCTTGGAACAGCGTTGCAAGGCTGCAACCCCAGAGGAAGGGCTCTATGTCCTTTGTGTAACTATGACATAAGAGCAACCCTAATGCCAAGAGAAAGGAGGTGAATAAACAGAGAGAATAAAGTAGGTTGACTAGCACAAATTGCTGCTTCACTGGGCACAGAGGTGCATGGCCCTGGCCCCTTTAAGGGATGCTTGCTTCCAAGAGTTGGGCAGATGGGGGATAAAGGCACTTCTTGTAGACAGGTAGATTCCAGAAGCCCAGGAGCCTATCAGCCCAGACAAAATGAGAGGCTCTGCCTCGTGGCAGTTAGGTGCAGAAGGAACATTCTTGTGTTAGCTGGAGACTGCAACAGTGAATATTTTTTAGAGTGAATACCTTGGAGCTGTGAGACTGAAGACAGGCTACTCCCCTGATTCAGGCCTTGGACTCCTCATCCAAAAGTAAGAGGAACGGAACAGATGCTCTTTAGAGTTTGTCAGTATCAAAGGTAGAGGTATGGGAGGCTGTCTAGCCTGGCTGGGCACCCAAGCTCAGCAGTGTAGCCTCAGCAGATGAAGAAGGAAGCCACAGCACCTCCTCCACCCTTGGCACCCTTAAGACCCTTGCTAAATCTGACCCCAAATATAGTATAGCACTGCCAGCCTGCCCGCTGCCACTCCGATCCTAAATATCCTGGGTTTGCTTTGAACCTGCTCCTTGGACTCTATGCCCCAGGCTATCAATCTTTCCCGCTTCCATTTAGCCAGGGCAGAAGTACAAATACCCACTTGCTGTTCACCCCACAGCCATGGCCCAGCTCCAGGGTCATCCTGCAAGGGCACTGACAGCTTGAATAACCATGAGGTTACATTAAATGAAAGCCATTTTTAAGTATTGCGAGCATCAGGAAAAGAAATCCCAAGTACCCATAACACCTGGTGAATATTATCATTAAAAGTCAAAATCAGTCATCAACAAGAAACGGAATAATTGTGTGGAACTAAATCTCCCGTTAGCCAATAAAAACCAAGCAGCAAAAGCGTGCAGCACACCACTGGGGTGTCATTTGGCCTGGAGAGCTCACTGCCCTGGCAAATGAGAATTAGATTCTAATTAGTCCATTGGCATATTTCAGAAATACTGTAAGATTATATTTTCTACAACTGTGACGGTGTCAAAACAATTACTTGGCTGTGTGAGCAGGTGTCAGGCATTGTAAGGTGGGTATGTCCTGGGAAAATGAAATGGAAACTTTCTACAAGTGGAACCATAATTATAGCATCTCAGATACCACAGATTGCTTCAGAGTCGGGAGGCAGAGATGAAGGAGGGTTGACTTCCCCCCTTACTCTTTTGTACCTGAACACAGGTGAAGGCAGAACGTGCCACCTCAGTGTCAGGAGGGGACTCTGAGCAGCTCTGCATCCCAACACCCCCTTAGCCACCACTGGTCCAGAAACACTATCTTTGGAGGGGTTCACCTCTATTGCTCCATTTGACCCTCCATGATAGTCCTGTAAGTTTGGCCAGGCCATATCTTGACTCTATTTTATAAAGGCACAAACTTATTGACAGTGGCATTCAATGTGCTCTTACTCTAAAGTATCTTTCTCCTACTTGGCTCCTGTGAAATTTCACATCTTCCTGCTCTAGCATCAAAGCCCCCCAGCATTACCCCACGTTTCCCTTTGAACTGGGGATAGGAAGTAAAGCAGGCAGCTACCATCATGGTGCTCCCTAGCTAGTCATAAATCTAAATACAGGGGTCACATTCACCCATAGACTGATTAAGGGATGATGTCAGGAGGAGCTCCCCAGATTCAGGCTGCACCCAGCAGATGTTAGCCCCTTGAAGCCAAGGCACTCTGCATAGTACAGAGGTGTTACAATATCAGACAGGATTCCTAACCCAGGAAACTCACATTTGACAAAGTAAGTAAATAACATGTATGTTCTTATTGTCTTCATATAATGTTAGCACTTCTGAAGGCACAAAATACTCAAAAGTCTATAGGAGAGGAGCTCATCACATCGTGAGGTCAAGCGAGCAATCCTGGATGAGATGAAACACAGCAAGGCCCTGGTGGTGGAGAAGACTGGGGCAGATTTCAATGGGGAAGGAGGGGACCTTTTGATCGGTGAAATGTGATCAATCCTTGTTAAGCCTTCCCAAGTGGAACCCTTCCTTGGACCCCTAGGGTTATCTGCTCTTGAGTTGTGCGACCTCCATCACTTTTATGCCCTTCAGCATGGCTCCCTGCTTCATGCATTTATCTCTCCCATGTGTTGTGTGAATCCATGGGAGTCTGTTAAAGGGTCTCAAGAATTTCTTAGGTATAGGATCTGGACAAACACTCGCTGATACAGAACCAACCAGATGCCACTGCTGATCCAGCTGCCTTTGTCCAGTTGTTCCGCCCAGGCAGGGGTGAAGAGCACCAACCTTGAACCACAAGCTGCCTCTCCGCCCTGCTCAGCTTAGACCACTTAAGAGAGCTGGGAGCAAGAAAGCTCCATCCATTCCCACAGCTTTAAAGCTATCCCGAGGCAGACCAGAAGTAGGTAGACAGGACCTCACCCTAGGGCTTGCTGTCCCAAAAGTCATTGGCTAAATGGATCCAAATCCCACAACACTTATGAGCTCCACAGGAGTGATTGCCACGCTAAACACAGCAGTTGGCACATATTGTATCTTTGTAGTATTTTATAATGGTCTAGGGACAAAGCCACAGGTCAGTGAGACAATAGATGTAGATAGACAAAACCCAGTAGCAAGAAACACTCTTGGGAAAAGTCACTGCTGTGTTTGAATGACAAGGACCTGGCTCTGTTAAAGATAGGAGTGGCAAAGGGTACCCATAATAATGAGTCTGCTAAAGCAACTAGTAATCACGCTTAGTTATGGAAAACCAAGTAACCTGCCCAGCAGCAAAAAGACCACATCTGAAGCTCAGGTGAGAAAGCCCTGGGTGAATGGCTCAGTTCCCACGAGTAGCTGTGGGTCTGGCTGGGTTCTCAAGAATGAAATGATGAGAGTAGTGGAGAGAGATGCTATGTCTTCTTGCACATGAAGCCAGCCTTGCTCAACAAGAAGCGCAAAGGTTAGGGACAGGCGCCTCTAGGCTCTAACTTCTGTTAAACCTTATCTACCAATGTCCAACATCAGATGAAGGACCGTAGTCACGATTGTTGTCATTGCTGCACTTAAAATGCTAAAACTTCTGTATCCACAAAAGCACGTTTTCTTGTGTAAGATAGCATACTCCTGAAATAATAGGTGGCTGTTTAATGAGCACTAATGTCAGAATTAGTGGTTCCTTAGATAAGTTCTGTAAGCGGAGTTCCTAATTGGTCTAGATAATAAAAGGCCAGAGTCAGAAATGCTGAGAGATCAGAGAGGAGCAAACCACAGCACACATTACCTCCTTAGTGTCTCAGCAGACAAGAGAGCAAGTTCCTGTTTCTCCCTGCTTATATCCTGTTTCTGCCCAACTACCTCACTTCCTGTCTGTCTGTACAGACCTCCAGACCTCTATGGTTAGCTAGTGGCAAGTTCCATTCTCTGACCCCCAAACAAGCTTTATTAGTTCGAGCAAGATATCACCACAAAGTTCAATGGTGTTTACCTTGGGAAGCTTTCTAGATACTGACCTGAGATAACCAGCACAGTGTGTTATAGAAATGGCAGCTGATATTACTGTAAGAACCACCCCCTTTTCTTCTCTGCTCTGGCCATCATTGGTGCTCTTGACTCTAAATTCTGCCATGAGTATCATATGATTTTTGCCTTGAATGCTACCTGGTTGTGGGCCTATTATCAATGCTGCAATAACAGTTCAATCTCATCCATTGGTATCTGCCATCGAGAGAGGTTGGCTCTTCTGTTCTTCCCCTGGTGGAGGCAAAAGGGGATGAGGGTATATCTTAAAAAGAGGAGCGAATCAAAATGTTGCAGAAAAAACGTCGCCCCTTCTAATTCTGCCAGCGGCTAGCCCACACCGTCACAGTTATGATCCCAACAGTGATGACATGGCCCCAACTTCAAGTTCACATAACTGGTGTATATAACACTAGGAAATGTGGAGCTAAGCCCAAGTCTGAACCATCTATAGTGCCTCTCTAAAGTCAGTTATTCATTGTGTAGATGCACACATGTGCACACACACACACACACACACACACACAAACACTGCTGTCACTTCAAAGGGAACAAGTTTTTTCTGAAGTCAAATATGAAGGACTATGCCTGACAACACAGATTTGTTACCCCAAATTTTGTGCTCCCACAGGAAAGCGGTTTCATGAAGTTGTTATAGTAACAGAACAAAGGAGTCATCGATCAGGACACTTTTTATACACACAGCGTAAAGGACAGGAAGGCAGGCTACAGCAAAGCAGGGATCACCTGGAGGCCTCAAACTGTCTCTGATGACATTCTTAGCCTTTTGCTTAGCGGAAATTAGGGTTTTGTTATGTTAACACTTTTCTAACGGTTTTAATCACAGGATGTTAAGCCCAACACAGAAAAGTAGGCAAGATGATGATGATGGTGGTGATGATGATGATGGTGGTGATGATGATGGTGGTGATGATGATGATGGTGGTGATGATGATGATGGTGATGATGATGATGATGGTGGTGGTGATGATGATGATGATGATGGTGATGGTGGTGATGGTGATGATGATGATGATGATGATTTTAAAGGCTGTATGGGCAGTTAAAGACAGCCTAGGATAAACTTTTTTTCCATCCCACAACTGCTGATATTCTAACCCATTAATCAGCTTTGCAGAGTAAGGCTCAGTAGGATGGCCAGCTTCGTTCAGGAAACTTTTATCCACAAATAGAACGTGGTGTTCTGACAGAGCAGGAAGCCATAGGTGATTCAGCAGTTAAAAGCACTGGCTGCTCTTGCAGAGGACCTGAGTTTGGTTCCCAGCACCCCTGTGGTGGGTCACAACTGTCTGTGACTCCGGTTCCAAAGGATCCAACGGCATCTTCTGGCCTCTGCACGCACTGCACATACATGGTATGCATGCATGCATACATACATACGGGCAAAACAAACATGTAACATGAAAGACAAAAATCTTCAAACAACAAAAAATAGAACATTGCGAATTTAGTGTGAGAACTTAACTCTTTTTTTTCTCTCTCTTTTTTTTTTTTTTTTTTTTTATTTTTTGTTTTTGTTTGTTTTTTGAGACAGGCTTTCTCTGTATTGCTTTGGAGCCTGTCCTGGAACTCACTCTGGAGACAAGGCTGGCCTTGAACTCATAGAGATTCCACAGACTCTGCCTCCCAAGTGCTGGGATTAAAGGTGTGCGCCACCAATGCCCCCCCCCACACACACACACACACACAACAAAGAAGTCAGACTAGAAACATTTCCTGTCCTAGGAGCCTTCCTAGGCTTAGTGACACAGCAGGTGCCATTCAGCACCGGAACTCCTTGTCATGAATCCCCACACATGTCATTATTAACCCCACTGTACAGACCATGGTGACTCTAACTCTAATGAAAGGAACTGCCCCTGTGTGTGCTTTATGAACACCCCTCACCACACTAAGAGAATGGAAATGCTCTACCTGGATCCTCCTGACTCCCCAGAGGGGAGTGGTATAGACTGGGTGTGGACTAGCGGATGCTGGCGATGCCCTGCCAAACCCCCGAGCCAGATAGCGTATCTGGTCCCCAGTGTATTAGCTATCATGAGCCCCAAGGGTCCCTTCTTTCAGAGAATTGCCTCTGGCTAACAGAAACTGCAGCCTTCCTGGCAGGAATAAAGATATTCTGAAGAATTGTGTCCCTCCCCTTGGCTATCAGACTCCTGAACTGCTCCCCAAGAGATTGAATTTCATTTACAAAAACAGAAAAAAGAAAATCTCACAGTGGGGAAAGGGAAGGCTGACACGGCTGGCCAGCCAGAGTGGGAACTTGTCTCCAGGAGAGCTCACAGTTCTGACAGCTCGTCAGACCACCATACAGGACACGGTGAAGCTGAGCAGAGGACGATGGGCACGGCCACACGGCCACACCTTGACCTGGACTGCTCAGCGGTGCCTCTCGCCTTCTGGTGAAGCCCGTGTAAGCGCCTGTAGATGGATACGGGGTGGGGAAACACTGGGCCTCTTCTGTTCCTCTCCTTTCTCAGCTCTCTGCTTTTCACCCTAATTTGTCTGTTTAATTGGCCCATTCGGGACTGGGGCTGAGTATAGCCTTCTCAGGCTCTGACCCCAACGACTGAAGCAACAAAACGCCCGCCCTAAGGATATGGTGCTGGCACCAGAGATGGCCCACAGCAAGACACTGACAGGGCCTACCAGGCCTAGGCCAGTGCAATGCTAGCTCCCTGCGGTGGCTTAGGAAGCCCCCTGTCTCACTGCTGAGTCTCCTGAGATGGCGCTCTTGCTTCCTGCATCCTTTCTGCCTCCCCACCCCACCCACTGGCTTCCTTTAACACCCTCGGTGACTAAAGTCGGTCCCCTGCTCCCTGCTCTCCCTCCTTATCAGACCTGAGCCTTTCTCTGCTCTTTTTTTTTTTTTTTTTTTTTTTTTCTCACCTGTAAAGGCCGGGAATAGGTCTTAAGTGGGTGTGAAAGCTAAGTGAGATATGATGCTGTCCCGGTTGGGCTCAGTGACAAGGGACAAGGATCTTCCCCTCTATACATACCAAAGAACCTCTGGTGTGTGCAGAAGAGAACAAAGGGACCCCGGGTATCATCATCGGCACTGAATGACAGCATTCTTACTGAGGGACCAGAAAGGAGAGCAAATGTGAAGTGCAGGGAAAGCCCTCTAGCCATGAACACGGATGCCCCAGTGGACACTTGTGCTAACCAAGTGCATTTTGTGCCCAATTCCCCACAACATTGGCAGCAGGGAGCGGCTGCAGCTTGCAGGAGGAGGGGGATAGGTGGCAGGGGCCAAGGGGGGGCGTGAGGGGGATTTCAGTTGGGCGGCTTTACAGGTGAGCCTCCTGTTCGTCTGTCTCTTAAACAAAAGGGCAAGCGGATCTCACCCACCGGGTAAAACAGCTTCCTCTGCGATATCGCTTCCTGCCTCCCCGTTTCATCTCCGCGGGCTTCTGCCTCCCTCCACCCTCTTCTGGGCCCCTTTCCCATAATCTCGGCAGGGTGAACCCGGGCTGATGAGGGCACCTGGCTTTTGAGGCGGCTCGTCAAAGCTGGAGGTCAGGTGTGTTTCTTGGATTTAATTAAGCTGGAAATGAAATCCAGCCCTGGAGTAGCTCGTCCTCTTTATTATCGCATCTCTTACTGCTTGTCAGGCCACGGTGGCTTCCAGGTCTTGAAAGGGAAGATGTGGCATGATTCCCAGGCAGAGCTCTGTTAATCTGTTTCAAGGGATTTCCAGGTTACAATGACGAGGAGGAGGAGGAGGAGGAGGAGGAGGAGGAGGAGGAGGAGGAGGAGGAGGAGGAGGAGGAGGAGGAGGAGGAGGAGGAGGAGGAGGAGGAGGAGGAGGAGGAGGAGGAGGAGGAGGAGGAGGAGGAGGAAGAGGAGGAGGAGGAGGAGGCGAGGGATGCACTCCCAGCTGCCTTCCTAGGGAAAAGAACTGCCCTCCTCGTGAATAAGGAAAAATATACTTTAAAATAACATCACTTCCAGTGTGTTTTCTCATTAAAACACAATATGTGCCAGCTAGAAAGAAACTACTAGAATTAAAAACTCATTTGTAATCTCACTAGCTAGAATAATTGATACCATGGTCCCTCTCTTGCCAAATGCAGGTGTGTGTGTGTGTGTGTGTGTGTGTGTGTGTGTGTGTGTGTGTGTTTAGAGCCATGAAAATATGAGTTGTAAAAGAAAGAATCCTTTATGCTATGTCTCTGTGTGGTACGTGTGTGGAGGTCAGAGGACAGCCCTCTTCTTCTACCACGTGGACCCAACGCCTGGTGGCCGGGGCCCTTACCTGCTGAGCCGACTCACCTGCCCTACATTTTCTACACACAGAACCACTCACTAATGACGCTTCGTATAAAACGCTCATTCACTAGACTCACTGGGGTTCCTCCCGGTTTTTTGTGTGATATAGAATTGGGGGGGCGCAGGCTTTAAAAGAACTTCCGTGCTTGTTAAAGCTACTGATTTTCCTATTGCAGTTGTTTCCTGCACCTTGTAACACAGTCTATAGTCTCTAGGATTAATCAAACGAGATGAGGGGATTTACATCCTGCTGTGAGCTGAGAAGGGAGCTTAACAGTCTCCCAGAATAATATCATTTGACATTCAGAGCCATTAGGCAGCAACAGCAAAGGGCGTTTGTGTTGTAGACTGATTTGTGTTCAGCGGGTGGCAGACCCCTTCCTGTCCCCTTGGCAGCTACAGGGCGCTGACCTTTCTCACTCCAGAGATATGATTGCCTTCACACCAGAAATGCCCAGCAAATCTCACACTGTTAGCTCCATCCCACACTGGTCGTGCTGGCATTTTATGACTGTCTTGGCTTTAGCCGGCTGACGTCTCACTAAGATGAGGCTGCTTACAGAATTAATAACTTCTGAGGTAGCCATTTAGTTGGTTTTCACAAAATTAATAAGTACCACTTTGGCCGATGGCAAAAGTCACAAAATCTGAGCTCGGAAGATAAAGAGGACTCTTAACAACTCCTGGTCTGGTCCCTTCAATTTCCAAATAAAAGGAACTGAGGGCCAGAGAGGGGAAGGGGCTTTGTTTCCAGGGTCTGGGAGCTGGGCTGGAACTGTGGGTTTTCACATCAGCAGCACTGGTGTGTAACAGGGATCCTATGTGTGCATCTAAGATAGAGATGAAATGGCTAAGAAAAGGGTACCAGGGCTGAAGCAGGATGCGGGGGAAGCCCGGAGGCACCTCATCCATCTCAGCTAAGCACTGAGATGTCCTGAGGAAGCCCCCATTCCTGTGAAACACAGATAACTTGGGGCCGGGTAAATACTTCGCACTCCCCTTTCCCCTTATGTGAATGGAGGGGCATTATTAACGGATAAAGGGTGGACAACTCTAACAGTCTTTTCATTGGCAAAAGGAAAACAACAGTCTCTGCCTCAGCAAATGTGATCCTAGAAACCAATCAGATAACGGATGTGAGTGGGCATCATGAGTCCCCCACACCATTTCATCCTTACAGAGCCATTCAGACAGCACTAACCCAAGCCCACCTTGGAAGAGGAATGGTGTCCCAGGCTTGGCCTAGGCCAGTAACTATATGGAATCACTAAATGGAAAATGTCCAAAGTAAAGTCAGATTGATGTATAGGTATAAACAATAGATAATATGTAGATGATAAACAGCAGATAGATAAATAGATATATAGGTAGATGACTGATTGTAAATAATAGAAGATAGATATAAATGATAGATTATAAATAGAAATCAGATAGCAGATATAGATAGAAAGTAGTTGATGATAGATGATAGGCTGATAGATATAGATAGATAAATATATAGCAGATAGACAAATAGTGATGATAGAGATAAAGAGATAGAAAGATATAGGATAAAGATAGATATATAGAGATGATAGATAGATAGATAGATAGATAGATAGATAGATAGATAGATAGATAGATAGATAGATAGTTGATTCTATACTCTGTTTCTCTGGAAAACAATACAAAGAACAGGGCACTGACCTAGGATCAAGCAAAATAAACAATAAGATAACAGCGTACAGTAGTCAACAGGCTCTGGAGGAGTTAAAAAGCCTTCAGTGACAAAGTTTATAACGATAGTTACAAATGACAGACTAAGAGAGTAAGGTCACATTAGACTATCTAGACTCGCCTCCTAGTCAGGCTGGGATGGCTGTGCTGGTCTGAGTATTGGAAACCTTGGCACCCTGTATTATATCCTGCCTGCTGTTGGTTGTGAAGTGTCTGTCATTGGTGTGTGCTTGTGTGTGTGTGTGTGTGTGTGTGTGTGTGTGTGTGTGTGTGTGTGTGAGTGTGTGTGTGTGTGTGTGTGTGTGTGTGTGTGTGTGTGTGTGTGTGTGTGTGTGAAGCCTTGGTTCCCAGCTAGTGTTTCTATTCCGGAAGACTGAAAGCCTATAAGGAGTAAAGCCTGCCCTCTGCTTCCTTGATGTAGATGAACTGAAAGCAGACACTTCACACTCCTGCTACTAAGTCTTTCCCACCATGATGGGCTGTATCTCCTCAAACTGTGAGCCGAAATAACCCCCTTCTCCCTTAAGTGGCCTCCTGTCGACTTATTAGTTCATACCAACAATAAAAGTAATCAATAAGGGTCACTTTTATGCCATTATTTTTGATATTCTATGGTATATCATATAACCAAAGAGAGCAACTCAATCTAATACCCCTGACACAAAAATACTCTCATTTACCATCTCAGCTTTTCTAGATGAACAAGTCTCTAAACTTATAAAGGGTTTTCAAACAGTAGACCTCAGGAGTCAGGCTAAGATTCCATTAAACCAGCTATGGAGTGATTATAAATTACGGCCATGATAGGGTCAAAACTAGGCATGTGATCCAAATGGTCTAATCAGAAGAAATCTGGGAATTTTTATTAGACAGAATTAGAAAGGACTTTTCTCCTGGGATTACAAAAAACAAATAATTGGCAGCCTGTTCAATCAAATACTTGCCTAAAGTTGATACTTTTATAACTTCTGCTCTATATGCCAATAAATTCCTTTTGCATGTAACCCACAGCCAAGTGCATTTTGCAAAAAAAAAAAAAAGAAAAAAAGAAAAAGAAAAAAAATCTTTTATCCCAACACTTTAATGATCCAACAGCCCAAGAAAAGAAAAATAATTTGTACAGATTTTTCATGCAACACTGCTAACTTAAAGACCTATTTGGAATAAAATATTCCCCGTTTAGTGATGGCTGGCCTTTTCTACATATGCTCGCCTTTCATTTATATGTAATTCTGCCCTTTTCTTCCTCCCTTTTCTCCAAAGTGGTACCATACAGGTTGCTAGGCAATTGTCCCTGACAAAGTCTCAGCATCTGTCAATAAAATGGAACGTTCTAGATGCTCAGTAGTCTCTGTTCCCTCTTAGTACTGAGTGGTGTGTCAATCAAAACACATCAGTCAATGCTGATGGAAGGGAAAAAGGCCCTGACAGCTGGGAAATAAAAGATGACTATTTTTAAACTAGTAAGTCCTTTCTTAAAGTAAGGCCAAGTTGAGTAAGACGAAGACAAGCGTCAACACATTTTCTGGAAGGTTGGAAGGGCGGCTACAGACCAACCCATCACACTGATGCAAGCCAATGTCATGGGGGTTTGTTTGTTGGTTGTTGTTGTTGTTGTTGTTGTTGTTTTGCTTTGGGGGGGAGTATTATTCTTTGTGAATCAGAGAAGAAAAGCCCTCACTGTAAACATCCTAAAAAAAATATAGAAGACTCTGAAAATCTTGGCCAATTGCATTTAATTAATGAAGTAAGTTCAGAGAATGGAGAAGTGATATGCAAGGTGGGTATAGTTAACTGGTATAAAGCACAGCAAGCTCAATACATGGAAACCAAGTCATTGTACCCTTGCCTACGCAATTACTCAAGTTAATGCACAACGTCAAGCTGGGCAAACATATAAAGGACTACAGTACAGGGGTTTCCAATCTCCATTTTTCAACAGAAAATTAATATGTGAGGGGCTGGGAATGCAGTTCAGTGGTGGCATGCCCATAGCAAGGGACAAAATAAACAAAAATCCTACCCAAAAGAGCAGCAGTCAGGCCACAGGGAATGTGTTTTATACTTCAGGCTGAAATAACCACCAGGCATACTAATGCACACCAATAATGCCAATACCAGGGACGTTAAAGCCTGAAGATTCGGAATTTGAGGCTAGCCTGGACTACAGTGTGAGTCCCTGTTGAGAGAGAAAGGTGGGGGCATCTATAATAACTATGACTCTTCCACGCATTCCTTAAAAGAAGAGAGGGAGTCTTTCAAAACTCTGACTGGTCTCTCCAGTTGTTTTGCCCCAAACTGGGTTCCTTTCTCTCCGAAGCTTCAGCTCCATTACATTAAGATGCACCCAGACACTCCACAGCCCTCACCGAATCCGTTTTTCTGAATAGACTCATTAACCTTTGCTCAAACATATGCATATGTTCCTAGCAGGTGGTAGCAGTCTCCAGTCCCTGGTAATATCAAGATAATTCTAGTGCAAATACAGAAATGTCAGTGTTGCTAAACTGTTTAATTACACCATCACATTACCTCATAACGACAGGAAATGGGGGCTGCGAAGTTTTATTTCTAATGGCCTCTACTGAGAAGCAAAGGAAGGAAGGGAGAGGCCTCAACACAAGAGTGTGGGAAGGGCTGGTTGTTGGGGTCTATACCTGTGATCTCAGCACCCCCCCCAGAGGTGGCGGCAGGAGCTCTGGTCTTGCAGGCAGCCCAAGTCACAAAGGGAAGCCCTGTCTCAAAATAAAACAAAATGTCATGAAACTAGAATAGAGGTGCTAAGGCAAAGTGGCCAGAAAGTACCCCATTTCCCATAGATACTAATGCCAGCAAGAATGTGGCCTGCTTCTGGGGAGCAACAGCCTGGGGTATACTTCACACACTGGGGAGGCAGACAGGAGGGACCCGGAGCTGGCTGGCCAACCTGCGGAGCCTAACGGACAGCTCCAGTTTCAGTGGGAGACCTTGTCTCAAAAATTAAGATGGAAAAAGAATAAAATGGAGAGTGTTTAAGAAAAACACCTGATGTCATCCTCTGTCCATGTGCTCATGGATGCATGCACACACACACACACAGAGAGAGAGAGAGAGAGAGAGAGAGAGAGAGAGAGAGAGAGAGAGAGAGAGAGAGAGAGAGAGAGAGGGGGAGAGAGAGAGAGAAGATAGCAAAGCAGACGGCATGCATATTTTCTGAATAAAAACAACACATTCTCAATAACGTTACTGTAGTTTTTAATCTTCATGACAATCACACACCCATCCCAGAACCCCAAATCTACCTTTTAACCCCTGAGGCTGCCTGCTTTCATATCCAGTCCAAGCACATGGCTCACAAATCCCAGAACCGTAGTAGCTCTGCTGTGGTGTGCTGGGAGCTGGGTGATACAGAAGAAAAAGTGAGGCCTCTGAAGTCAAGAGTTCAAGTCCAGGCTCCAGTCCTCTCCAAACCTAGACAAGCCCTGTACACAGCAGGTCAGACCTGTCAGTGCAATGGCGCTCCTACGAGGGATAAACAACATGTCTAATGCGATGTTTGCCACATAATAGGTGTTTAATAAATGCTAGCCTACTGCCTTTCAATTGACTGGGAAGCAAGCGACTTATTTATCACTATGTCACCGCCAGCACAGGATTTAATATACTCTAAGGTGCCTCCCCACCCCGCCTTTTTTAAAGAAAATCTTTTTGCATTTATTCCCATCAGACTCAGCCTGTCCCCCAACCACTTGTGCTTTCAACGTGACAGATAAAAACCTCAGCAAATGTAGTGGAGTGTTGCTAAGCAGCTAAGTGATTCTGGAAGATAGCAATAAAAAGAATGCATAGGTAACTTTGTCCTTGACATTCAGAGGTGGGCACGGTGGTGGTGTAATGTCAGGCGTGTGAAAATATCAGGTCTCAGGGAATGCGTATGCTTTCAAGACTATTCAAAATTAAGGGTTGCGCTCTCTTACACTGTAGCCATGCTCTGCCATGCCCACTGACTCTTGGTTTTGAAAGCAAGCCAGGACAGCTCTCAGTTAGTCCCCAGTGTCCTCTGCATAAATAAGTGGGGGCCCTGAAATGATGGCACCACCATGGGAAAAAACAGAGTTCACGAAGGCCCTGCCACAGGAGCTAGAGAGATGGCTGTTAGGAAAATGCTCACCACCCATGCAGGGGATCTGAGTTTGAGCTCCTTGTAAAATGCCAGGTGCAGGTGCAGTGGGGCGGGTCCCTAATGAGAGAGCTGGGGCCTGGTGGAGAGATGCGGGGGCTCCCTGGGGCTTGTTGGCCTGTCAGTCTAGTTCAATCAGTGTTCATCGAGAGACCGTCTCAAAAAATGAGGTGACCAGTGACTAAGGAAGATACATAATGTCAACCTTTGGCCTCTACACTCACATGTCTACACACACACACACACACACACACATTAGCAACACAAAAGACAGCATGCATGCCATGTGGAATGCCAACTAGCTGCTTCCTTACCCCTAATGTGCCTTTGCAACCTGTGTAGTTTGACTACCTTGAGTTTCAGGAACACCAGCCATTCTGTAGCAGAGAGAGAGAGAGACTCCAGTGCATTGGTCATGACAGGGAACGTCACACAGCTAAAGATGAAGACTGCATAAGGTTTCTCATCATCTGTCCCCATTCTTACAGATGCACAGACAGGTGGGGGCACCTCTAAATTTACCCTGGGTGCCTCACTTTGGCCTTGACTCTCGTGCTCTTGGAGGTGTTGCACTAGCTAAATTCTAAAGTTGAATCAGACCTCTAGGGTAAATACCTCTGCAAATCTCACAAAAGCACAATCAAGTAGGGACGAGATGCCTGAATGCTCCAACGTGCAAACAAGCATTTCCAAAAGAAGCAGAGGCAACCAAGGCAGGAGAAGGCACACATGGAAAATCTGGGGCCAGGAGGGAGGTGAAAACACCGCTTTAAGTCAAAACCCATTCCTGAGGGACGGTGCCCTCCTGGCAGAGCTGACGCTGCTCCCCCCCACCCGTCACTCCCATACCCCACCCCACCCGACCCTTCACCCTCTCCCAGGTCTCACATCTCCTCTTTCGCAATCAGGACCAGAAAGAGGTAAACAAAGCTGGTGGAGAAAAGTCCTCCAGGACCCAATTTGATTTGTGTGGCAGAGAAAATGAAGCCAGTCTCAAAACTTTTTTACTTAAAAAAGATGCTCATATGAGTAATATCGGGGTGGAAACTGCCTATAGCAAAGATGTTAAAAGCCCATTAACTGTAAAGTCTTAATAAGCACGGGCATCCTGTGACACCTGCCCACCAGCAAGCCGATGGGTGACCCATGAAGAGATAAACCAGGGAAATGCAATGGATTAAAATATGACTAGTAAAAAGACACAGGTAAAATACTGTTACTAACTTTACCAACAGAAAGACTGGTGACCAACAAATAGGACCTAAGTTCAAAACTGGGGTTCAGGACTTGTAGTCAATGTTAAGAAATCAATCTCTTTGAAAGAGGGCCCGCATGCAGAAGGGCATCCATTCCAGGAATGAGGTAGTGAAGCAAATGTCATCCGTAAAATGTAAAGTAGGGGATAGAAGCAGAGACACATTCATAAGCCCAGAGAAGAAGCAGGCCTGGATTTTCTTGGCTAATATTAAGCATTGGATGAAAGGAAGGGTGTGTTAGGAATCAGGACCACACTGCCATGGCTTAAACATGCCCCCTCCAAGACTCAGGAGCTGCAGGCCTGAAGTAAGGTGTTCAGAGGCCATCAGGCCAGGGTTACGAGAATTATTGGGGCCACATTCTGGGCCCTACAAGCCCTAAAAAGCTAGGCACAACAATCCATTCTCAATAGGCCGATTAGACAGACATATTGCAGAATATATATATATATGAAGAATATATATGAATATATGAAGTATGTATATATATATGAATATATATATATGAATATATACATGAAGACTGGTTCCACATGGCCATGTAGGAAGAGGAACTCACCCTGGTCTTCCTTGCCTCAATAACTGTGAGAAAATTATTACTGTGTATCAATTGCTGACTCTCAGCTATAACAACACAAAACAGTCAAGGATTTGATACTAATTAAATTCTAACTCATATTTGGAGAGTGTCATATGCCTGCCTAAAAATGTAGAAAGGCACAAAGCTATAATTGCAGAAATGAATGCAAAATTTTAGACCTTTATAAATTACAGGACTACAAGCAACAAAACAAAATAAACATAAAATTATGAGATAAAAGGCTGTCCTAAAAAATATGGAAATAGTATAATTTAAACCAAATGTATCTGTTACATATATATATGTATGTATATATATGTATGTTTATATATGCATGTGTGTATATGTTTGTTTACTTACACGGTTAAATACAGATTTATCATATTATCTCTTGGAGCAAAACTTAATTCTGTGCCAAAATAAAAGAGATATGCCTCAAAAGTGATTTTGAAACATTGAAAAAGAGGCTGAGAATTTGTGCTGTGCAGTGCACAGAAAAGCAATTTTTAAAAGTTACAGTATCAGTACTAAGTGAGACAGAACTAAAGCTCCAAAGAAACAAATGAAAAAATATAGACCTCTTGGTAGCAGTAAATTTCCTGTTCAACTGAAGATGTGAAAGGCTGCTGTGTTGGCAGCTGCATGTCATCACAGCACTTGAGAGGCTGAGGCAGGAAGAGTATGCAGTCAAACCAGCATAGACTATACAAGATCCTACCTCAAGTCCAATGGACAGTTGCTGAGTTATAGATACCATGCAAGAGGGTTAAGGCAGAAAAGCTCAGCAAGACAGAGTGATGCACCCCACTGGGGTATGTGCTTCCTGTAAGACCCTCAGAATGAGGAGTCTCCCCGTTTCGGTCGGTACCCCCAAGAACTCAATGTCCAGTCCAGTTGATGCAACCCGCAAGAGGCTTTAATGACCGGGAGACGTTTGCACAAACGGGCTCTCTCAGCACACAGGCTAGAGAAGCAACATTTTCTGGGCGCAGGTACTTTTAAAGGAAAAAACCACAAGCTTAGGGTGGGGCTGTGACCCCCTGTCTGTTGAGTACTAGACCAGTCATGGGTTCTCCCCTTGAGGCAGGATGGTCTCACTGTTCTGATCAGCAGACCTTAGGGCCTCGGGGTGTGCTAATTAGTCTTGTCTGGGCAATCCAGAGTTGTAGCTAACTCTTTGTTTCTTAAGGACCTTATTTACTACCTGCTGACTTGGTATCTGGCTATCTTAGGGCCTTGTGAGGGAAAGTTGCCAGTGGTTAGCAAATTCCAGGTAACTGATAGTGGTCTGGGTTAGTTTTCCAGGTCAGACTGCCCTTCATTTTAAGTGGGGGGGGGGGGGTTCCTTAACTTTCACTTCCTATGGGAGAAGGAGCTCTACCAGGCATAGGTAATGGCTTCTCAATGAACAGTAAGCAAGTAAGTGTCTTAGCATTAGTGACAATACCACTTGTATAGCTGTCAAGCCATATCTCAGAGGGATGCTAAGGCATCTCCCCACCCCCTTTCTCTCCTACTTGATAAGAGAGGTTAAGTGAGGTGGCTCTGAAGAGACCTTGCATAGAATTATAACTTGATAAGGAGCCAGGAGGGCTGCACAGTTTAACCCTTTCCCTGAGAATGGGGTTGCCTGTGGGAAGAAAATCACAGGTTTCCATGTGGGGGCTGAGAGGAGCTTTAAGCAGGTGATAACGAGGCAGGAATCCTTGGTTCTCCATTGCTGATATGCTTCTCTTTTCTCAAGCCCCTCACCCATTCCCTGTCTTTCTACCCTGCCTCATCACCATATAATCTAGCTGTATCGTCCCTCAGAACATTCCCAAAGGAATCTATGCATGCTACAGATACACCTGTTCATCTGTGTTTATTATTCACAATAACCTGAAAATGGAGACAGCCTAGACACACACCCTCATCCCTGGGAAAAGCAAGATGCTAATCGCCATCCTGGAAGAACAAAATTGCCTTTCCTAGACAAGGGAAGTGAGCACTTTGACTTTTTCCTTCCCTACTGGCAGAGATGAATAGACAAAATGTGTTATGTATACACAATGGAATTTCATTCAGCTGTGAAAAATTAAATAGTGGCATTCTCGGGAAAAATGGAAATCAGAGATCATTGCGCTAAGCAAAAGAATCCAAATTCAGTAAGACAAACACTGCCAAGTGTTTTCCTATGCAGAACGCTTATGTGTTTAAGTTTACCTGCATATAGAAAAGTAGAAAGTGCACGAAGAGACAAGGAAGAGGTTTAAAGGCAGGGAGGAGGGAGACATGAAAACAAAAGTGGGAGGGACCTGTTTGAGAGAAGGAAGGGGACCAAACAAGAGGTAGTGAGGATGGAAAGGGGAGGGCGGTGGAGGGTGAGTGAGCAGGAAATCCTTCATACCGCTTATGAATACGCAAAACTGTAGCAGATGTAGACTGGAGTCTAGAGCTCCCTGGGGAAACTCCTGAGTTGTTCTGACCCAGAACAATGGATTGGCCCAGAACCACATATATAGTAACAGATGTACAGATGGTCTGGATTTTTAATTTTTTATTTATTTTATGTATGTTTGCCTGCATGTATATCCATGCATCACTTGAATGCAATGTTTGCAATGGCCAAAAGAGGGCATGGGATCCCATGGAACTGAAGTTACAGAAAGTTGTGAGGCCTGGGAATTGTGTGGGTGCTGGGGTTGAACCCTGGTTCTCTGAAGGAGAAGCCAGTGCTCTTAACCAGTGAGCCACGTCTCCAGTCCCTAAGATAATTTATGAAGAAGGGTAAAAAGGCACACTGAAGGGAAGCACTGGGCTTGGAAGTAGCTCTAATACCCTTGTGCCATGTGAGTTCAAATCTTTTCAGGTCACTCCATGTGGGATATCTTTCTGAATGCTGTGAGTATGTTTTATTACTATTGGTCAATAAAGAAGCTGATCTGGCCATCAGCCAGGTAGAATATAGCTATGGGAGAAATCTAAACAGAGATACAGAGAAAAGAAGGTGGAGTCAGGGAGGTATCATCCAGCTGCCAAAGGAGAAAGATGTCCGAGCATCACTGGTAAGCCATGGGCCTTGTGGCAATACATAGATTAGTAGAAATGGGTTCATTTAAATGTGAGAGTTGGTTAGTGATATGCCTGAGCCATTGGCCACATATTTATAATTAATATAAGCCTCTGAGTGGTTATTCAGGAACTGGCAGGAGGGAGAGAAACTTCCGGCTATACTTACTTAGCTCCAACCTTCCCCTGAGTTTGTATAGCTGAGTTTTTGTGTTATTTTGCATGTGCTCTGTTTATTACATGTAGCCCTACTAGAAGATGGTTCCAGTCTTTCCACCCGTTGGCTTTTATTTTTATATGTTATCCTAATGTCTTTCTCCACAACCCAACTCTGACACACAATGACATTGTTAATGCATATATACACATGTATGATATAATGTTCCACTCAAAAATGAGCTCAGTGGTACACCTGCAAAATATCTAAGATGACGTGATGTGTGTGAAGTTAATCATAAGGGCATTAAATAAATGCCCCTTAAAGGTGATGAGTTAAGGGGGAGACGGTTTATCCCAACAATGAACACCCTAAATTCACAAGAACAAAGAAAATTAGAAGACTCTCCACAAACTGATGAAGAAATGTCACTCAAGATAAAGAACAGAGTGAACATGTCTACAGCTAAAAATAAGGCATAGGGTCTGGAGAGACAGCTCAGCAGTGAGAACACTGGGCGCTCTTCCAGATGGCCTGGGTTTGATTTATTCTACATGGCCTCTCCTCTGTAACTCCAGCCCCAGGGATCGAGCACCCTCTTCCAGCCTCCAAAGGCACAAGCAAAATAGCCAAATACATAAAATAAGTAAATTTTTGAGAAAAAAATTAACGAGGCTTAGTTTTATTGTCATGAATATGCCTAGTGATATCCTAGAGAGAAAGTCAAAGAAGTTATTAACAGTCTTTTCAGAGATATGGGTCACAGTTGGAAAGGAGGAAATAGTAATTGAAGAGGAATTTTTGCTGGTTGTTTTTTTTTATTACTTTTAACATAAAAACTTATAATTAAAAATAATCCAGATATGGTGTCACACATCTTTAATCCCAGCATGCAAGAGGCAGATCTCAGAGATAGGCAGATCTGTCTGTGAGAGTTCACCATATGTCTGGTCTACAAAGCGACTTCCAGATCTACCAGGGCGACATAGAATAAGACCCTGTCTCAAAACACAAAACAAAAAAAAAATGTGGATCATAAAGATGCTTAAAATAAGTTCATAATATTGGATTATATTCTTAAAGCCCTGTATCCATTGGTAATTCACTACGCTAAAATTATACCCCTAATCCTCCATATATCTATTTTCTTTACCTATTACATCATAGACCACACTGGTTCTAAAATAAAGGGTAAGTAAGTCCTTTCCACAAACTTACTAAAATACATTGTGCTTGAGACTCTTTTTATAAACATTCTTACACTTGCCTCATTTTCTCACAAGTTTTTTTTTTCAAAAATCATAGGCAATTGAGACATGATTCTTCAACTTCGTTGAAAGAAAACCTCATTTCAAAAAGCATTTGTCGCTCAAATTTGTTTTATATTTTTCAAACTTCAATTTGGGTTATTTCCTAACAAACTATTCTCTGTAAATGCAATCTCTTTGTGAGACTGTGTAGAACACCCACAGAGTGAGTGAAGTGGCACTGTGCAGATCACAGGATACGGAAGCAGAAGACGCAGGCTTGGGTATCAGCGCTTCCTGCCTTTCCTATAGGAATCAGCCTAAGGAACCCTACATCGAAACATCCATGCTCTTTTGTTATTTCTCTCTCCAGCCAAATGTTACCACCTTGCATGCATCCTTATCTTTGAGATCTACATGACAAGATCTGATGCTCCTTGGGATGTGCTGTGGTCTATATGGTGCGCTAAGAGCCTATGCTGAAACATCCTAAAATGATGGTGTTAGGATGTAGGGTGCCAAGGAAGATGATTAGGTCAAGAATGGGTCCTCACAAATGTGATTAGTACCATTATAAAGTAGAGCCAAAGTCATTGGTTCGCCTCCTCCACCATGAAAGAAGAAAACCAGTAATGAACCAAAAAACATCCCTGCCCAATCCAGTTCTGGTACCTTGATCATGAACCTCCCAGAACTGCAAGAAACCAACTTTTTGTTATTTACAAGCTCCCAGTCTTAGGTATTTTGTTATGGTGGCCCCAAATGACCAGTGAACCAACTTCATCTTACAGTAAAATTTTCCAGCCTAGGCAGGACAGATATTTTGTGTCTCATCATTCTTTTCAATGAGAAGGAATCTGTCCTCTGTGTTATAGGATGTCCAGCATGTTCCATGAACCCTACACTCTCAGTACTAGTAGCATCTTCATCTTTTTTGTGAAACAAACAAACAAACAAATTTTGCAATCATCATCAAATGTTCTCTCATAGAAACACCTCTCCTAATTCAACCAGTGTCTTAAGAATTTGGAAGTTGTGAGCATCGCATGGATGGTCTACTAGATAGTGCAGTGTTTCTCAGAGCATATTCCATGAAAGTGTCTACCACTCCACTCAGCAGAATCCAATCCTGATATGGTGACAGTCCAAAACACCCATTAAGGGTTCCCTTCCTTCATCCCTCTTAATCATGGAAATAGCTAATCCATTGCTTGCATCCAGATCCCCTACCCCAAAAAAGGAGTTCTTTTTGAAGAAATGCATCCTGATACTTAGGTGTGCTGTTCTGAAGCAGAACACTTTTCTGTTACTATGTCATTATTCAGGACTACTCTAGGGCAGATGCTAACATTCCCACAGCACTTTTGATCCAGTGTGTGGAAGCTGCAGTGAATGAATGATGAGTGAGATTACAGTGATGGGAGATCTTTATCCAACCCTCACTAAAGCAAATGCGATCTCACACAGAGAAAGGAGACTCCAGTAAAAAGGTCTTTCCAAGTCACTCTGTAGATGAGCAGACAAAGAAGGAGGCCATTGGGGGATAGGATCTGTCTCCAGAGCAACCACAGTATGTTATCTATGATGTCCTGTTTGGGGACTCACAATGAAGAAATTGCCTTGAGTATCAGAAGCCCCTACTTATTTATTAAGTAGTTTCACCAGGATATTTTATCAAAGAATGGAAAAGTAATGACACAATGACCAACTCTAACTGGGCACAAATCTATTAGCACTATTTCTTTCTTCTGATCATACTACCACAGATTATAAGAAATCCCCCAAATTTCCAGAGATTGGAGTATTTTCAATGAGCAAAGCTAGACCGATCTACTAGATTTTCATACCCCGCTCCAACTCTGCGCCATCTGATAAAAGACATTCTTGGGCTGGTGAGAGAGTTCACGGAGTGCAGGCGCTTGCTGCTAAGTCTGGCAACCTGAGTTCAATCCCCTGACCTGCATGGAAGAAGGAGAGAGCTGATTCCTGCCAGCTGTTCCCTGATCGTAATATGTGTACTGTGGAGCTTGCTTCTGCACACACGTGCACACACACACACACACACACACACACACACACACACACACACAGCTTTAAAACAGCAGTGCTTAACAAAATGAATGTAACTAAATTTTTAAATGCATTTTCCGGGGCCTTGCTCGCCACAACCACAGCAAGGTGCTGTCATGCCATTCCTCCACACGGGCTCATGACTCCTTCACTCTGAACTACAAAACATTGATATTAGTATTCATTCACCATCCTTTTGGTTTTGAAAAGAATATTTACATTCCAAAAGAAAATTAACTGCACACCCTCATCAAATACATCATGCGCATTGTTTTTTCCCCCTCTCGGCTATGATTTTAGACAACTATAAATTATCGGAAGAACTTCTGGAAAGTACTTGAGTATAGACACCTGCGCTGGCATGACAGTGCAGAGTTGTGTCCCTAAGCAGAGTGAGGGATGACTGGAAACAGGAATCTGAATATGTTAGACTCAGGTCTACAGGGAACCTTCACTCTGCTGGATGTAAATAGCACCGTTTAACTTACCATGATGGTCCGTCTACTCTGTCGTCTTGACTGGGCTCAGATCATATGAAACATACCTAGGTGTGTGTCTATGAGTGCATTTCCAGAGAAGCTGAACTGAGAGGGCAGACGCACCCTGTACGTGGGGGTAGCACCGATCGATGGGCTGTGGTCTCAGCCTGAATACAGCCAGGGAAAGGAGGAAGACAGGCAAACAGAGGAATTGCTTTCTTTGCCTTTTGATTGCTGGTGAGATGCAAAGACCACCTCACATACCAGGCACCACTGCTGGGAGCCGCCGCCACCACCATGCGTTCCTACCGTGGTTGGTACTGCCTTCTCAAACTGTGAGCCAGGGCAAAATTCTCCCTCCTTCCTATGTAAGTCCCTTTTTCCTGGGCGCTCGGTCACAGCAATGAGTAGGTAAAAGTCCATGTGAGTTGATGCTGCCTGATAGAATCAAGCTGTGGGCCTCTAAGCTGTGGCGACAAGCTCTCCCAAGGATAAGGTCGGCTACCAGCTGGGCACAGCCCTGGGCAGACAGTCACCCTTCCTTGCATGAGTATTCTATCGTGAGTGAAACCAAAGGCTCAATAAAAGAAGAAACTATCTTTATTTTTTATATTTTGTTACATTTTATTTGTTAATTTGTTTGTTTAGTATCTATGCGTGCAGAAGACTCTGTAAATTCCACAGTATGCATCAGAGGGCAGCTGGCCAGTGCTGATCCTGCTTTGTGTCCCACAGATCAAAGTCAGGTCAGCAGTGGCAAGCATCAATCACAGAACCGTCTCGCAGCCCTTTTTCTGTTTGTTCTTAGTAACGATAGCAATAAACTCTTACACGGCAAGTGAATGTTAGATTATCTCTCAAGGAAGTAAGAGAAACTATAATTGGAATAGACAGAATTCCACCCGTGCCATCTTATCATGAAATGATTTGAAAGGGACCTTTTGAACACTTTAAAATACCAGTCCCTCGTTTCCATGGCCCTGCATATTATTTCTACTCTTATTAGAAATTATGTATCACAACTACAGCTTCTCACCCAGGAGATACCTCTTCTCTTAGCCAATAGAATGCCAGCCCCTTCCTATATACCTAATTTCTTAACCAGCTTTGTTTATAAAAATATCCCCCGATGTTTATCAAGTGTATTTACCTACCTACTAATCTCTAGCCAGTGAGATTATTAATTTTTTTTAGAATTTCCTAGTTTCATGTCAATGCTAGAGGTCAGGCTAGACTGTGTGAGGCCAATTCTGAGGGATTTGTTGTTTCTTCTGGTACCTTTGGCAGGGTCTTATTCGCCCAGACTAGCCTTGAACTCACTATGCATCTGTTTTGAACTTCTGATCTTCCTGCCTCAGCCTCCCAAGAGCTGAGATTACAGGGACTCACCATACCCAGTTTATGAAGTGTTGGAGATCAAGCCTATGGAGCTAGGCAAGCCAACTGAGTTATAGCCCAGGCCTCTTGCAGAGAGTTTCTCTTGTCCTGCCTAGGTCCTGCTGCTGCTTCAGCCCCAAATGAACACACAGAGACTTATATTAATTATTAAACTATTGGTCAAGGACTAGGGCTTCTTATTGGCTAGCTCTATCTTAATTATTAACCTATTTATATTAATATGTGTATTTCCACATGGTCTTATCTTACCGGAGAATGTCTGGTGGGTCCTTTCTTCCTGGTCCTTACATGGTTACTGATCTGCAGTCTTCCTCTGCCTACTTTTCCCAGAATTCTCCTATCTCCTCGTTCCACCTATCTTCCTGCCTCATTGGCTGAACAGTGTTTTATTCATTAACCATTAAGAGAAACATGTATACAGAAGGACATCTCCCATCACAGCCCTAGTCTAAGGATGTGATGTAAGTATGTAGGACAGCTACAAGAAAGAAGCACCCAACTCTGGGATAACTGTAACAGCCAAGACTTACATTAATGGAGGAGATGGGAAGAGAACAGGATTCTATGATGGACAAGTATAGCAATGTAATCTTGAAAGGGGGACTGCATATCTCAGGCCAGCCTAGGCTACACAGTAGGACCTGCCTCAAAAAAAAAAAAAAAAATGGTCTCTAACAGATTTGTCTTCTACTCAGGACGGTAACAAGTAAGCAGGGTCATGTGAGTATCCAACAAAGGGTAACTGAAATGTGTTTTTATAATAACAATTTTGACAATTGTTGAATCTTTTCTTTAAAAAAAAAAAAGAGTAAGAACTGTTGAAACTTGGGGGAATGTTGCAATCAATGATGGATGACAATGTCTGGTTGCTACAGCCACATTCTCCTGCAGTGACCTACCAAGTTCTATTCCTGCATCTACTCACTAACACACCGGCGGTCTACAAAGTCTGTCTTAGGAGCTTGCATGGTTGGCACCATTATTTTTACAGTTACGGGAAAGCAAAGCTTATACATTAGTAGTTAAGGACTCAGTGCACCTTGGTACTGATGCATAGTGAGCCTCAGTCAGTTCCCCGAGACTCAGCAAACCTGGGTACTGATGCTGGGCTGAGAAGGAGGCACACTGGCTTGCTCATCCTTCTGCTAACAGTGCAAATCCTCTTCAGGAAGTGAGCCAGACAGTCTCCTACCTATTGTCTCCAGTCTCCACATTCTGCATTAAAAAACACCATCTCGGGGCCCATTCTCCGTGCTGTGCTTGTTAATGAACTCAGTTCTCTCCAGGGGACTGAAGGAGCAGAGGAAGATGGGCACTGGCCAACTTCAAACCAACGTGTAGAACTGAAAGCTTTCCTCTCAGGCTCAAAGTTGCTCCTTTGTTTTACCATTTAGTCTTGGTTTTGAAGCAAAACGTGTTCTGAGTCCAGTGTATTAATCTCGAGAGCTGCTTGATGGAGAGAGAATACATTTAAAGGCTAAGGAGACAAAGGAAGAAGACCAGATCTATGCTGAGCATGGAGGAGAGGCACAGATCCCCTGAGTTCAAGGAAAGCCTGGTCTAATTAGGAGTTCCAGCCCAGCCATGGCTACACAGTGAGACCTTGTCTCAAAAACAAACAAACAAACAAAAATCAAAACTAGAGTCATCATTTGTATTTCTTTACCATCATGACCTCATCTGTGAAAATAGTAATACTCACATTACAAGGCTATTACAGGCCTTTAAAAAGACAATGAATATTTAAGTGTTAGCAGTTAATGAGTATTCAAAAATATTCATTTTCTTTCACTGGACATAATCTTCTCTGGTTAATAGCTTTGGCATTCAGTATTATTTTCACTAAGGAATCATTACAATTCCGATTTTAGTCACTATTTGCCTTTAAGTCACACGCTAGAGTCTATTATCCTATTCCCAATCTTTACCCCTACTACCAGCTGTCACCCCAAAACCTGGGTCTTTGCTGCATGCCATAGAGACTTTTGTCACTCTTCCTTTAAGAATATTTGGATTGATTACGTGCAAAGTCTATGTCTAGATACCTCGTGCCTCACCTGGTGCAAAGTCAACTCCCCTTCTAATCACCGTGGTGAGAAAGGTAGGCTGGAGGGATGGCTCATCATTTAAAAGCACTCGCTGATCATGTAGAGGGCCCAGGACCGGGTCACAGCACTGGTGACTCACAACCATCTGCAACTCTAGTTTCATGGGAGTCAGTACCAACCTCTGGCCTCTGTATGCACAGTGCACAGAAACTCATGCAAGCATGCACATGTATAAATAAACAATAAATAAGATTGTAAAGAAAGATGACAAGTCATTGAATCTGTATAACTAAGCATAAGAAGAAACAAAGGCTTTGGCCATTTGCTGGAATATATTACATTGTCTATTGGTTCAGTTCACCTGAAATCTGATTTCTAACTCTGAATATAGTCCTTGCCAAGTTTTTTAAACAAACTCTAGAGTTTGACTTATAGCTTGTTTCCTAGAAGAGAAAAAAAAATCACCTAAGGTAAAATAATAGCAGTCATTCAGTCACAAACCCAAGGTCTAAGGAGAAATTGGGTCAGTATGAAAAGAAATTATATTCCAGGCAAACAAATACATGTCTTACATTAATTTTTTATTTCATCAATCATTCCTTGCCAATAATATTATTTCTGGGGAAAGTGCCAGGATTCGTGAGTACAATTTCTGAAATTTTTACTAATAGAAAGCTCTCAGACCAAAAGATTCTTGAATTTAGCTGAGAGGCCAAAGACTCGGGCTCAGTGGTTTTCTCAGTTATTTGACTAAATCAGTTGTTCCTGATTTGCTTTAAAAGAGGAGGAGGAGGAGGAGGGGAGAGGGAGGACAGAAGGAGAGGGAAGAGGAGGAAGAGCAAAAACACCCCAGCCCTGAGATGGGTCTGCCACTCAGAGCCTTGGTTCAACTTCCCCCAGCAACCAGTTTCATCGTTTCTAGGAGTCAAATGCCTTCCTGACACCCATAAGCGCAAAGATTTGTTTCTTCCTGGGTCCGTTGTTTCTTTACCCTAGTTCTGATGCCTTGATATATCCAGACCCTCATCAGCTTCTGCAGGAAAGTCCCCCATTCAGTTGAAACATCTTGGACTCCAGAGCAGCTCCCAGAAAGGCATGGAGACACATAGAGAAGAGTGTCCAGAAATACTCTTCGCATTTCTGAAACAACCAACAGAATTGTCCGCTGTCACCTACAGTTACCCTTACTCCTCAGGGACCACAGTACAACCCCACATGCTTACAAAATGCTTAAGGGAGGTGGGTAGGTGTGTAAGATGACTCAGTGGGTAGAAGAAGTTGCTTCGGATCCTGAAGACTTGAGTTAGATCTCCCAAGTCCCATGTGGTCGAAGAAGAGAACTGATTCAATAAGCTGTCCTCTTACCTCTACACATGTATTGTAGCATGAATGTGTACACATAAAATAAATACATGTAATTTTTAAAGATGTGTTTACATTTTTGTTTTATGAATTTTGTTGCCTGCATGTATGTGTATAACAAGCATGCAGTTCCCTCGGGAGCCAGAGGAGGGCACTGGTTTCCCCGGAATTACAGTTACTGATGGGTGTCTGCCACCTTGTGGGTGCTGGGATAGAACCTAAATCCTAAATCTTCGCAAGAGTAACAAGTGCTCTTAGCCTCTGAGCAATCTCTCCAGGCCCTGTCAAAGTAGTTTGTTTTGTGTGTGTGTGTGTGCAGGTCCTGTCAAAGTAGTTTGTTTTGTGTGTGTGTGTGTGTGTGTGTGTGTGTGTGTTTGGGTTTTTTTTTTTTTAATGCATTCCCTAAGGACACATTTTTCTTTCTCACAAAAATTCCAGTGAACACCATTTTTTCCAGATCATTTCAAGTGGCATTAAAAATGATTTTAAGCAGAAGTATAATCCAACAACTACATTTATTGTGTCATTCACTTTATATTCACCTCTTATATCCCTGTGTAGTGTCATGCATCATATGAAGAGGAAATGGGTTCAAAAGGGTACAGTAACATCCAATGAATGGGATCAGGGTGCTAATTTATCTGTGCCTTTCACACTTGCTAGATCCTCAACGTGCCCGAGGTTAATGCCTAACACTGTGGAATGTGCTAAGGAACAGAAGTTCTAGCCACAGCAAGAAGAGGATTCCTTAAGTCTTCTCATTCTTCATACAGAAATACCAAACTCCAGATGTGAAGATGATCTGCTTGCAACACCTGTCATGACATTGGTCACCTGGTGTGACTGACTAGGTAGCTGTCCCCTTCTTTTCCATAGCATGTGATCCAGAGCTGAGTGCTCATTCACGAAAGATGACCCTCCCTCATGGAGGACCATTCTTTAGTCAAGGGTATACTAGAAGCTTCATTTATCTTCTAGGATCTCTAAACAATCCACCAAGTAATGCTCCTGTCCCCCCCACAAACACTCCACCCCCGATAAACACTGCTACTGTCCTGTGAAAGCTCTCCAGGCTGCTCCAACAAATAATGTCAAGAAAAGCATACAACCTACTGATTCTAATGGCAGTTTGCCAAAACAGCAGCAAACGAGCAGAAAGGAAGGCAGGCTGGAGCGGCTGGAGTGCATGACTTTGGGAATGCCCTATCAAGTTTATAAACTGAAAAGGAATTCTAAAATCCACACTGGAAGTGCATATTCCTCATTATTCCAGTCACCCACCACAATACAACACCCCCATCCCCTTGCAAATTTAGTGGCCAGGAACAACCACTTTCTCATGAGCGTGGATGCTGTGGACCAGGAATGTGAGCAGAGCAGAGCAGGAGTGGCTCATCTCTGCCCCACCACCTTAAACTGTCAGCAAGAGCTCCTCAGATGGCATGGGGACCCTCCTATATGTCCACACCTGGGGTCTGGGCCAAGATGGCTCTCGAATACTGTGACCAGGAACACCTACATGTGGTTCACATGTCATACAGCATGGGGATCAGGATTCCTAAGAATGAACATTCGAAGAGAACCAAACACACATGGCCCCTTGTGACCTGCCCTTGGAATTCACGTAGCTTCATTCCATTACGACCTATTGGTCAAACTGGTCACGAGCCTTGCCTTTCTGCATTCACAAATGAGGGCACATCCAGACTCTCTCTGTTGGGAGGTGAGAGTCAGCAAGCTTCTGGCCACTTCCTGCACAGACTCACCGGGGCTGGAAAAGACAAGAAGAAACCACAGGAAGAGACTGGAGTGGAGATCAGGGAGGCCACATAGAGTCTCCACCTGGGGCCTTCAGGAAGTCATTGTCGGTTTTCAACTCCATTCCTCCCTCAGAAGACAGAGATGGGGATTATAGGGCGGACCACATAAAATTAACCATTTCTAACCCAGAAAAAGTGTAATTTGACCAATCTATTGCTTAACCTATATACTTTATAGAAACATAAAGCTAAAAAGAAGTTTTTAAAAAGAGACTTGTTCAGGGAGAGGGGTTTGATGTTTCTGTTTTATTTAGATTTCCTTCATGAAGTTTTATGATATTTCTAACTTAAGGATGACTTTTGCATTTAAATAATCATCTAATGAATTTCCAGGGCACATATATGCCCTATGACTATGATTCTCCTTCATTTAATTCCTGATAAATATCATTTTTAAAACCCCCATTAAGATGCCCTTTGTAGAGTTGTGAAGCAGTTTCCTCTGAGATAAAGCCTCCATCATGGAAGGAAGCTCCTTATGGCACAGGATGTTCTAAGGGGAAGGGAACGTTCCTCCTGCAGGGAGCGAATTAATCTCAGAAAGTAAATAACTTGATAGTTCAGGAGGTCCCGAAACTGAACAGATCCACTAGATCCCCAAACTTATACAAGCAGTAAGATTTGCTGAGGGGTAGTCTCTCAGACTAGCGAATTGCTTGGAAGAAGTTCACACAAACTCGGATGCTTGGAAAAGACCCTTTCTGGCCTATTGAGCTGCCTGCCAGTCATGAGTGAACTCCGGGGTTCCAGCTTTCATGACCTGCCATGTTGGGATGGGATCTTGGTGTCTTGTCTTTGCGCATTCCTAGCCCTCACCAGAGAATCTTCTAATGCAGTTGCTGGTGAGATTCACAACGTGACAAGATTCAGACAATGAGAGAATGTGGAATAACCAGCCCCAAATGAAGCATTCTCTCATCCCAAGACTTACAGATCACTGTGGAAGAGTGGGCAATAGCTACGTGGTGGTAGATGACTACAGAAAAACAGTATACAGCAGAGCAGCTGCACATTTGGACTCATAGCAGTTATGACAGCATTCACAAGACCCATGCAAGCACAAGCCTGGCCAAATCTCAGCACGGATAAGGGAGGGAGGACACAAAGTTCCACCCTTAGCTAAGGAGCTATTGGCAACTGGTAGTTTCTGTGAGATGGAGAGGCAGTTTTCTCTAAGAGTTTAACCCTTAGTAAGCCGACTTTGCTCCAATGGTTGGCCATATATCCAAGAACACATGGGCAACACAAATTGTACTTGCCCCCCCCTTTTTTTTTTTTTAAAGAAAGTTGGAAGGGTAGAGAAAGAAGGATGAATCCAGTAGGATTGGGGATGTGTGAGTATGACGAAAACATGTTATGCAAAATTCTCAAAGAAATGCTTTTAAACAAATTAACATAAAGCTGGGCGTGGTGGAGTACGCCTATAACCCTGTAACTTGGGAGGTGGAGGCAGGACAATCAGGAGTTCAAGTTTATCCTCAGCTACACAGAGAGTTCAAGAACTGACTGGAATGTATCTCAAAGAAAAAGAGCAATGCTTTCTAAACTTACTATGGAAACAATAAAAACAGACAACGAAAAATAGCCTTCAGTGTCTATAGACTTTTGTTGTCTGACACAAGGGCACCTACACAGCTTTTCAGTCCTGTGGGGACATCAGGATGTTTGACACTAGACTATTCCTACAAAAGTCCCTAAGTAAAAGTTGATTTTTTCCCCTCCTCCTTCCCAAAGGCCTCTGATGCTGCCCAGAGTCAGAGGGACCCTGTGCCGGGGAGTTTTTCTTATCACTATGACTGATGCCTGACAAAAGCAACGGAAGGAACACAGGACTGATTTGAAAGTCACAGCCCATCACAGCAGGGCTGGCATGGAGGTAAGAGTGGTTGTAGCCGTGGAGGAAAGAGCACCAGGCAGCTGGCCACATGGGGCCACAGTCAGGAAGCAGAGGGGGGTGAAGGCTGGCGCTCAGCTCACTGTCTCCTTTCCATTCGCTCTAAGAGCACCCAAACTCAGAGTAGATCTTCCCTCTTCAATTAAGCCTCCCTGAAAAGCCGATCACAGACACACCTTGATGTGTGCCTCCTAGGCGATTGCAAATTAGTCAAGTTGACAATGAAAGTGAACCACCACGATCGCATATAGCTCGGGCCCAGAAAAGGAGACTTGCAGGAAACTGATTCTGATGAGGCATTATGTAATGGCACTTCTCGTGTCAAATGAAAATCCCATTCTTAACAGCCTTATTCGTCCTCCCTCCTATCTGTCCTCTAAAGGAATAGACAGTGGTGGGGAAGAGGTATATAAACATTCTGTTCTTGACAAATTGTGAAAATACTTTATTTCCAAAAACTAGCAGACACATTTCCTTTACTTCCTATAAATTAGTAATCAAAGAAAATGCTTTCAAACAATTGCACTAATTAAAAAAAAAAAAAAAAAAACAATAAATGTCTGTAGTCAGAAAGTTGGCCAGTGGAAATAATGGAACTTTTCCAGCCTGTGGTTTGATTAAGGATTGCCAAAATTAGCATACATGCCCTTTAGCTATAGCAATGAGCCTCCCCCGCACTCTACCCCACCTCCCATCCTCTCCATGCCCACCTCACTAAGTCTAATCCTTTATCTCACCAAAAGCTGCCATCTCTCTTCCTTGTACCTCTACCACACCTGGAGACCATAAGGACTGGTTGCTCCAAATGAGCAGAGGAAATGGGCATTGTCCTCCCAGAGGAAGGAAAGTGTGCTGACGTCCCCCCTTCCTCTAGGCCTTGAGAGACTGGGGTAATTGCCTAGGAGAAGCTGTGGGCAGATGGCAGCCTCAGCAGCCTGGGCTTTTGGTCAGCAGGATGCAATGAGATGCTCTCCCTGACATTTTGCTCAAGATGTTCCCAATACACAAAGTTGGCAGCATAGGATGCCGTGGAGTATTTGCTAACCTGAAATTATAGCCTTGTCATGATGCCTTGGCCCATGAGTATTGGCCTCCCCTCAATTCCTCTGCCAAGTCCATAGGCAAAGATCAGGGAGAGGACATGAGGGTCACACACCTGAAGGAGAAGCTGGGGCACCAGCATCAGGTGGGACGGAGGCCAGCAGAGAGGTGAGTGGGCACCTGGGGCTCAGTAGGAAAAACACTTGCTGCATAGCCACAAGGACTTGAAGTCAGATCCCCAGAAGCCACATGAAAAGCCAGGTGTGGGCACAACCTATAATCCCAGCACGGGGAGGCAGGAACGGGAGAATCTCAGATCATCATTGGCCTACCAGCCCTGCCAACCTATGAGCCTCAGGTTCAGCCTTGTCTCAAATACTAACTGGAGAAGAGAGTGGAGGAGATACCTGACATGGACATCTGACCTCCAGACACTCCCACACATACATGCACATGAGTGTGAACATTCACAAACACACAGGACAGCTGGAGACCAAGCTGTCCCTGACCTTGTCCTTCAGACGTCTCCATTTTCATCTGTGCAGGGTGTCTAAGACATCCATGAGAGTTGTGAGCCTCTAGACAGAGAGCAAGAGACCCGATCCCAGCAGAAATATGGCCCCGCTAAGTGTGGAACTTCTGTCTCCCTTGGATGCTCATCTCATCCACACCGCACATGGCTGGATGTCTGTCTGTGTCCTATAGAAGTCAAAACGACACACTAGCTCTTCCCAAACCTGAAGGGGCTGGCATAAGGAAGGGAAGTTTCTCGAAAGGACAAGTCCACGTTTGGCAGATCGATGCTCTTCCAGAAGACCCAGGCTGCTCCCTCTCCTGCATGTGACAACCCTGGGCTCTACTGGAGGAGAAGCAGGTACACAGACAATATCTGGAAAGTCCTTCAGCTATACCAACACCGCAGAAGCTGCCAGCCCAGACAACAAGAAATGAAGCAGCATGCATTAGAGGCCAGGTGCACACTAGGCCTTCTCAGATAGCTCCGTTTTGTTCTAGCTTTGCTTTTGAGACAGTCTCACATATGCCAGGCTAGCCTCCAGGTATCTATGTGGACAATAACCACCTTAAACTTGCGATTGCCTGTTTTAGCCTCCTGAGTTCTGGGCGCACAGGCATCCAGCACCACCATGCCTGGTTACAGGACTCTGGAGACAAAATTCAGAACTCCTTGTGTCCCAGGCAGTCTCTCTACCCACCGACCAACATCCCAGCCTCTACTTAAATATACTAAATATCTATTCATTCACTCTCCAATCAGAAGTTTTTAATAGTGGGGATTGAATCTGGCTTACTGTCACTCTGAGATGGAAATTGGGGGCTAAAGCATACTGACAACAGATGCTGGAACATGCAGAGGTCTTCTAGATTGGGCAGGGCCCAGCCTCAAGATCCCACATAGCACTCCAGTATCTGAGAAGAGTCCTGTGGACTGGGGGATGACCTGGAAGGAGCAGGCAAGTCCTCCAAAGAGCATGACAGTTATGTGGAGGATGGAGTAGAAAGCCCAAACCCAGCCACGAAAGACAGTGGGGATGGCCAGCTTCCATCACAAGACTGTCTCCCTGACAAGCTCTTCTGGTTCCTGTCCAGGCCTGCGAGGAGCTGAGGGAAATGAGGAGACAGCTTCCAGGCAGCAGCTGATGGAGGCAAACAGCCGACCAGCTCTGACCACAGGCAGCTAAATGGCTTATTAATGTACCCCAAATTAATAAACGTGTGAAAATCTTCCTTAGCAGCACATTATATATAAATTAGCTACAAAGTCTGTAAAGACATCTCCTTTCATGTCTTTCAACTGACTCATTAAACACCAACAGCTGTCTTCCGGGAGCTGGAGTCAATATTTTCCTGGTTGACTCCAGGAAGCACCCAGCCAGTGTTTTACACTGAAAGGGGGAGGGGGTGTAGCAGGGGGATGCAGACTGTCCTTAGCTACAGTGGAAAGGATGAGCATTATTCAGGTTCAGTCCATGGCCATCTACCCCACAAGCACTAGGAAGTAAGTCCAATCCCTAGATGCAGTTAAGAAGCTGAGCATGGTCACATGTGCTTGAAATCCCACTACCGGGGAAGCAGAGACAGGAGCTCATTGGCTAGGCAGCCCAGCCCACATGGTGAGTTCTAGGCCCGTGAGAAGCCCTGTCTCAAAAAACAAGGTAGAAGAGGCCCAAGAACAATAGCTAAGGTTGAGTGTGTGTGTGTGTGTGTGTGTGTGTGTCTTTGTGTGTGTGTGTGTGTGAGTGTGTCACACACACACGAAAAAAAAAAGCACAAGAAAAGAAAGCAATGCTAAAGTAGAAAAAAAAAAAGTCAATTTCACATAGCTGGAAAGTAACCCAAGAAAAATGGAGTTTGAACTTTCTGGAGTCTTCATTGTAGACCTCGTGTCACATCAAAAATTGTCTTGTGTGTGTGTGTTCACACACTGTTTATTTTGTTGTATTTTGTTTTGCTCTTCCGGAGCTCAGTGTTACATTGCCTCCCCCTCCACGTTCCCCCCCCCCCTTTGCTTCACACAGAGCCAAGTTCTGAAAGTGGCTCTCCCCTTGACATAATGCCATGAGAACTAACAAGATCGTGTCTTCAAATGCTTTGATCACACAGAAGACAAACTCAAGCACAAGTTTGTATTGTTACAGTGACTCTAATGACTATAATTAATACTAGACAACATGATGATAAGAACGTGTTGTCATTATAATGCCTAATTAGAGCTGTTTCATCATTATTTTCTTCCTGAGCCTAATGACCATGATCATCATTATTAATAACGGTTGGAACCACAGAGAGACAATGGCTGCGTGAACGAGCAGTTCATGCCAGCTTGCTGTTGTACAAGAGAGGGTATTCCAGTGGTCTCTTGCTGGTCATGATGACTTCGTTAGCTGTGAATGACAGTTTAATCAGAAATGACAGACAAACTTCTAGAATGGGAGAAAGACAGCTCAGGCCACTAACATCTCCCTGGGGCTGCACCTCTCCCCCAGCACAACTGAAATCCACATGTACACAGTTAATCTCTACACCACTCTGCAAGAGATCAAAATCATCTGTCCTTATTCAAAAGCCCCTTGGTAGGAAGGCCATGGACCAGCCACCTACTCTCAGTATTCCCCTAAGCACCAAGGACCAAATTCAGAGAGAAAAAGATAGGGCCTTTCTGAGGCCATGGAGGCCGGCATGGTAACACGTGCCACTCTACTCCCCTGAGAAGGTCTGCCCACATCCATCAGCAAGAGGCAGTATGAATGCTGAGAGCACGCCCTAGAAGGAAGGTGTGCTAGAAGGACCACAGAGGCCCCCACCCAACTCAACGCTTCCTCATCCCTTCCCTACACTCACATCTTTGACCAAAGGCGCTTCTGCTTGTGATCTCCATTGTAGGGGCTTGATCTAAAAGGCTTTTCTTATAAGTCCCCAATTCACTACCCTCATAAGTCAGGTTACAGATAGGAAAATAGAGTAGATAATGTTATCATAGTACCGTATAACATTTGCCATTAAAGTAACATATTGTAAGGCATGAAAGTATATAGCTGTCATCTTGGGAGGTGGAGGCAGGAGGATAAGGAGTTCAAGTTATCCTCAGCTACATAGCTAGTTTAAGGCCAACCTGGGAGACATAAGACTCCATCTCAAAATAACAAATAATAGCAACATCATATGATGATAATACTGACATATGTAGTATAACAGTATAGGTATATAATAGTAACCATAGATGAAAGCCTTATACTGAGAGTTCAGTATACACCAGATTTTGCATGAATTTTTTGCTCATGTAATTCTCAAAGCCATTTTATCAATATTACTAGTCTACTTGTGTGTATGCCCATGTATATGGCTATGGACGGACACATGGTATGTGTGTGGGGGGGGTTGTATGTGCATTTGCATAGATATGGAGGCCTGAGGTCAGCTTCTGGTATCAACCTTCAGAACATCATCCACCCTGGTTTTGGAGACAGAGTTCTTCATTGGCCAGGAATACACTCAGCAGGTCCCAGGGTTTGGTTTTTTGTTTGTTTGTTTGTTGTTTTGGGGGGTTTTTTTTTTGTTTTTTTTTATTTTTTGTTTTTTTGTTTTTTGACTGTCTCCTCTTCCTTGGGATTCCAGCTGTGTATCACGGTGCTCAGCCTTTTAATGTGGGTGATGTGTCTCTGGCACATGCTTTATACACTAAGCCACCCCCTCACACCCGGCTGAACTTACTATAGATCTTATTTTTTCAGATGAAGCCCAGATAGGGAGTTTTCCTAAGGTCATACATCCAGCAAACACAATCTGTTAAACACTTGACACTCTGCCCTCTGTAATAGCAACTACAGAAGATGGCTATTTATCATACAAACTTGGAGATGAACACAGAGACACGTGACCTTCACTTCAATTCCTGGGCTCCATTCCATCACCATTAACAATGCCCCCACTTCCTGCTCCCACCCCAACAGGAAATCTGTAATGTAGCAGATGTTCAATAAATGTCGCTTCTAATTGAACTGCACTGAGACTGAGCAGCAAGAGGCAGAGTGCATAAGGATAAACACGGGGTCAAACCTTTGTCCTCAAAGTGTCGCCTGGGTGCCTCACACTACTTCCCCTGAGAGAAATGAGGCTGAGACTACATAGTTCCGAGTACCCAGTGGAATGAAGGCATCCCAAACGATTCTTATCTGGATTAACACAGAACTAGCTACAGGAATGTGTATGAGATGCCATCCTCACTAAGCCTCATTGTTCTGCCCCTCTGCAGAAAATTTACCCAAGGCATTGCTCCAATTACGTTTTTTTGTTCGGTTTTGTTTCTTGAGAAAAAAAAAAAGTCTTAGGTAGATGAAGCTGGCTTTGAACCCCTGATCATCCTGCTTCTACCTCCCAAGTCCCGAATAACAGGTATGTGCCACTATACCAAGTTCTATATTGTACTCAGAATCAAACCCAGGGATTCTTGCACATTAGGCAAGCACTCTGTGAGCCGTTACATCCTCCACCTTAAGTTTGAACTTCCGATCCTCCTGCCTCTGCCTCCCAAGTGCTGGCATTATGGGGATGTGCCACCATGCCAAATTTATGTGGTTCTGGGATTCTAACCCAGGTTTACACATGCTAGGCAAGCACTCCAGCCACCTCCTCCACAGCCCCTCTAATTAGCTTTTTGAAGGATAAACTTCTATAGTAATTTTCTATTGTTTCATAACAAATTTTCCACAGACTTCAGTAGGTTTAAATGATAGCCATGCATTCCCTGGTGGTTTCAGTGCCCAGGAGCCAGACACAGTCCAGCTGTGTTTTCTAACCAGCTTCACAAAGCTAGAGTCAAATATCAGCCCAGGTTCATCCGGAGCACAGCATCAGTGGAAACTGTCACCAGGTGTTTTGGTGTCGTTAACAAAAATTATTTCCTTGCAGCTATAAGACTCAAGCCAACTTGCTTCTTCAAAGTAAATTAAGAAAGAAAAAAGAAAAGGCTTCTGTTATAGGTACAGATTTGAGTCCAGAGGACTCAAATATATCCCCAGAAAAAGAGCTGGACCAGAGACACATGAATAGTAATGGTTTAAGGAGGAGGAGAGAGGGACTCTTGAGGATGGAAGTAGACTAAAGAACTCTGAAAGGCCAGTCGTCCTGACCCTCTGTGATCACGTTCACAGCACCCTCCTTCTCTTCGTTTGCTCATCACCCACTTTTCTCAGGCACGGGGTGCCTTGCACATAGCCCTGGTGGGGAGGGGTTTCCAGGCATTCTGCAAACTGACTTTTCCATGTTCCTGTTGACGCCTGTCTCCCCGTGCTCCACTGAGGAACCAGGACTCCTGCAGATCATGATAGACACACAGGGCAAAGAGGCCCCATGTGGATTAACGTAATTTTCACTTAAACATTGAAGATGTCCGACTTCTCGGTTCTTCTCTGTCGGTAAGACAAAGGCTTGATGAGGGCTTCCCTCTCCATCCCAGGGGACGGTTTGGTGGTGGGACTTTCAAATCTACCGCAGGAGGGCTCCTGTGACAGGATCAAATCAGCTTCTCTGTCTTTGGATTATCCAATCCCTGGCAGTAACTCAAACTAGCCAATTCTGAAGGAGAAAGCAACTCAGCACATCTCCAAATGTAACCACCCTCACCCTGACCCCAGCATTTGGGCACATCCAAGGAACAGTGTTTTGGGTCCCCTCCCCACCTTGAGAAATTTGTCTCTGTGTGTTTTGTGCTCCTCTCTCTCTCTCTCTCTCTCTCTCTCTCTCTCTCTCTCTCTCTCTCTCTCTCTCTCTCTCTCCCCATCTCTCTTCCTCCTTCCCTCCCTTCCTTTTTCTCTCTCCCTCTCTCTGTGCTCTTTCACTTTCAATAAGCTTGGCTGAATCCTGAAACCTGTATTTCCTGCCTTTTATTCTTTGTATCAGCAAAGAATATAAATTCCTGCAGCCCTGGACATCGCCCTGAGGGTACCACAACCACCCCCTGTCGTTTCGAGTCTGCCTCTGAAGAGGCTGTGTCCTCTTTTGAAGGACAGTTCCAATCATGCTGAGGTCACCCACAAACTCAACTGAAGGGTGATCAACTCGCTTGGGGTGAACCAAAAAAGCTTGGTTACACCTGGGAAGCTTTGCCCTTGCCATACGATGAAGAAAGGATGCTGGCAGAAGCCTGTAAGAAGTGAGCCACACTCCCCTACCCTCACGGCGAGCACGGGACTATAGAAAGCTCAGCACCGGGAGGAGATTGTAGGCCATGCTGAGATTTTCTAGCCCCTTACCTTCCCTCCATCTTCCCACGGAACTGCTTTTGTTGCTTCAAAATAAAAGAATTCACACTGAAGTCTGGGTCAGGCTAACATAACCTCATCTCTTTCAGGAAACACAATTTTCAAGTTAAGGCATCTTCCCAATTACTGATCCCATCTCTCGGATAGGAAGTCTGCCCTAGCCTCCATCACGGCACAAAAGTGTTTACTTGGCATCCGTATTTTCCTCATCATGGAAGACATCCCCATTGTTCTCCAGCAACGATTCAGGTCAGACTCCTACATTCCCTTCCCCTCCCTCCTGTTGCCTCTAACACAATGACAATAACAACAGCAGCAGCCCTGGCGATGACAACATCAGACAGCTCTGGCAGAAGGGAGGCGCTCTCCCCTGCCTCCTACAGAAACTCCCGAAATCGTGCATCTGGCAGGGGCTGATGGGAAAACAAACCAAATTAAGTTTAATGTCAGGTTGTATGGCTTCATGTTTGGGAAGTCTCTACTTCTTTGTCTCAGGATCTGTGACGGTGATGGACAGCAACAGACCCCTGATTATCATATTCCCATTGTCAGTTCTGCTGAACGGATCTTCCTTCCCCAGGACTTGAGATTCCGGTCAGATTCTCAATTCCATCTGGCCAGTCGTCCTCATTACTATGCAAATGTCAGCTTCACCTGAAGGCAAGCGCTTTCTTCTTAATATTTAAACTCCATCTCATTTCCATTGATCTCTAAACAACAGTCCATCTTTGAACTTTCCGTGGAGAACTTTTTAGGGATGAAATGTCCCCTAAGATTGTTTCCCTTTTTAAAAATAGATTGATCCAGATGGTGTGGAAAGATGTGTGTAAGTGGCAGGGGGGATAAGTAGTGAGGAAGAACAACCAAACTCTCTTCTGCTTCTAGGAGGTCTGAGACTGGTGGAGGGTCCTCTCCGCTAGGGAAAGGCAGTTGAGAAGGCATCCGCTGCCAGGGATGAGACAAAGTGGACAGGCCTGAAAGTCCCTGTTCTGAGGAGGTAACAAGAAACAAGAGGGGCAGCTGCCAAGGCAAACGGTCCAGGACGGCTGGCAGCAAGAGGGCTCAGTGCTAGGAAGCCATGCCAACAGGTAGACAGGCTCTAACACTGGCTTGGAAACTGGAGGTGGAGTATGGATGCCAACTTTCCTGGTCACTGTTCTTCCAGGATCCAGAGTGTGAAGCTATATCAGGGTCCCCAACTGCTGGAGGTGGAGCTTGATGTGATAAGGCAGTGGTCAAGAGATGTTAGCCTTTGGCCCGCTCATCTTTTCTTCTTCTCCTTGTTGCCTTTCTCACACTCTCTACCCTCAAAAGCAATGTCATCTAGCTGGGCCCCTTTGAGTGTTCTCTTGTAGACCTCAGACCAAAGCTAAGCGGATCAGGCAACTGGAAATAGGGGTGGACCTCCCTCTATTTACCCTATCCGCATCTGTTCACCCCTTCTCCCCTCCCCTTTCTCAGGGTGAGAGGAGCACTCAGGTCATGACTCCTGGGGAAGACAGTTGGTAGCTGATGGCCATCCATCCCACAGTTAGGACCCGTTCTGACCTTTAGAGCCCCAGGGCACAGATCATTTTGAGGCAGACAATTCTCAAAGTTCTAGAAGACGGTGGGGACCATCAGCAAACTGTCTGAGGGCATTGGCGACTCCCTCCAATGGTTATCTTCAAGCAGTCCCTTCCTTCCCACTCTGCCATCAGCTCCTAAATACGGGGAGACCTTGGGGACACAAAAGAAAACCAAAGAGTATGGTTTTCCTGCAGTTGTTGTATTTTATCTCCAAGGCCAAGGTCAGCATGGTAAACATCCTGTCGGAAGAAAGGATTCCAAATGTTTGAGATCACCCTTGACATTTCATCGTCCAAAATCATCTGAAGCCAGCATCTCCCTCCATGTCGTCACTACAGGGCGTGGTCACAGGAAGGACAGAAGGATGAAACAGGAAGAGGAAAGAAGGAAGGAAGGAAATGCCTGACTTATCATACGCAGTGTTTTAGAGCTTGGTGCACACTATAGTTCAATCTTTCAACAGCGCCACCGGGGAGCTACCTGTCGCCAGGGGGATTGCGGCAGAGACTGTAAGCACAGGCTCCAGAATGAACACTGTTGTCTATTTAACCATTTGTTGCCAGTTTCCTCATCTGTGAAATAGGATGCCACTGGTGACCTCTGACTTTGTTGATATAGGCAAAGCTCTTAGGATGCCTACCCATATAAACCGGACACCAGAGAAAATGTTGGCTATCATTATTATGGCCATTACACAGTTAACTAAGTAAGGTAGGGCCAGGGATATAGCTCAGGTAGGGGGCTCACCTAGCATGCACGAGGGTCTCGGTCTGCTCTCTAACGCCACGTAAACAGGTGTGATGGTGCACACCTGTAATCCCAGCTCTTGGAGGAGGAGAGAGGACGGTGAAGAGTTCAATGATGATCTTGGTTATAGTTCTGTAGTGAATTTGAGTGCAGGCTACGATAGGTGAGATACTATCTCAAGACAAAAAAAAAGAAGGAAAAAGGAGAAAAAGGAGGGAGGGGAGATGGAAAGGTGAAAAGGAAGGGAAGGGAAGGAAGGGGGAAGAAAGTGAAGGCACAGAAGGAAGGTGGTATGGGTCTGTGACCAGTGGGTAGTGGAGGCAGACATCCATCTCCTCTGCTCTGAAAGCCCCCATGGTTCCTGTTCTCTCGGTTTTCGTTCTGTATCTTATGAACCAGGAGAACCAAACTGATCAGAAAGGAAAGAGTAGAAAATGGGAGTAGATACAGTTATCTGGGCCTCTCACATGTATGGACCTGTTTCACTTTTCTCAGGGAATTCATTCTAGTGTCAAAGATAATGGGAAGGGCTGGGGAGAGGGCTCAGCGGCTAAGCATGTATACAGCTTTTGCAGAGGGCCCGAGTTCAATTCCCAGCACCCACATCAGGTAGCTTACAATCGTCTGTAAGTCCCGCTCCTGGAGATCCGATGCCAATGCCTCTGGCTTCCAAGGGTCCCTTTCTGCACATGCATGTAATTTAAAATAATAAAAATATTTTAATAATGAAAAAAGTAAAAAAAAAATGTGATAATGGGGTAATAAGAAACAGCCAAGTTCCACCCTCAATGTGACGGGAGAGATGAGCTATGAAACCCCAGGAAGGAGCTCAGAAGGGCATCCTGGGTACACATCAGATCAGACTGCCAGAGCACAGTTGTCCAAACAAGATGGTGCACCCCAGGGGTCAAATACCCTCTCATCCAAGGCCATCAGCAATCTGTGAAGGGAGAATGCTGCAGAGGAAAGCAAAAAGCAAAGCCAGACCCCGACATTGCAGGAAGCAGTCTGTTACTGATACAAGGGGGAGACAGAAGATTTCCGTCTATAAATAACACTGTACCGATGACATCTCTGGAGATAAAGCTAAAGGCACTGCCTCATCCTGGGGTCTAAGGAAGCAAAGGGAAGGAAGTGCATTTGTAAAGGACTTGTCTCATCCAAATATGACCTGAAAGAAGGAAAGGAAGAAAGAAGGAAAAAGAGGAAGGAAGGAAGAAACAAAGCAGCCAACACCGATTTACATAAAAGCCCACATGCAACAAAAGAGCTAATAGCAAAGCACAGAACACCGGCCAGAAAATAAATTCACTATTGACAAAGAGCAGAGAAATGTTAACACCATCACCAAGCACACAAAAGTGTTAAAGCGTTTTCCTTTTTTAGTCTTCAGTGACAAAGGGACTGAGGGCTCTGTTTCCTGAACTGGATTTAGTACACGTTTGTGTCTAACAGGACACCAGAAGAACAGCCACAACAGAAAATAAATACCTAAGTGGGATCAAGGGCATCAAAATTAAAAACCCGTGTGGATCAAATAATACAAAAGCAACCCCCAGAAGGTAAAAACACACTTTTAAAATATCTGATAATGAGTCAAAAATCCAAGATGTTTAAGGAACTCCTATAGTGCAGTGGTGGAAATCAGCTCAGGGCTGGAGAGACAGTTCGGGGATCAATCGTCTTTCACACGACCCAGGTTCAGTTCCCAGCACCCGCCTGGAGGCTCACAACCACCCGGAATTCCAGTTCCTACTGATGAAAAGGACCCACTCCACCATGAACAAAACTTATATAATAACAAACATCAAGGTATAGGTTAGATATTCAGAAACAGTCAGTACTTAGAGCAAAGGCAAAGGATCCATTTATCTTTAAGCTGAAAAAAAAAATGCATATACCCATGTCTCAAGCTTCCTCAGGGATGTGGGAGGAAAACTTCAAATGGCCACTTCCTGTTGAGCTTTGTTTTAGAAGGCCACACACATATTGGACTCAGATTCCAAGTGTTTGGACTCCCAGTCGACCACGTGGGACCTCTGTCCACGGGAATATCATTCACCTCTCTGAGCCTGGTTCATCATTAAGTCTCCAAGCTAAGAGTGAGGACACGTGAAGGCCGTCCACTGGGAAGTGTCAGGGTTGGAGAAAATGAATGCAAATGACACCTGACAAGAGACAGTGGATCTGTCTGTCTGTTGGTTGCCTCTCTTTCCCTCAAAGCCTGCCCTGCTGAAGGGCAGATCATAACATTGCTGACTGGCCCTCAGAAGACTATGGCCTGATTTCTCCACTGTCTACTTAGGAAAGTCCAGTGTTTACTGTCAACAGAGGCTTCACACACACACACACACACACACACACACACACACACACACATACCCTTCTTACACCTTTCTTCGCTTAGCAGGGTACAGAACCATAGGCTCTCGCTCTTGGAAGAACACAGATGGCCCTCTCCCGGGAGTGACTGATCAGTCCTTTTCCTCCCCCCCCCCCGCTGTCTACTATGTTTTTCACCTTCACAAGGTGTCATTGTCACCATGGGCTCTTATACTTCCATTTCCAGATGCTACTCTGATGGCTAGTCGTGCCTTTGAACCATGGCCCTACAAATGAGCCTGAGCAGAAAGCTTGCCCAATAATTTAGAGCTTATTCAAATGCCTTCACACTAAGAAAGGATATTATATAGGAATTAATACAGACAAGTCAGGATGGTGTATTAGAGATGTGGATAATAAGAATGGTTAACATTTATTGTTTACTGAAAGTTACATGTTGGTACAACTTATCCTAGCAGCCCCTTATGCTAACAACCCATGACTATAAAGAATCTCATGACAGCAACATAGGTAGGGAAACTGAGACTTGGATAGGTCAGATATTATGCTGGTTAGCACGCTGTGAGGGGCAGACCCGACCTCTATTGGCCATGGTCTTAGTTACTTTAGCACAATTGTTACCACAATACCTGGGGGAAACAACTTACCAGGCAAAGGCTTATTTTAGCTCATGGATTCAAAAGATTTACTCCATCATCATGGAGAAGGAATGGGGGAGTTCAGGTGTGGCTGCAAACAGGAAGCAACTTTGACTGCCATCAGGGGAGGGAACAAGTTAGAGAGACCACCCCTAGTAACAGGGACAGGCTCCAAAGTTCCTCCCTCTATTAACTGACATAAGCTTCCAAGTCCCGCCCCCTAGTAACAGGTATACATTCCAAAGCCCCTCCCCCCAGTAACAGAGACAGGCTCCAAAGTGCCTCCCCTTAGTTACCACCTCCCACCAATCACAGTTCGTGCCTCTTAAAGGCTCCTCAATCTTGAAAAACGGTGCCATAAACTGGGGACCTACTATTTAAAAAGAAAGAAAAATAAAGCCATGAACAGGCCAGGATGTTTCCTATCAAGCCATACCAACCCCCAACCTCTTCCTGCGATTCCAGCTGCGGATGCACGGGTCACGGGTCTGAGCCTGTTCTGACCCTTCAAGCGAAAGCATCCAAGTATAGGATACCTGATGAGCTTCTCCAATAACACAGGGCAAGCTATGCCCTGTCATGGCAAGGCTGGGCGGGTTGTGACATACTCTCTGCTTGTGGCCAGCACACTTTTTCACTTGGAGGGCTACTCCAAACCAGAGAAAAAGCACATAAAGGGATCCCCCAAGAAACGAAAGGAATCTGCAAAGCCTCAGAGAATTCAAGCAAATGCCAGAGGGAAGCGGCGAGGCAATGAAAGGTGTCCACTCCCAACTCCTGACTCCCCGGCAATTCTCCTGCCTCCAACCTGCGCACCTGGGTTATCTCGACCACCATCTTCTTTTTAATTCTTTTATTCTTTCTTCAATTTTTCACTTTTCTCTTAAAAATCAAACATTGTTTACATGCACAATGTATGTGTATAATGTGCATGTGTACACCACGGAGAAATCATTTTATACAAGTGCATGAGAGAGAATTATGTATTTGTGTCTGTGTATATACATGTCCATGTCAATGCAGACACACGGGTGACATGGGGTGTGTGCAAAGGACCTAGGACAACTGTAGGTGTGCGTACATATGTGTGTGTGTGTGTGTGTGTGTGTGTGTGTGTGTGTGTGTGTGTGTTCTCACATGCCCACACCTGCCCACCAGCCACAGAGTGCCTGAAGAGGTAAGGACAACCGGTGGAAGCCGGTTCTTTCCTTCCAGTATGTGGTTCTGGGGATGGAACTTAGACCGTCAAGCTCAGCAAGAAGAGCCATTTCCTTTACTGGGCCATTTCCTCCTTGGCCCACTCTCTTCCATTTCTGAGACAGGTCTCACACTGTAACTGGGCTATGTGGTGAGATATATGTACACTGTGTCAATATTATTGCTGTGGTTGGTGTAATAAAAAGATAAATGGCCAATAGCTAGGCGAGGAAGTTAGGCAGGACTTCCAGGGGTGGAGAGAACTCTGGGAAGAAGAAAGATGGTATCACCAGCCAGACTTAGAGGAAACAGGATGTACTGTATGGAGATGAGTTATGAAGCCATGTGGCAGAACATAGGTTGATATAAACAGGCTAATTTAAATTATAAGAGCTAGTTGGGGAGAAGCATAACCTAAGGCCAAACTTTCATAGTTAATAAGTCTCTGTGTCATTGCTTGTGGGCCGGCAGTCCCAGTGAAAAGCTACTAGTACAGGGATAGCCTAGCTTACCCTGAAGCCCAGGTTAGCCTCAAACCCATGGCAATCCTGATGCCTCACCCTCCTACTACATATGACCTAAAAATGCTTTAAGGGAGCCCTTCCCTGGTATCCACATTCCTACATTCCTTCATCACTTGAGATGTAAACCCAGCCCCACATCCTTTTTGGCCTGGGAGGAAAATGGACCACAGCTGATACAGCATCTGTCACATCTGGTGCCTCCCAGTTCCCATCTGGCTCTCTCTCTCTGACCCTCTGGTGGTCAGATTGCAATTTCCTCTTGCGCTGGCCTATTCTAAAGCAGCCTTTTCCAAAAGCCAAGATTGCTCCCCCTCTCTTCTCCATGGACTCTCTGTATCTCCTCATTTGAAGTACAGTTCTGGGTGTTTCCCTCACTCCAGCCCCCTTCTTACTGGGGGCTGCCAGCTAGGATATCTGGCAGCTGATGGTCCCAGGCTCTGAGTTCTCCTTCTGAAGCCAGTGCTTTCTCTGTGAGGCCAGCACATGGAACAGATTCCCTTTACTCACACCGCACCAAAGAGCCCAACCTGATTTATCAGACCAAGATTCAAAACATGAATTTCCTGTAGCTCCTCACTCCAGCTGTCAAGCAATAATAATCTTGGCCATAATAAGGGCTGACATTTAGCAAGTGGAAGACAAGTAGCCAAGAACATGGTATGAGTTATCTCAGTGAGTGTGAACAGACAACACAACTTCAGAGAAGCTCTTCCAGCAGAAGAAAAGAGAATAGCGACAACTCCCAACTCGGGAAGCGGGGGAAAAAGCTAGAGGCCAGGTGCCAGGCGCTCAAGCATACCTAGCACAAGAGCAATTGATGACAATGCTCTACCACACAGTAGGTCAACAGTGTGTGACAATGTATGACGCATTTCTAAAACTCTAGAAAGTAAGACACCAATGCTTCCCAGCATATAAAAACAATGTGTTTCAGGAGAAGAAAATGCCAGTTCCTTCAGCTGTGTGTCAATCTGATTGTCACTTTGTGTCCCCATAGGACAGTACAGATATTAGGTCATATTAGGTCAGGCATGGGGGTGGGGATGATTCAGTCACAAGCCCGAGGATCCGAGTTCAAGTCTCCTTGGATTCATATAAGAAGAAACTGGATGTGGAAGCAATTGCCTGCCTGTAACCTCGGTGCCATGGAGATGGAGACAGGAGGACCCCACCCCCCACAAGATTAGTGATCTCCAAGTTCTGTAGACGGAAGTTTCTGTCCCACCTCGTCCTGCAGCCGTTTAGTCCCAAATAAACATACAGAGGCTCATATTAATTATAAACTGTTTGGCTGATGGCTCAGGCATCTTACTGGCTAGCTCACTCTCAATTATTAATACATTTCTATTAATCTATGTATCTCCATGTGGTCTTTGTATATGAGAGAATGCCTGGGCATTCTACCTTCCCAGCAACTACATGGCGTCTCTGTGGCAACTCACTCCCTCCACTTTCCTTCCCAGAATTCTCCTGGTCTGGTATACCCACCTATTTACTTCCTGCCTGGCTACATCCTGCCTGTCCAAAAAAAAAAAAAAAAAAAAAAAAAAAAGATGGAAAGCAACTATGAATTCTACATTCTACGAATTCCACATGGTGCTTATCCCTAGCCCCCACATGTGCACATACTCACACACACACACACACACACACACACACACACACACTCATGCACACTCACACACACACACTCACCTACACACTCATGCACACTCACACACATACTCTCTCACACTCACATACTCATACTCACACACTCATTTACACACACAAATATGTCAATTAAAAAATATTTTTTAAAAAAATGTTTCCACAACCAGTAAGCCGATGTCCTAAATCACGGCTGACTGCAAAATTTTAAGTGCACATAATTCAGTTTCATAATATGAAATGCATACTTTAAATGTACGAGAAAGAAATTATCCCTGCTTTCTATTCAATCCTCAAAGGAGAAAATCACATCCAGTTTTATTTTCCTAATCTTAGGACATCTTTTTCATCACTTGGCTAATGCCTTTTCAGAAATTAATTTCCCACCTAAGCAGGGCAACAGGGAGGTATGTGTCCTGCTGTTATCATTAGCATTCCATCACCAGCATTGTTTTTATGTTTGAATTCCAAACCAGGTTCTGCACTCTGTCAGGTGGCTCCCCACGTTCCCATAACTGCTTACAGGTATACTGGTGCCCGAGTACAAACCCAACACAGTGGCATGTCCTCAGTATCTGCAGGCTGGTTGTTCCTTTCCTGAGTGCAAGAAAGGATGGGTGGTAATTCTGACAACTCATAAGGAGGGACATTGACTAGAGTAGCAGCTCTCCCCTCCAATAGCTGTGTGGAGGAGGCCTGGAATCTTAGATGCGAGGCTGGGTGGAAAATCAAAGTTTGACAAAAATCTGGCACATGGCTAGCGCCCCACAGGGGACTGGACTCACCCTCAGGACCTATGTATGTACATGATACCAAGTAGATGCTGGATTCAAACTGGGACTTCCCACAGAAAGTATTGCAGACCTGATGAGTTCTGCTGCTGCCATCAGCTCAAAGCTGCCCTCTGAATCTCATTGGCTGCTGAGACATTAGCATCCCCAGTCTGCAGAGGACAGAAGCACAGCTGATGAGGAGAGCAGATTCCAGGAGGCATCCATGCGCAGAGTGGAAAGAATAAAGAAATCCTAAAGAGATGTTTGTGCCCCTCCCTTTGGGGGGTCAGAACATTGAGATAACATAACCCACGGAACTGAATTTCCCCAGATCTCATGCTGTGAGAAGGAAAAGGCTGGTGTCAGCCAAAGGGAGAGTTCACCTCCCAGGAAGAGATGCCACAAGGTTCTGACAAGCTGTCAAACCACTTTGCAGAAAAGGTTGGAAATATGAGGGTGATGGACGTGACCACACCTCGACCAGGATAGGATGGCTCCCCCTGTTGACTTCTAAACCTGAACCTTGTGTTGAGATCCTAAAGGTTGACTTTGGAGGTCACTGAATCTCTTTGTTCCTCTTTTCAATGTGACCACATTGAATCTCTCTCTCTCTCTCCTGCTTTTCACCATTTCTGTGTTTCTTTAAGTGACCTGTGGAAAGGGTGGAGCCAATCCTGGTCTCTTAGGCTGCTGGAGCTCAGGTTCTGATCCTCACTCCAACAAGAGGGAAGAGGGAATGAATTTCTGCATCAGTGAGGATAGGCTGCCCTGAAAAAACACATGCAGCCAGACTTGGGGAAGGTTAGCCATGGGTCTCCTCCTGCCTCTGTGGCAAGAACTTCCTGTGAGACACAGGCTAAAGGATCCAGGATCCAAAAGGCAACATGTGAATTGGAAATCCACACAGATCAGCAGTGAAGATCCCAGAGTTCAGCTCCCAGCACCCATAGGTAGCACCCATCCTCCTGCAATGCCGGATGCAGGGGTTCTGACACCCTCTTCCGACCTTCACAGGCACATGCATGCGTGTGTATGCACACACAGAGACGGGAACATGAATAAAAAAAATAAATCCTAAAAATGTGAAAATTAATATGGTTCTAAATCCCAGATACCCATGACACAGAAAGCAACTCAGCACCTCTCGGGGCATAGAATTCTGAAGCTTTGTAAGATCCTTCCGGCGGGGATGATAATTAACTCAAAGAGCAAAGGCATTCCAAAGTTAAAGGTCAAAAAGATCTTGTACTTCCTGTTACCCTAGAAACCACATTGAAAAAAGAAGAAGAAAGAAAAGGAACCGGCGCTGAGGAGTTGGTGTAGTCAGTTAGGTGCTTTGCAAGAGCAAGGATCTGAGTCTGATGCCCAGAGGCAATGTAAGAAAAATCTAGAGAGGCAGAGACCAGCAGATCCCTGGGGCTCACTAGCCAGCTAGTGTAGCCTCCTTGGTGAGTTCCTGGCCAGTGGCACCAAGAGTATCCCCATGAACACAAATGCACACACATGAGTACATTCACGTGCGCACACACATACATGCACCGACACCTCCACACACAAGCATGTGTGCACATACACTCACATTTAAAAATAGGAAAACTATGGAACTGAAAGGTGGTGATGGTTTGGTTGGCTTGTTTTGGTCTAGAGTCTCACGTCGCCCAAGCTGGCCTCCAACTTACCATGTAGCCATAGATAATCTTGAACTCCTCACCCCATTGCCTCCACCCCCCAAGTAGTGAGATGATACACATGGTCCACTATACCTTGTTTTATGCTGTAATTTTTAAAAATATCCATCAGTTAGTAGACTGCCTACATCCAATCCTCTCCCACCTCCCTGCTTTCTGTCTATAGGACTGCATGAGACTGAGCTGTCTGCTCTCACTGGACGCTGGACCACTCCTTCCATCACCGAGCTCTGAGTTATCCTTCGTATCAAGAGCTGGCTTTCAACATGAAAATCAGACTCAGAAGGAAGCAGATCCCAAATTGCAACCTCCCTGAAGTAGAAATTCATTAGTCATTGGCGGAGAAGGTCTGCACAGGGTCCCTAAGCAAAACTGTCTCTCAACCCCAGGCCCATATGCCACTTCCCTTTGCCAGGGCAGCCCACCAGGCCGCTGGGTGTCCTTCTGCTCAGGACATTGAACAAAGTAGGTCACACATAGCATCAGCAGCCTTTGCTTAGCTCAGAAGGTCACCTCAGCGCTCAGCATTTTTGTATCTTCTCGAATAAATAATGAACATGGAGGTTTCTCAATATGGCACAGCTGAACCGATTCCCTAGGAACAACATTCTCATCACGCCACACATTGCCAACATATGCTTCTTCTTGTAGAGTGGATGCCAAATTGATATTACATCAGGGAATATAGTTTCATAAGGAATTAAGGACATCAAGCAAGAGCCGGTTAGAAAAACAGACTCAGGAAGAATGTGCACAAAGGAAAGTCCTGTGCACGCTGACAATGCAACTTAGGGTGCGTAGTATGGGATGGTGTTGTTGAAAACTGTGTAGTGTCACCAGGTATACTCCATGAAGATGGGGCTGCAGCAGAAACTTAAATATGACATACAAAGAATGGTACTGCTGGTCCCTCTTCACAAATGTTTAACAATTCCGAGTGAAATTCCAGGGCTGGGTATGCTAGGCAGATTAGTGGCCCACCATCCTTGTCTCCTGTGACTATGTCACCTTAAGTGGCCAAAATGACTTTGCAAAAGTAGTTAAGCTTGAGACTTCAGGCTAGGGGGAAAAAAATCGAGTGTTGATATCAGATGGCTCACAATTGCCTGTAATCCCAGCCAGCCAGGAAGTCTGGCCTCTGTAAGTGCCTTCACACATACACACACGAGAAACGCACTTAAAAATACAAATTTTAAAAATAGCAGCTAGTTTCTAATCCCAGTGCTTGGTGGATGAAGCTAGAATATCCAGGACGAGCTGGCTAGCTAAGACTAGCCAGGGTTAGCAAACGCAAGGCCCAGCTGCAGAGGCCGCCTCAATATATAAGGTAAGCAGTTAGGGGAACACATGACTTCGGTCTCTGGTCTCTACGTGCACATGTATGCACATGGGTCAATATGCATAAGAACATGCATACACACACTACACACATACATACACAAAAACATTTTTAGACAGGGTCTTACTGTGCATCCCCAGCTGACCTGGAATTTGCTATGTAAACCAGGCTGGCGTCAACTCATAGAGGGCTCTCTGCCTTCTCCTCTGACATGCTGGGGTTGAGGGTGTGCCACCACACCCAGTTTGCAAATCTGCTTAGAATATTTAAACAAAACCTGTATCTATCTTCTATTTACAACATAAGTATTTTTTAATACTCAAAATGCAAATATTGAGAGGAAAACAAAGCATGAAATGGACCATATTGTATCAAGATTTACAATTATCTCATGAAAATAAGATGCTCCATAGGTGGATGAGCAGAGAATGTGATTCGATCGTCTGTGCAAAAGGCACTGCGCCTAATAAACATATGCAAAAATGTTCCACCTTGCTGTGATCAAAGGAAAACAAATTAAAATACTCATTAAGCATCATTTTACACGTATTACATTAGCAAAAATAACGATAATTCTCAAGGCTAACCAGATTCTTATTAAGTCTGTGTGTCTGCATGCTGGTTACAATTTGGTTGTGTTTGGAAGGTGACTTAGCTGGATGTAACAAAGCTGTAACATAACTTTCCTATAACTGAGGATTCTGTCACTAGGAATGTATCCTGAAGAAGTAAGTTCTAGAGAGAGAGAAATGTCTAAGTGAAGAGATATTTACAAGTTGAGGAAAAAGTGAATCATCTTTTACTTAATAAAACATAGATACTTAGTGAAATAGCAAGAAGCGTGGGGAATATTGATACTAATAGTTTCCTTTCTTTTCCAGATAGATAGCATTTCTTCTGCCTCCATAGAACACACACACACACACACACACACACACACACACACACACACAGATCCTATATGATGTATATACTTGCTTTTATGTCCATACCATGGCTTTTTTGTCACTATGGCTCTATAGTACAACTAAAAGATGCTATAGCTCCAGCATTAATGTAAATATATATATACTAATGTATGTATGTGTGTATGAATATATGTAAAATCTATGATCCACATGTAACAGAAAACATGTGACCTTTATACTTATTTATTATGTATACAGTGTTCGGCAACAGATCTCATTATAGATGGTTGTGAGCCACCATGTGACTACTGGGAATTGAACTCAGGACCTCTGGAAGAGCAGTCAGTGCTCTTAACCTTTGAGCCATCTCTCCAGCCCCATGACTTTTATATTCTTGTACACGGGTTGTATTACTTAGCATGATGGTCTCCAGTTCTATTCTTAAAACAGGCAGCTTCTTCTTTATGGCTGAGGAAAGCTCTGTCATGATTAGAGCACACCTTATCATCCATCTGTGTTCAGACAGAGAGGATGATTCACAGCTTTGGCTCCCGAGACTCATAAGGCTCTAAGCACAAGCCATCAAGTACATCTGCTGTATGTTGACTTAGATTTCTTTTATTTTTCTTTTTTCAGGTTTCCATAGCAGCTGGACTAACTGACACTACCACCAGCAAGCAGTGTTTAAGGTTCCTTTTTTGAGTCACCCTCATCAGCATCGGTTGCACTTGGGGTGGCGTTGGGATAAAAGTTCAGACTATTGATACAGGTTGTTAGTAGAGGATGGCATCACCTGCATGAAGACAGGAAGAAAGACAAGAAGAGAGACTGTGGTCCAACCATAGGAACAGTCATTGCTCAAGGAGTAGAAGGAAGAAAGAGGTCACGAGGAAACAAAAGCAATGATAGTGAGTCCCACCTGGCCTCTGTCCCGTCTGTCAATGTAGCCTCTCTCTCTCCAAGTTCAAATCTCCAGCACACATTTAAAAATCTGGACATGAGAGTAGTGTGGTTGTTTGAAAGAAAATAGCTCCCAAAGGGAGTAGCACTATTAGGAGGTGTGGCCTTGTTGGAGGAAGTGTGTCAATGTCGAGGTGGGCTTTGAGGTCTCATATATGCTCAAGCCACACCCAATGAGACAGACTACTTCCTGTGGCCTGTGAGATAGCACCATGTCTACCTGAATGACACCCCATGTCACAACATGATGATAATGTACTCAACTTCTGCAAATATAAGCCACCCTGATTAAATGTTTTTCTTTGTAAGAGTTGCTATGGTTATGGTGTCTCTTCATAACAATAAAACCATAACTAAAACAGAATGCATACTGCTTTTGTAGAGGACCCAATTTCTGTCCCCAGAACCCAACCAAGCTTACAACCAAGCTGGGACGTTTAAATCTAACTCCAGGAAATCCAACACCAGCTTCAGTAGGCACTGCAAATACATGCACATACCCACACACAGATGTGAATATACATATAATTAAAAGTAAAATAAATCTTGAGGCCGAGGAGATGGCTTCATTGTTAAGAACACTGGCTGTTCTTCTAGAAGACCTGGGTTTAATTCCCAGCACAACTCACAACAGTCTATTATTCCAGTTCCAGAGGATCCAACATCCTCTTCTGATATCCATTTAGGAAAAACATTCATACATATATGTGCATATATATGCATATATATATATATATATGAATGTGTGTAAAAGAAAATAAATAAAATTGTACAAATTTAATTTAAATATATAAATTACATAAATAAATAAAATAAATCTTTAAAAAACCTGGGCTTGGCCCAGAGCGTGCAACCCTAGCACAGAAGGCAGAGGAAGAGCAGAGACAGGAGGATTGCTGGGGTTCCCTAGCTGCCAGCCTATCTCCAGGTTCCAAGGATTGATTGATCAGGACATCCAACATCCTCCGCTGGCCTCCACACATGTGCACACATGCATATGCACACGAAGTAGCCTCCCCAGTGGTTCCCAACATTGCTGCCCTGATCCAGGGTCACTGGGACAAGATGAGGGGTCAGAAATCAACAGCAACAAACAGATGTTTGATGCAGGAAAGCGGTTTCCACCCCCCCACATGCCTCTCTCTCACTCCATGGCTCCAAATAAGTCCCTTCCTTTCAATTTCGCCCTCTTGTGCATAAAATATCACCAACATTTTCCCCAACCACCTCACAACAGGCCTGTCCAAACAGTGCTGTGTGTTACTGGTTGGGAAACTTTCCAACTGAGTCACAGCCCAGCTTTGCAGAGTGGCTCCATGTTAGTTTCATCCCTTCCTGAAACAGGTCCATGGGATGTCCTTCCCAGCTCCCCACTAGGTAATGGATGGCACTGTCACCACCCAGACTCCATTGACCTCTCCTTTCCAGGTCACTCTGAATCCCAGTCACAGCTAAGCAAATGGAATGCGCTTTGCAGGTAGGGCTGGCAGGACATGCTCCATTTGCTTTTTGGCCCAGACCTTTAATTGCATTTGGAAGTAAACAGCACGCTATAGGGTGTCGATGAGAGTGCAATTTGGAAAAAGACAGAAGAAAGGAAACTGAAATGGGTCCAGTCTCTGGAGAAAGGTTCATCCTACAAACTCAAAGGGATCTGGAGTGCACGAGACTTCCTGAGGACAGCTGGGAACTAAACTTACTTCATAGGTAGGGCCCAAGCACACTCTTGTGCCTGAATTTTGTGATATTCCATCCTGAGGTCTTATCTTTTGTCTCCTTTGC
>JANBXA010000642.1:30850000-31142500 GCA_030556225.1 Cricetiscus sungorus
AAAGTCCCAGGCTCTTCCAGGGGATCCGCATTCAGTTCCTAGCACCCGTGTCAGCAAGCTCACAGCTGCCAGTGACTTCAGCTCCAGAGGACCTGCTTCCCTCCTCAGGCCTCTGTAAGTGCCCTCACACATGTGACATCTACTCTCACAGATGAACACACATATACACAGATAAAACGTGTATTTGTGTTTTAAAGCCTCAAAGGAACACGGCAGGAATGGGTCCTAGATGATGGAGATGGATCCTGGCTGGGTGGTGATGTCTTCAAGCAAGAACCTCCAAGTGAGGTGGGCTGCATCAGAGTGGCAACGAAAAAATCCCAACTTGTGTGTGAACACTGCAGGCTCTGCTCCACAGAAGAAGAAACTGCATAGGAGCCGCCCAACAGACCATCGAAATGCCTTCCTCTTGCGCCCCCTACCGCCAGGCTTCGCCAAGAGCCCACTGACAAGAATTGAGGCCGGCAGAATTCAAGATGCGGAACTTAGTTAGGGCTGGGACAGGACAGTAGGACATAGGGAATGAAATATGTGGCGGGTTGCTATCTGTGGTAAAGGATTTAATCAGAGCACACTTTCAGAAATTATTCCAAGTCTGGAGGGAGACAGTTTAGTGGGGATCTGTGTTAGGTCTTGAGAACCCACATTAAAAAGCAAGCCAGGCATTATGACTTGTAATCCCAGTGCTGAGAAGATAGAGACAGGTGGCTTTCTGGCCATCTTTGCTTGCCTCCTTGGTGAGTTCCAGGCCAGTGAGAGACCCTGCGTTAGAGACGTGAAGAGCGCCTGGGGAGCGACACTCGATGTCCTCTGCCCTCCATGTGCACACAGACGTGTGCATACCCATACTTGCACAAAAGACATCTTTCTGGGCTCCCGAGTCCGGTCTATGCAGGCATTCAGGAAGAAGGTAGCTCCTGCAGAATACTGTTCTCTGACCTTTGCTTAGCCCCTTCCCAGCTCTGCAGCTCCCTCCGCAGAGTCACGGAAGGCATTGACCATCACAACAGCTGCCTATGGTCCTCAGGTCTCAGCTCTTGACCCACTCTTGGGAACCATGGCTCCTGCTTTGCGAATTTCTAGATGGCCAGCTGAAGGAGCATTAGGTGGCTTTAAAAATTGATACGGCTCATTATTCTTTCATGAGGTACTGCAAATCCAACCTCACAAGGCCAAAGGCAGGTGTGCGGGGCCCCAAGGGGGACACCACAGCACTCTGCCCTAGTCTTTATAGAGTTTGCCCTATAAAAGGATACAGAAAGGGCTCCGCAAATACCACACACTGCTAGAGGTGCTCGGACGACTGTCTTGATGGTGAGTGAGGGGCTCCTTCACAGGGCTCAAGACAGAAACCACAGGCCCCTAAGCCCCCTCACCCAGTGCCCACTGTGTTTGCCTTTGCCCCTGGGACAGGCTTGGGAGAAGAGGTGAAGATTCCCAGCTAGGATGCCAGGGCCACCTCTGCTGCTCTGGGATGCAGAGTCTCTCTGGGGATTTCTTTTCTTTGTTTTCCAATTAGGATACAGTTTGGCCTTATTTCCTCTTCTTCCTTGCCCTGTTTCCCAGTCTTCCTCTTTCCGTGTTCTGTTCTCACCTTCCCCTCTGATCAGTCTTCTGTCTGTCCATCTTCCCCCTTCCCTCTGGGCCCAGCCTCTCTCAATCTGTTGAGTTTCCCCCCTTTTTAATTTTTTGCTCTGGCTCTTCCTGTACATGAGTGTGCATGTGCATGTGTCCTGATGACCTCCTGACCCCTGTGACTCTCAGGTCCCCTCCTTTGTCACCACTTCCAAGCCTAACCCCATGAGGAAAATAACAAGCCCGTGCCCTGGGGGAAAGGGAAGTCTCTGGTGTTTTCTCCTTCTCGCTCTTGCTGGTGAAAAGGGGGAGCCAGGGCGTAGATGCTGAGTCCAACTGTGCTAAACAATGAGCCACAGACACCCCGTCCAGTCTGGAGCATTTGTTTAGGATGCTGGACCATGTGCTCATCTCTAGGACCTCAGAGAGCACCACATGGGGTCAATCCTAAGCCCGTGTGTGGCGAGGAAGGTAGAGCTGTGAGAGACAGTGTGAAGGTTATCCGAGTCAGCTATCATGGCTGCAGTATGCCGAGCTTTGACGGCTGTGTGGGTGTGGAGTGCACACCGACACTGAAGGCGCAGGAGGGCAACCGCGAGGCGAGAGACAGCAGGATGCTGTGCACAGGCACTCGCTCATAAGCTGGGAGGAGCCTCGGCAGCACCCACACCGGTACGGGCAGTGGAGAACAGAGCTGGGTATTGAAAGCCCGTGAATCACATGGAGATGAGAGGGCAGGTTGTGGGAGATGCTGCCACGTCTCACCCCTTTAGTACCATAGTTCACAGAAAGCTTCCCGCGCATGCCTGGCACTCACTGCCCAGAGGAGCCTCTGACCTTTGACCCTGGCTTGGTCCTCTATGCAGAAAGATCATAGTAGAATTCACTCAACCAATGACTAATTAGAGAGTTTTGCTTTGGGTTTTTTTCCCCCCAGAAACCTGCTTCATAACCCTCTGAGGAACATGGCATTAGCCATCTATATCATTGTCCTTCAGGACTCAGCTCCTCCTGCCCATGGGGTAGTCTGCTCACCCACATGCCCCATGCTGCCTAGGTGTTCTCAGCTCCAGCTGGCATGCCTTCCTTACCCTAAGTAAGCACCTTGCACTCAATTCTGTGTCTTCTGACAGTGTAAACCAATCTTCTGTAGACACAAGAGAGCATATGGAACCCTAAACGGAAGAGTGGTGTTGCACTCATGTTTTAGAAGGACACACCCACTGCAGAGGTTGGCCTGGAGGACATGTTTGAGGAAGAGTACAAAGGAAAATATTGAAGCTACTGCAGGGTCACCCATGAGTAAAGAAAGGCACCTGAGTTTAACCCCGTGCGCCACATAATAGAAGGAGAGGACCAAGTATAATAGGATGTCTTCCAACCTCCACAGGCATGCCGTGACACACACGCACCCACACACATACAGGTAAAACAAGCATATGTACACACACTACATAAATGTTTTTGAAGTAGCAATAAGACAAATTAGTACATCACTCTAGGCTGGAGATGAGAGCGCCTCTATGGGATAAGGACAGCAAGAGCAGAGCGTGAACGCCTGGCTCAAGACACAGTGAAGGACCAGTATTGGATTGATAGGTCACGTGCCTTCCCTTAAGGAGTCAACTGACTCTCACACTGCAGTATGCTGAAAACCAAGGGGGTGGGGGGAAACGACGAGGAATGGTACCAAGGAACTCCAAATGAGCTGCCCGACCTGGGCAGGAGCCTGAAGGAGGTATTGATGGTGCCCGTGGGTGGTAGAGGAATAGTAGAGAGAGTTAGCAGGAGATGGGGAAAGAATTCAGACAGGGTCAGATGTCCCAGTGGAGAAGCCAGGAAGAGCCAAGATTAGGAGGAATGGGGGTTGGAGAGATGTATCAGTGTTTAAGAGCTGCTTAAGTGTTTAAGATGTATCAGTGTTTAAGAACCTGGTTTCTTTGTATCAGTGTTTAAGATGTATCAGTGTCTAAGAACCTGGGTCCTTTGGGGGCTGCTCCCCCAAAGGACCCAGGTTCGATTCCCAGCACCTATGGCTGCTCACAGTTGTCTGTAATTCCAGATCCAGGGGATCCAAAGCCCTTATGACCTCTGTGGACAGCAAGAAGGCAAATGGTACACAGACATACATGCTAGCAAAACTCCCATGCACATAAAATAAAAATATGTTTTAAAAACTAGTTGGGGTGCAGAATGAAAGGTAAGGGAACCTTAGAGAGGGCATAAAGAAGACGCCCTCTGCCTCCCTTCCTGTGTCCTTCCTGGAATTCCTATTTCCTTACTGGACTTCATATGTCCTTCCTGAACTTCCCGTGTCCTTCCTGAACCTCCCATGGACACAGATACTATTCTCAGAATTGATTAGAGAGTGCACAAGCTAGATCCCCAGAAAGACCTAAGAGACTCCTTCTGGCTAAGAGCTGGCATGAGTCTTCCCTTCCTCTAAGCTAGCTGTCTGTCTAGTGCAGCCTATGCCACTCCCAGGTTTGTAGGATGTAGGTATCAGTGGGTATCACGGTTCAGCTTGATCCTCAGCTTAATTGGATCTGGAATCAAATAAGAAACATGTGTTGGTTTGAATGAAAATGGCCCTGTGGACTTATAGGGGGTAGCATTATTGGAGAGGATCAGGGCTTGTGGCCTTGTTGGAGTAGGTGTGGTCTTGTCAGAAGTATGTCACTGGGGCAGGCTTTGAAGTTTTAAATGGTCAAACCAGGCCCAGTGTCACACTGTCCTGCCGCTGCCTGCCAATCCAGATGTAGATCTCTCTACTCCTCCTCCAACACTGTGTCTGCCTTCATGCCACCGCATTTCCCACCATGACAATAATGGACTAAGCCTCTGAAACTGTAAGCCAGGCCCAGTTAAGTGTTTCCCTCTATAAGAGTTGCTGTAGCCATGGTGGTTCTTCACAGCAATAGAAACCCCAACTAGGATGCACACCAGTCTGGGAGGGCATTTTCTAGAAAGATTAACTGAAAAGGAAAAGGTCCCTCAGAGTGGACCGCACCTTGGAAATGATGCGGTCCAAAAAACTCAACGCTGCCTTCCACCTGCCTGCTTTTACTTCCTGTTGTTGCTGCTATACTGTAATCGATCCAAGTTTCTTTGGTCTGCAGTGTAGACCAGTAGCTCTCCAGGAACCCTCTAAACACCAGATTGTAGCTGCCAAAGAAGCCAGCCTCAGGGGCTGAGCAGCTGAGCAGCTGCCACAAGTCAACAAACTCAAATCAAAAAATGATGTGTTACTTGGGCCTGGAGAGACGGCTCAGAGGTTAAGAGCGCTGGCTGCTCTTCCAGAGGACCTGAGCTCAATTCCCAGCAAACGCATGGTGGCTCACAACCATCTATAATGAGATCTGGTGCCATTTTCTAGGCAGAACACTGCATAAATACATGAATAAATAAATCTTTTAAAAAAGATGTACTTTTTAAATTAATTTTTTAATGTACTATTTTTGTGTGGATGGCTGTTTTGCCTGCATGGATGTCTCTGCACCACACATGTGTGGGTGCCTGCAGAGGCCTGAAGAAAGTGTCATAATCCTGGGACTGGAGTTATAGGCTCAGAGTGGCCATGTGGGTGATGGGAATTGAATCCAAGTCCTCTGAAACAGCAGCGAGTGTTCCTAACTGCTGAATCAGCTCTCTGGCCCTGCCAATGGTTTGCTTGCCCAAAAGTTTAGGCTCTTAGCCCAGCTCTGTCTTACTGTGTCCAGAGTGTTTTGAAGTTCTACTTGAGCTACCTAGCCCTCGCTGTGTAACACTAAGCAGATGCTGGCCTAGTTAAAGGGGATTCCCCTGCGCCGACACTGCCCATCTCCAGGGCTCACAGAATTTAAGACATAGGCATGCTTTGGCTTAAAATAAGGAAAGAGGCATAGAGGGGCAAAGGAAAGGAGACCCTATAAAAACACACTTCCTTCAAAAATGTCATAATAATCTCCAATACCTTATATGCCAACTTAAAAAATATGAGGCTAGAGAAACAACTCAGGTGCTAAAAGCTCTTGGCGCTCTTGCAGAGAACCCTGGTTTGGTTCCCAGCACCCACGTAATGGCTCAAAACCACATATCACTCTGGTTCCAGTGGATCCAATACTTTCTCCTGGCCTCCAAAGGCACAAAACACACACATGGTCCATATACATACATACATACATACATACATACATACATACATACATACATTTGTACATACATACATGCATACAAACATACATGCAGACAAGCACTCATACACATAAAAGCTGACTACGTTTGCAAAAAGAAAATGGATCACTTGATTCTGCAGCAAACAGTAAAGCCTAACAGGGAACATTTTCATTTGGGAACGGGTCAGATCCTCCATGATGAGGTCATAGCCAAGCGAGGTAAAAGAAAACAGTGGGAACAGGGGTGGCCATGAGCACTGGTCTTGCTGTGGTGGGGCAGGGTCAATGGGCTGTCTAAGAGGGTTGAACCCCTGCCAAAGGTGGCTCTGTCGATGGATAAAGAAATGCCTTGAACCCTAGGTGAATCCAGAAAACTTCCCCACAAAAGCGGCCCAGGCTAGGGCTCTGGACACTTGTAGACCATAGGGTTTCAAGGGCATGGTTAGCAGTTACATTTTCCTGAACGTTGGTGTGGTGGTTTAAGTGAGGAAGTCCCCAATGGGCACAGGCATTGGAACACTTGGTCTCCGTCTTGTGGCACTGTTTAGGAGAGTTATGGGACCTTTAGGATGTGGAGTCCTGCTGTGGGAAATGTGTTAGCGGGAGGCTTCAGGAATGTATAACCTCACCCCATTTCTAGGTTCATCCCTTTGTTTCTTAGTATGCTGACGGGATGTCATCAGACAGTTTTCTGTTGCAGCCACCTGCTGCCGTGTTGTCCCCACTCACATGGACACTTAGCCCTCTGGAACCGTAAGCCAAAGTAAACACTTTCTTCTGTAGGATGCTTTTGGCCATGGCGTTTTACCATAGCAACAGAGAAGCGACTGACATGCTTGGGCACACCTAAATGGAGTCCAGATTGGAAAGTGGGAGGGGAACTGACTGATGCATTGCAAACTGTTCTTTTCGTCTGTACTGCTTAAAACCCAGGCCTTGTCCTCCTGCTGCCTGGGTCCAGATAACGCAGGCAGGCTGCAGAGGGAGGCCACCTAAACTACATGCTAAGCTGATCTTCATGTTGTCCCCTTCCTTCCCTGCACGGCCATGCCCCTCCTGGAAGGTACTTCCATCTGCACACTGCAGACTGTCAAGCCTAGCCCTCAGTGTGTCTCTATCACTGAAACAGCAAGATGGGTAGGAAAAGCCAAAGTCAGGGAGCAGAAACCAGACACTGAGAAGGAGGGCGAGCTTCATTCGGATCTCAGCCAAGCAGCTCCACACTGGTAACCAGAGGTAGGTGAGCTAGGGTGACCAATGAAAGACTAAGGGATGTTCTAGGATGCAGAGAAGCTCTGGGAGCTGGACTGGGCTCATTTCTCCTCCTTCTTCTGCACGCACGTAAATGTAACGGAACTTAACATACGTAGGAACTACAGAATCGGTGCCAGAAACACTCTGAATTCTGTGTGTGTGAACGTGTGCATGTATGCATGTATGAGTGTGTGTGTGTGTGTGTGTGTGTGTGTGTGTGTGTCCTCATGAGCACATGTGTGCAGGCACATATGCATGTGTGCTTGTGTATGGTATATGTGGAGGTCAGGGGTCTGCCTCAACACTGTCCATCAGGAATGCTATCCTTTTTGGCCACAGGTCCCTCATTGACCTAGAGTTTGATATTTGGGCCAGCAAGCCCCAGGTTCTACCTTGTTTTCCTGGGCTAGGATTACAAGTGCACACCACCATGTCGGGTTCTGGGAATCCGATCCAGGTCCTCCAGCTTGAAAGCCTATCAGCTGATTGACTGAACCATCTGCCCAGCACCACTCTGCAAATTCTACCGCTGCATTCTGGAGACCAACATCTTTTGTTTGCTTGCTTGCTTGCTTGCTTAAAAAGAAAAAAAAAAGATAATTCTGAAGGAAAGAAGAGAGCGGCAAGACAGAGAAGATGACAGTAAGAGGAAGTGAGCATGGGGGAGATGAGCAGAGACAGCAGCCTCACTGCTTGGGCTCCTGGGAACCCCGCAGAAACCTGGCCCCAGCATCACGTGATTCCTGAGGCACATGGCAGAATGACACAGGGAAAACAGTCCCTTCCCTGGGCACTCAGATCAGGAATCTCCTGATGCTGTCTGTCCCCTAAATTCCCACTCACTTCCCTTCTCTAGCACCTGCATAGGGGGCAGGAACCCATTTGGTCACACCTGGAGAAGGGACCCCTGGAGTGACAGCATCTAAACCCCAGTGTTCTTGTAGGTGACATCCATGTGACTTCTTTGTGCTCCCTGCCATGTCTGACAAGCAGAAGCTTTGCTGAAACTATGCAGTGGCCAGATCTCTCGGGGAGGGGGGGGGGTTCATGGCTCCCTAATTCCATGGCTCCCTAAGGAAAGACACCATGTCGCTGTCACCCTGTGTGTGGACCACATCTGTGTGCTGAAGGTACATGGGAAAACCTCCCTGTTCTGATAGGTACAAGTTCCCATCCTGTCTTGTGCAGGCTTTGTATGAGGCAGGGGAATGAAAAATCAGTCTATAGACATTAAACTCATTCTGAAAATTTTAAGGTCTACCCAAACTAAAAGCAATCAATGAGCAGAATGGGCAAATTTGCAAAGTAATCATATAGCTAAATACCATGCAATCTCTTTTTATGATGTATTACATTTAAATTTACTCCATTAGAATATTTTAAGCTTTTCTACCTGTAAGTTGGAGCTTTTATTTAAAAAAAATTATATGCTTATATTTGAACATGTTCTTTAAAATAATATGTCCATATACATATATATTCTGAATTATCTAAAAAAAACTTTTTCAACATTATGTCAAAAAAATCTATTACAGTAATGTTAAGTTTTATGGTTTTCTTTCAGTTGCTTATTCAAGAATTGATATCTTTTAAAATGTATTTTCCTTATATTGAAAACAGAAGCTTTTTCAGACAATATATTCTGGTTATGGTTTCCCTTCCTTCTATTCCTCCCGGTCACTCCCCACAGCTCCTCCCATCTGGATCCACCCTTATTCTGTCTCTCATTAGAAAACAATGGGCTTCTAAGGGATAACAGTAACATAAGATAAAACGCGGTTTTAAAAAAGTGAGCAAATCAGAATAGGACAAAACAAACAAATAGAAGGAAAGGAACCCAAGAAAAGACACCGGAGATAGACGTAGACAAGGGGCCCACCCTTTCATCTCAGGAATCCCATAAAAACACAAAACTGGGAGCCATGGTGTGTATTCACAGGACCTTTGGGGTAGAAAAAAATAAAAATGAAAATAAAAGATAAAAAGGTGATTTTAAAAATAAAGGAAAGGCCCTGGCACAACATTATGAGACAAGTTGGCCTCCCACTGCTGGGAAAGTGGCCCACCCTTAAGCCGTAGCTGGTCACCCCGGTGAGACTCGCTTGCAGAAAACTAACTTTTCATGTGTAAGGAGTTACTGTTGGAGATTGCGTCTGGGTTAGGGAAGGGGGCATGCCCACTTCTCCATTCAGCTCTAGAATCCCTCTGGCGCAGACCCTGTGCATGCTGCCTCAGTCTCTGTGAGTTCATGCGTGTCCGCCCTGCTGTGTGTAGAAGGCCTTGTTTCCCAGATGTCCTCCACCCCTCTGGCTCTTACACTCTTTCCTCCATCTCTGCCACATGGTTCCCTGAGCCCTAAGGGGAGGGATCTGATGGAGACAAATGATTTGAGTGTTCCAAGGTCTCTCCCTGTTTATTGTCTGTCTGTGGTCTCTGCATTTGTTCCCATCAGCTACAGGAGGAAGTTTCTCTGATGATGGCTGAGCAAGGCACTGATCTACGAGTATAGTAATGTCATTTCGAGTCATGTTACTGTAGTCTCTTCTGCGACTAGGTGTCATGTATCCCAATATAACCTTCAACTATGCAACTGCACATGAGCTTGAACACCTCATCCTCCTGCCTCCACCTCTGATGTGTTGGGATTACAGTTGCAGACCATCACACATAGTTTATGTGATCTAGGCACTTCTGGAGATCAAACCCAGGGCTTTGTGTATGCTAGGCAAACACCCTACCAGCTACACTACATCTCCTGCCCACAACATAGAAACATTTAAAAAACAAAATAATGTAGGGAAGTTCATGAGTGAAGTTCACAAACAACGTAACAAAAGAAGCAAGATACCTAATATTGTGAGATAGATAGATAGATAGATAGATAGATAGATAGATAGATAGATAGATGATAGGAAGATCAAAATCTTATATGAAAATCAAAACAGAAAATAAATGAATCTACAGAGTTAGGACAGTGGAAGCTTGGGTTTGGGAAAAAATTTACTGAGGACACTAGAGAACATTCTGCAGTACTGGAAATGTTCTATACCTCAGTCTAGGTAGCAGCTATGGAGTATTCATATATGTACAATGTAGACAGTGTAGACTTGATATCCTGGTACCACATTGTACTTAGATAATATCACAGCTTAAGGGTATAAAAGATCTGGGGAGATGGCTTAGAGTAGTGGCTCTAAACTTTCCTAATGATGTGACCCTTTAATACAGTTGCTTATGTCATGATGACCCCCATGACATAAAATTATTTTTGTTGCTACTTTATAACTGTAATTTTGCTACTGTCATGAATCATAATGTAAATGTCTGTGTTTTCCAAAGGTCTTAGGTGACCCCTGTGTAAAGGCTGTCCAACCACCAAAGGGGTCATGACCCACAGGTTGAGAACCACTGGCTTAGATGATAAAATGCTTGCCACATAGAGACTAGAATTTAGATTTGAAGAAGGCATCTAAAAGCTAAGTGGTCATGGTGTCTGGCCTGTGATTCTATCACATAAAGAACAGAGGAAGAGCATCTCCAATGCAAAGTAAACTAGCCATATCAGCCACCTCTGGGCACAACTGAATGTCTCTGGCTTGGTGAATAAGATGCAAAGCAATCAAGGAAGACTTTCAATGTCAGCCTCACAGGTCCATGTGCACATGTATGCACCATGTACATGTGCACCTGCCAACACATGTATACACACGTGCATGCACGCTACACAAAGATACATAAGCCAAGCAAAAAATATGAAAGGTAGCTGGGGAGAAAGCCTAGTAGGTAAAGTGATTTCCTCATAAGCATGAGGACCTGAGTTTGATTCCCAGCATCCACATAAAAAGCCAGGCTTGGTGGTTGTCTTCGTTTAAGTTTCTATTGCTATGAAGAGACACGATGACCATGGCAACTCTTATAAAAGAAAACATTTAATTGGGGCTGGCTTACAGTTTCAGAGGTTTACTCCATTATCATTATGGTGGGACATGCCAATTGCAGACAGACATGGTGCTGGAGAAGGAGCTGAGAGTTCTACATCTTGAACCCCAGGCAGCAGAAAGAGAACTATATCCCACAATGGACAAAGCTTGAGCATATGAAACCTCAAAATCCACCCCCACAGTGACACACTTCCTCCAACAAAGCCATGCCTACTGCAATAAGACCACACCTCCTAATAGTGCCACTCTCTATGAGCCAAGCATTCAAACTCATGAATTTATGGGGGCCAGGCCTATTCAAAACACCACAGTGGTGCACAGCTGTAGTTCCAGCACTGAGGAGGCAGGCAGAAACAGAAGACAATAGCTGAGGCTCACTGGCCAGGTAGTTTATCCAAATCAGTGAGTTCCTAGCCTATAAGGGGCCCTATCTCAAAGAAATTAGGTTGCATTCAGAAAATAACCTGAGGTTATTTTCTGGTCTCTATATGCATGGTTTCTCCCTGTATGTAGGTGTGTAGGCACATGTACACACATACACACAGGCACGCACACACACACACACACACACACACACACACACACACACACACAGAGGCATTTTAAGTATAAAAGAGGAAACAGAAGCCAGAGTAGTTGTGCTGGGTAGATTGTCAATTAGAACTTCATTCCGTGATGATTTCTCTCTTTATTCATGACCTCAATTATTCTTGAGAATTAAAATGCAAAATATGCAGCTTTTCAAAACAGGGTCAGCAACAATTTAAAAGCAAATATATATATATATACATGTATATATATATATATATATATATATATATATATATACATCACACACACACACACACACACACACACACACACACATACATTCATACACAAACACAAAAGATGCTGCTTGCCCCTGGCTACTAACGGATGAAAATTTCTAAATGATCTACCACCAGGCTACATCACGCTGATTTGTTTCTGATCTGAGTGGAAGGCAAACCCTGCAGTAAGATTGAAAGTACTGCTTGGTTTGACAGAAGGAAGTATGATTAGAATGCACTGAGGTGGAAATAATAACTCGCCTCCCCCCCCCCAGGACCAGCGCGCCCTCCCACATGCACCCACAACAAGTCTTGCATTGCTAACCACAGGGTGCTAGGAGGCCAGTGGCATCTCAAATCCATCCTGACTCATCATGCAGTCAAATAACACACAACCGGTAAAAACCAAATATTTCTGGAAGAATGACCCAAGAAGACACATAGCACAAACATCTCTCTTCCCAAGTAAGTAGAAAAGGCTTCCTTGCTGGATTAGGGTCCCTAGAAGAGAAGTCTGGAAGATTCTGGAAGGAGTGGTGTATGGAAGGGATGCTCTTGGGAGGAACACGTGGAGAGTGAAGTAAGCAGAGAGGCCAGGGAAAGAAAGTGTGTCTATGGTCTCAGCTTCAGGCAGGCTCCATCTGACTCCATGGAAAGTTCTGGAACAAGAGGACTGGTAAGGGATCCAGTCAGTAAAGGGTTTATTTTGCAAGCAAGAGAACCAGTTCAAGCCTCAGAACCCATGTTAAAACAAACAAAAAACAAAAGCAAAACACACACACACACACACACACACACACACACACACACAATGATTGTATCCTGGTTCTGGGGAGATAGAGACAAATAGAGCTTTGGGAACCCTGGGGCTTGTAGGTTAGCTAACCTGACATGCTTGGCAAGGTCTGGGCTAGGGCTAGGGAGAGACTCTGTCTCAAAAAAATAATAATAAAATACAAAGAAATAAATAAAAAGTTGGAGTAAACTCCTGTATCTTATCAGACCACTATGGCTTAAATTTAGAATTCAGCAACAACACAAATTGCAGAAACCCTACAAATGTATGGAAATTGAACAATGCTCAACTACACCACTCCTGGATCAAAGAAGAAATAAAAAAAGAAATCAAAGACTTCCTAGAATTCAATAAAAATGAAGGCACAAACCGATGGGACACTCTAAAAAAGCAGTGCTAAGAGGAAAGTTCATAGCACTAAGTGCCCACATGAAGAAACTGGAAAATAGCCACACTGGAGAGTTAACAGAACACCTGAAATCTCTAGAACAAAAAAGAAGTAAACTTATCCAGAAGGAATAGACACTAGGGAATAATCAAATTGAGAGCTGAAATTAATAAAGTAGAAACAAAGAAAACAATACAAAGAATCATTGAAACAAAGAATTGGTTCTTTGAGAAAATCAACAAGATAAACAAATCTTTATCCAAACTAACCAAAAGGTAGAGAGAGAGAGCATGCAAATTAACAAAATCAGAAATGAAAAGGGAGACATAACAACAGACACTGACGAAATCTTCAGGTCATACTTTGAATACTGTACTCCACAAAATTCAAAAAATTAAAGGAAATGGACAATTTTCTGGATAGATATCACTTACCAAAATTAAATCAAGAACAGATAAGCAATTTAAATAGACCCATAACCCCTAATGAAATAGAAGCAGTCACCAAAAGTCTCCCAACCAAAATCAAAGTCCATGGCCAGATGGTTTCAATGCAGAATTCTACCAGAAATTCAAAGAAGAACTAATTCCTCAAATTGTTCCATACATAACAGAAGGATTATTGCCAAACTCTTTTTACGAGGCTACAATTTCCTTGATACCCAAGTCACACAAAGACACAAAGATAGAGAACTACAGACCAATCTCCTTCATGAACATTGATGCAAAATTACTAAATAAAATACTGGCAAATCAAATCCAAGAGCACATAAGAAAAATCATCTACCATGATCAAGTAGGCTTCATCCCAGGGATGCAATGATGGTTCAACATGTGAAAATCCGTCAGTGTAATCCAGCACATAAGCAAACTGAAAAAGAAAAACCACATGATCATCTCACTAGATGCTGAAAAATCCTTCAACAAAATTCAACACTCCTTCATGATAAAGGTCTTAGAGAAGTCAGAGATAACAAGAACATACCTAAACATAATAAAACAATATACAGTAAATCAACAGCCAACATCAAACTAAATAGAGAGAAACTCAGTGTGATTCCTCTAAAATCAGGAACAAGATAAGGTTGTCCACTCTCTCCATATCTCTTCAATATTGTACTTGAGGAGTTCTAGGTAGAGCAATAAGGAAACAAAAGGAGATCAAGGGGATACAAATTGGAAAGAAAGAAGTCAAACTTTCACTATTTGCAGGGGATACGATAGTTTACATAAGTGAACTGAAGATTTCTACCAGGGAACTCCTACAATTGACAAACAACTTCAGCAAAGTGGCAGGATTCAAGACTAACTCAAAAAAAAAAAAAAAAAAATCAGTAGCCCTACTGTATATAGACAATAACGGAGCTGAGAAAGAAGTCGGAGACACATTACCCTTTACAATAGCCACAAACAACATAAAATACCTTGGGGTAACTCTAACCAAACAGGTGAAAGACCTGTATGACAAGAACTTTGAGTCATTAAAGAAATAAATTAAAGAAAATACCCAAAAATGGAAATATTCCCCATGCTGTTGGATAGGTAGAATCAACTTAGTAAAAATGGCAATCTTACCAAAGGCAATCTACAGATTCAATGCAATCTCCATCAAACTCCAAGCACAATTCATCACAGACCTTGAAAGGACAATACTCAACTTTATGTGGAAAAACAAAAAAACAAAAGAAAAAAACAAAACAAACAAACAAACAAAAAACCAGAATAGCCAAAACAACCCTGTACAATAAAGGAATTTCTGGAGGTATCACCATCCCTGACTTCAAGTTCTACTACAGAGATACCTATGAACACCTGACTTTTGACAAAGAAGCTAAAACTATACAATGGAAAAGAAAGCATCTTCAACAAATGATGCTGGCATAAATGGCTGTGGACATGTGGAAGACTGCAGGCAATAGATCCATATCTATGACCATGTACAAAACTCAAGCCCAAATGGACCAAAGACCTCAACATATATCCAGCCACACTGAACCTCTTAGAAGAGAAAGTGGGAGGTACCCTTGAACAAATTGGTACAGGAGACTGCTTCCTGAACATAACACCAGTAGCACAGTCACTGAGATAAACAATTAATAAATGGGACCTCCTGAAACCAAGAAGCTTCTTTAAGGCAAAAGACACAGTCAATAAGACAAAAATGACAGCTCACAGAATATTTAAAGATCTTCACCAACCCCACATCTGACAGAGACCTGATTTCAAAAATATACAAAGAACCCAAGAATCTAGTCACCAAAACACCAAATAATCCAATTAAAAAGTAGGGTACAGAACTAAACAGAGAATTATCAATAGAGGAATCTAAAATGGCTGAAAGACACTTAATAAATTGCTCAACATCCTTAGCCTTTAGGGAAATGCAAATCAAAACAACTCTGAGACACCATCTTATACCCATCAGAATGGCTAAAATGAAAAACACAAACGACATTTTATGCTGGAGAGGATGTGGAGAAAGGGAACTCTCCTTCACTGCTGGTGGGAGTGCAAACTTGTACAGCCACTTTGGAAATCAGTATGGCAGTTCCTCAGGAAAATGGGAATCAATCTACCACAAGATCCAGCAATTCCACTCTTAGGCAAATACCCAAAAGATACACATTCATACAACAAGGACACCTGTTCAACTATGTTCATAGCAGCATTATTTGTAATAGCCAGAACCTGCAACTGAGATGCCCCTCTACTGAAGAATGGATACAGAAAATGTGGTACATTTATACCATGTGGTATTACATTTACTCAGCAGAAAAAAAATTAATTAAATCTTGAAGTTTGCAAGCAAATGGAAGAAACCATCTTAAGTGAGGTAAGCCACTCACAAAAAAGACAAACATGGTATGTAGTCACTCATATATGGATATTAGACACAGAGCAAAGGTTTACCAGATTACAATCCACACCTCCAGAAAAGGTAGGAAACAAGCAGGACAGTAAGAGAGACATACAAGGTCCCCCAGTGAAGAGGAAAGGACAAGAGCCTCTGAACAAATTGGGAACATGGGGGGAAGGGAGGTAGGAGAAAGAGAAGGGGAGAAGAGGAGGGGGAAGAGAACATGAGGGATCAGGAAGATTGAGTGGGGAGATGAATAGAGGAGAGCAAGAAAAGAGACACATCAATAGAGGGAGCCATTATAGGTTTAAAGAGAAATCTGGCACTAGGGGATTGTTCAGAGATCCACAAGGATGACGCCAACTAGGAATCTAAGCAATAGTGGAAAGGCTACCTTAAATGTCCTTCCCCTATAACGAGGTTGATGACTACCTTAATAAATGCCATCCTAGAGCCTTCATCCAGTACCTGATGAACACAGAAGCAGTAACCCACAGTTAAGCACTGAGCCAAACTCCTGGAAGCCAGCTTCAGAGAGGGAGGAGTGATGAGCAAAGGGGTCCAGACCACGCTGGGAAAACCCACAGAATCAGCTGACCTGAGCAAGTAGGAACTCATGGACCCCATTCTGACAGCTGGGGAACCAACAAAGGACCAAACCTTGCTGAACATGGGTGTCAGCTAGGAGAACTGAGCAGTCCATGAGGCCTCTGGCAGGGAAACCAGGGTGTATCCCTAGTGCATGAATGGACTTCGGGAGCGCATTTCCTATAAAGGAATACTCTTTCAGCCTAGAGACACAGAGGAGGGCCTAGATCCTACCCCAAATAACTTGACAGATTTCGATGATCCCTCATGGAAGGCCTCGTCCTCCCTGGGGAGTAGATGGGGGATGGAATGGGTGAATTGATGGGGGGCATGGGAGGGTTGAGAGGAAGAGGGAATTGAAATTGATATGTAAAATAAGATGATTTATAATACAATATTTTTTAAAAGAAAAACAAACAGAAACAAGGTAGGTAATGCCTAAGAAATAAAAGCTGAGATAGACTTCAAGCCTCCTCTTGAAACACACACACACACACACACACACACACACACACACACACACACACACTCACCTGCACATATACACATATCAATAAAGTTCTAGACAGTCAGTGCTTTAATGCACACCCCCTACCTATAAGGGAAGGGGTGGGATCTCATCTCCCTGACAAGTGGCTGTATCAGTGCAGCACAGCTCTGGAGATGTGACCCAGTACGCTCACACTCCCCGCAGCTGGGTCCAGGAGTCCTGGTTGCAAACCAGTAGACTCCCATCCCTACATGCACGCACCTAAGTTCATCCAGCCAGACTTCTTCTCTGAGTCCAGCTGTCTGACTGAAATCTGTGGGGGATGACTGGCACTGCATTTGTCCATCTAAGCTCCTGACGGTCACCCCAACCCTGCTCTCTTCCCCTCTCTCTGTCTCCCTCTACTTGCCTCCATTCCATTCTATCAGCCAGTCCTGTTGGATCTTCTCTCAAATACAAGTGAGAGCTGAACTACTTTCTATTACCCCACCACCATCCTTGCCCAAGCCACTACTGTATTTTCCCTGTAATTTCCCAGTAGCCTCCTCCCAACTCCCTTTACCCTCCCTTCTAAACCCTAAGGCCTTACACTCAGTAAAGCTTGGCTGAGAGGTGCTGTTGAGGTAACCAATCAATGATTTCACCCCTCTAGGCAACCGCTCTCCAGGGGCCCTTATGACACGCAGAGGAAAACCTACTTCTGCATTGTGCCCTATTGACCCTGGGTGACCTGCAATCTTACCCTTAACCTCCATTCACTCTTCCCTCTTGCTGTTTTTTGGACTCTGTACTCTGTGGGCCGGGGTCCATCCCCAGACCCTTGCACTCACTGCTAGCCTACAGAGCGCTGTTCACCAGCCTCATGACCCATCCCCATCCCTGTCTGCCTTGGGGGGTCTCCATCTGAAAATTCATCGTCTCAATAATGAGTCTTTGTTATCCCAACCCCTCTTCTCTCCAGAGCTCATATTCCCATTTCCTGGGGATACGAGCACTTCACTTATGATATTTTATGTTCTTGTTTAAAATCCCTTTCCCCCACAGTGTAGGAGTGGGGACTCTCGGTGTTTCCTCCCCGGTACTCTAATCCCAGTGCCTGGAAGGGTAAGGCACACAATAAATGCCAATGTAATGAATAGGTGCATGCATAAGTGAATGAATGAGGTGCATATATAAATATTTAGAGAAACCAACTCAGTGGATTTAGCTGGATTATTTTTGTTCTTTTATTTTTACTCCCTAGGGGTTTTCTACATCTTCTACAATCAACCTTTACTACATACATAATTTCCATGTTTGCTCTTCTGATGGTTTTTAATTCCTGTTTCTAGAGGCCTCATCTTCTGATTCTTTTAGCAGTTGGCTAGGAAAGTCTGCTCTCAAAGCAGCCCTGACCTGCCAAAAGACAGAGTGACCTGCTCTACCCAGCTCTGGGGCATCTAGACCAACAACTAAGGCGACAGAGAGGGGGCTCTGGAGCACAGGAACTGTCTCCCTCCCCTCTACCAGGGGCCCCAGCACATTGGAAAGAGAATGATGCCCATCTCCAGCCAGCTGGATCAAACTGTGGGAAAGGAGCCATGTTCTAAAGGAAGCAGCAGAGCTGGAAAACGTGCCTGCCTCTCATGCACGGGGACCTGAGTGGGATCCAAAGAACAACATGATGGCAGAAGGAGAAAACAGACGTCACTAAGTTGTCCTCTGACCTTGACCTGTGTGTTGTGGTTCATGTGCTAACACATACATATAATGTACATAGGCTCATAGTAATAATGTAGAATAAAAAAAAATAGATAGGCAGCCAGTCAATTCTGAATTTTAGATAAACTACAATTCTTAGTAGAAGCATACCCTAAATATTACACTGAAAAAAAAATTCATTCATTCATTGCTCTCTCAAAATTCCAATATAACTGGGTATCCTAAACTTAGTGTTCTCAGCTGAACGAGTCTAAAGCAGATGAATTCTCCCTTTTGAGCAAACCCAGAAAAGATTGTCTTAAAAGTTTGAAGGAAAAACATCCCGCACAGACTCAGGGGTTTGGATGTTTGTTTTCCCGGCTGGTGCACTGTTTTGAGAGATTTGCAACCTTTAGAGCTCACTATAGGAGGTAGGTCACTAGGGGCAGGCCTTGAGTTTTGTAGCCTGGCCCTACTCCCAGCCCTCCTGGTCCATGGACATGTAGACAAGTCCTCATGCTCCTGCCACCATCACCCAAACCTACTGCTGCCATGGTGGGCTATATCCGTCCCTCAGACCATGCCCCAAAATAAAACTCTTCTATATTGAGTTACTTTTTGAAAGCAATAAGAAAAGTAACTAATTTAGCTTCCCTACATACCATTATGTAGGGGAACACCTTATTGTTGGCATCCCTTTCTTCACACGTGGAAGTGATGGAATATCTCAAAAGCCACGGTGTTCTGCTCATCTGGACACAGACTGACATTTTTTCTTCTATCCTAACCTCCAAGTTCCCAATTCAAAACTTCAGCTTTCCCTTCAACAATTACTACCCCTGCTTCAACTTGATGTGCCACGCTTTGCTGACTTCCCATGGGAGTCTTACCCATTCTGAGGAGTAGATAGGGGTTGGAAGGGAGGGGCGGTGGAGAGGAAGGGGAAACTGTATAAAATAAACAAAAAAATTTTAAATGAAAAACCAATTATTACCTCCACACGGAAACTATTCTTGAGAAGGCACATACAAATCTTTCTCTTCATACAAACAAGTAGCCCTAGAAACCACACCCCCTGAGATTGGAAGTGCACGTGGATACATACACCCACATGTCCCACCAAGCGTGACATTCTTGGGATAGGACTGTGGCCATTGGTATGGCCTCAGAACTCTCCCTGGTGTGTGGCTTTTATAAAGTGTTTGATAAGCCAAGCACAGTGGCCAACTCAACTGTTGGCCAAACACTCAGGAGGAGGTAGCAGGACCACCAGGAGTTGGAAGCCAGTATGAGCTAAATAGTGAGGACAGGATTGGCAGCAATGGACAGGCTAACAAAGAAAGAGAAAAGCTCATGAGGCCTCAACCCTAGACCAAGAACTATGGAGAACCGGGAACTGCTGAGAACAGGAGAAATGGTCTTCTCTAGATAACACCTCACCCCACCCCGTCGGGTTATCTCAACCCTGAGGTCATATACAGATAGGAAAACATAATACAAACTGAGCATAGTATGCTTGTGTACTTAGGGAAAATCTATGCAAGTGTTATGAGTATATATATGTAAGAAATATGGAAGAAAAAGAGGCCACGATCTTGAGAATATATGAGTGCCTGGGAGGAGTTAGAGGGAGTAAAGGGGAGAGGGGAAATTATGTAATTATGTTAAAATTTTCTAAACTTCAAAATCAGTGCTAAAACTGCAGGAGTAGGGAGCGGAAAAGTACGTGAATGGATGTGTTCAGGAGTAGGGGAACATGCAAATCTTAGAAACCAATTAAAGGCAAGTCAGAAGCAATAAGGGAGGCCGTATTTCTCTGGCCTTAGAACTCTCCCTTTGCACACGAGTGGTCTCTCGCCCAGGAAGAACCCACTTAGGCATGTCCCCACAGCACAGCGCAGTGCAGAATCCAACTTGGTGGGCAGACTAGGACTTGAATTCAACCGAACAAATGAAACAAATGAACGTGAGGTACAGCCTCCAATCCTGCCACGCCCACTTGCCAGCAGCTTTCCCAGGTCCCTCTCAGGAATGCTTCTTAACGGGGTGTGGTCTTTCTATCGCATCACAGGTGCCACAGTTAATTCTAAATGTGCTCTAACACGATGCTGGTTAAATGCATTACTCGGTCTCCCGACCCTTGAGGACGTCTCTCCACTGGGTGAAGCGTAGATTCCCTCAGAGCTACCGCATGAGCCCTGAATGCCTGGTCTTTGTGTGAGTTCTTGGAATGTTTGCCAGCAATAGCCCGGGAGAATGGAATTCAAAGTGCATCCGTAAATGGAAAATCAGACGTCCAACCGCAATAGCAACACTGGGTCATTAAATCACTGAATATATGCACCCAGTGTAGAAGAAAGCATGCTCCGGACACACTTAGAGCTGAGACTTAGAACTACTGAAATTGAGGTGTTCAGAGGCAAGAGTCTCAGTCCTGCCCCAGGTCTCGGCTCAGCCAGAAAGGTACTCTCTAGGTAACTGCAGGAACGGAATTTGTCTATGAGGCAGAAGCAGTTTGCATAATACTAAGACTAGGAAACTCAGACTCTGTTTCCATGGGCGTATTGCTTCATCTTTTAAACTTGGAGTGTTAACTCTACTTTAAAAAGAAATCGAAGGCCCAGCTTGTCAGTGACACAAGACTGTCACCGTCTTCTGTCACGATAAGAATGCTGGATCAGAAGGAAGGCGACTCCACTCAAATGAGAGCGCTGTTCTGCATGCCCTCCGGGTGAAGTTTGGTTCCAAGACTGGACAATGTGGCATCCACTTCTACTCACCCTCCAGCATCCCCAGAACCACTCTACCCTCCTCCAGTGTGAGGCACCTTTATTTGGTTATTAGTTGATATATGCAAACCACGACAGCCCAAAATGTATTGGCTTGAAGATACAGGGTCAAGAGGTCCAAGCTAACTGGCCACAGGTGGAAAGATGTCTAGCAACGCTGATCTGTGCAAACAAGGAGGCTTGGAGCCTCTGGCTCCATCAAGAACCTCTGTCTTTCTGCATGGATGTGGGTGGGGTTTGCAAACTCAGCAATTAAGGCAGCAGGAGACTATCATCATTCACCAAATCCTGATCAGCTGGTATGACTGGGGAGCCTGCCTGTGACCAGCACACACCCTGGGTACAGACACTGGTCCATTCTGAGAACAAACTGGCTGCCCGGGTCCCTTCTTTCCTCTTTGTCCTTGGCCACAAAAGAGAGGCATGTCTGCTAAAGTGGGCACTGGTACCTCTTCTCCTTATTTACAAGAGGAAAATCTGTCAAATCATGACCTGCCTGTAGAATCGGAAATTTCTGGCCATTCGGGAATGTTTCAAGAATGTTTCAAACCAAACAAAAGCCAAGTTTCTTTTTTATTTTATTTTTTTTTTCCATTTTTCTTTTTTTCATAGAAACATCCCTTTTCCGGCAAGAGCAAAATGGCAGATTGGAGGAACAGCTAAGAGATGTAAATGACTCAACCCCTCAAGCCAAAGACAATTCAGGCACACAGGCCCTTTTGTCACCCCCAATTAACTCTAAATTACTTCTCATCTCTACTTCACTTTCTCCTCAGGGGTATGAGATTTTTTTTTTTTTTTTTTTTTTTTTTGGCTCAAGGTTTGAGAGATGGAGGGTGAGTCCCCATACAATAATAAGCTGTGAAGAAAAGAAAAAAAAATCACTGTTCCATCAGCCACAAACACCCACCGCATCGCTCCCCTCTCTCTCTCTCTCTCTCTGCAGAGTATCAGACACGCAATTGGCTTCTATACTTACTCTATGCTCTGGACCAGGGAGCAGAGGTTTGCTCATCTCCAACCGAGCATGAACAATGTGCCAAGCTGTCTGCTCACACCTTGTCTGTCCCTCAGCAACCATGCAGATCTGAGTTCCAGGTCTTTGTGTCCCAGTGGCGAGGAACTGCACACACCACAGACACATGTGTAAAAACTGATCTTTTATTAAGAAAGGAAAGGCACTTTTGAGAACAGGAGTGGGCTCTCCAACTGGGGAAGAGCCCGGGCGCACTGAACATCACCAAGCCAGCAGACCCTTGACCCCTTAGAGGTCATCTACCATCTCTGCTTTCCTCAGCGTACTCTGCAGGATACAGACAGCCCCATAAGGAAGCTTCCAGTCTTCCTCTGCCAATCGACCTCTCTCATACATTAATCTCGATGTTGGGGTCCCTTTCCCCAGCCTTACCTTTCACACCCCAACCCGCTAAATCCCAAAGCACAGATTCGAATGACATGCTTCGGAGCTCTGTCTTCCTGGGTGACTTAAACTCACTCTGCAGTTCTCTATAACCCACTTACACTGTCCATTGGAGCTATTAATATCCTCAGTTTTCCAGGACTGAACTGTTGATGTCTGCCCCCACCCCACCCCTTTCCTGCTTCCCTGTTCTGTGGTGACTCTGAATTAGATAATGCCCACAGAGCTCTCTGTTCCTTGAAGGGAGGTTTCAATAAACACAAGTTATTAACCTTCATAGCACCCAGAATTTTGAATGAAGAAGTTACAAAAAAATTATCATAAAGTCCCGCTGGGGCTTGATAATGAAGAGATGCCTTAGTACCTCTTCAAATGCTTCCTTTTCTCTCCGAGGGCATAGGTGAGCTCCCCTCCCCCTCCAGCTTTTCTCTCCCTCTACAAGGAAAGGTCAAGGGCCTCTTTCCAGAGCCCTCATAGTGTGTGCTCAGGCTGGGCACAGCCTGCCTTGGTGTCCTCTGGCTGACCCCACCAGGTGTGGCCAAAATGAAGAGATACCTGATGGGCGCGAAGATGCCACTGCTGAGAAGTCCAGACACAGACACTTAATGCTGAAAGAGGTGTCAGGGGATGTGCCTTTGTCCACCCAAGCCACGTGGGGAAGTGGGAACTAAGCTGCATCTCTCACTCCATTGTTCTACGCGTGCAAGACGGAAAGACTAGAGAAGAAAGGATGCAAGGGGACATCTGCCTGCTCTGTGGGGTCTGGGTCATCCTAATGTTGAACTAGGAGTAGCAATGAAGGCGGGGGGGGGGGGGTCTTGAATTGGTTACTTCTGTCTCAGAATAGCTGACAACAGCTTTTAAGGGGAAACTCTATTTCTTCTCGTGGTTTCAGTGGGTTCCACCTATGATTGTATGGCCCCATGTACTTTCATAGGTGGAGCCAGCCAAAAGTCAGAAAATGTGGCAGTCCATCTAAGTGGAAGAAGATAGATGTCTTAGGGTTTCTATCACTTGTGATGAAACACCATGGCCAAAGAGCAAGTTGAGGAGGAAAGGGTTTATGTGGCTTACACTTCAGCATTGCTGTTCATCACTAAAGGACGTCAGGACAGGAACTCAAAACAAGGCAGGACCCCAGAGGCAGGAGCTGATGCAGGAGCCATACAGGGGAGCTGCTTACTGGCTTGCTTCTCCTGGCCTGCTCAGCCCACCTTCTTACAGAACCCAGGGCCACCTGCTCAGGGATGGCACCACCCACCATGGCCCTGCCCAATGAATCACTAAATGAGAAAATGCCTCACAGCTGGATCTCATGGACGCATTTCCTCCACTGAGGCTTCTTCCTCTCTGGTGACTTCAGCTTGGGTCAAGTTGATAAACAAAAGCAGCCAGTACAACAGGCCAGAAAATGGAAGGCTAAGAAAAAGGAAGATGCGCGCCTGCTTACCAAAAGCGAACTCTTAAAAATAAACAAATAAAGAAGCATCTACTGTGGTCTGGCTACAGTGGGCATTGTAGGCCTTTGATGTTACCATTGCTAGAAAGTGGTGTATGTCCTGGGGTTTGAGGGCTCAGTTCCATGCCACTGTCGCCTCCATCATTCTCTCTTCCATCCTCAGAACTCTGTGCTACCTACACCATGACTCATCTGAGAACAAGCAGACCCCTCTATGCCACCCCTGCCAGCAAGGGCTTCTCAGTCGAAGACCAGAACTCCTAGCAGAATTCTTAGATTGAAGGGCCAGACTCTCACCCAGCCATGGTGGGTGCACTCACTTTGGCAGCCATGACAGGCTGCAGAAAAGATCCAGCAAGATGTAGGCCTCTGACTCAGCAACATGTGCTAAACTCCTGGCCTTCCATTATTGCTGGAATAAACCACCATTTACCCTACATGTGACAAGGAAACAATCAGAAGTTAGTCGGTGGGCTCTGGAATACAGAGCATAGCAACTGCCCTGGGAGGGCCTCTAGGCCATAGCAACCTTGCTGCAGCTACAGCTGACCAATCAACACAGGACAGGGTCCCCCAAGCCTGGAAGCACACCAGTCCTGAGACTGTTGCCGACCCCAGGCACTCCCCTTGCTCTACCCCAATATATTCCCTGCCCCATGGTCCCTCTGGGCCCCTGCCTGTGTCACCCTGCCATTTCAAATGGACAGGAGAACCGAGTTAACTCATAAAATTAAATACTCTTTGTTTTTGCATCAGATCTAGTCTCTTGGCGATTTTGGGGTTGAGTTTAGGAACAACAATATATGAAATCCTGAGTTGATATTTGACCCCCAGGTGCCTTTTCTAAAATGTCAATCCTGCAGTTAGGCCAATGCATAATCTGCAAAACTGAAAGTTGACCTCAAGGTCCAGTTCCTGGAAAAACAGCCTATTTTGCTCAGCCTCCAATCAAGGAAACGTTTGCATATTAAGAGAAATGTCCCACAGATGGGAGCACTCCACAGGGGAGCACCTTGATTAAAGCAACTTGTTTTGCTAAGAAGTCTTGAATCTGCTCCCAGGATACAGGGCAGTTAGCACAGCATAGAGGAGTCAGGCAATGTGAATTGTCTTATTTAATTGGAAAGCTCCTACTGCGAGTACAAGTATTCATTTAGTCAAGCAGATCAATATAAAGGAGTGGGGAGTAGATGGTGTTGGAGATGTTCTGGAGGCCAGCAGGTCCTATAACTTTCTACTTTATAAAGACATACTGAGCCTGCTTCCAAGAGAAGCCTGGAGCTCACGCCAAGCTCTGGACTGCAACAGGATTCAACACGCAGACATTTCTCAGGAGGGATGGAAGGCATATCTTCTTTCCTTATCTGAACTGGATGTTCTAGTGGCAGGGAGGAGAGAGTGAAGACATGGAGGCATCTTAGGAATTTGACACAGGTTTTTCCCAGCCTCTCCTTCAAATAATATTCACTTAACTTGGGCTGAAATAGAAGGGTCCAATAGGCAAAGATGAAACAGGAGCCAATGACGAAAGGGGAGGTAGTTAAGGAGGGACAGCAGCCTCTCCATCCTTTGCAAAAGTCACATCACAAAATTAGAAACACAACATTAGTTTGTTGTGTAGCAATTCCCTCTGACTTGAAATATTTCACCCTGGGGGAAGCTCAATGAGACTCAAGAAATAGATGAAACTTAGTAAGACTCAGGAAGTAAACAAAACCCACAAGTCTCAGAGAGTTCCTAAAATTTACAAGCCTCACAAAGCCCCTCCCTAAGGTTATAATCAGTAGCAAGTACCGGGGGATGAAAATTTGACCAGCCAAGCGGTCATCTCAATCTCTGGAGAGCTCCTTCAGTAATGTGGTTTCTGTGATGTGTCACCCATTCTGGGGTGTACTTTTTGGAATGTGTCTGCCTTTGAGTTATCTGTGCTCCCATGAGTAACACCAATACACTCACTAATCCACCAAGGTAGACTTGCATGGAATGAATTCTGTGGGCTGGCATCAGTACCCTGTCTAGGAAGAACCAACATTTATTTGTTCATGTCTCATACAGCACAAATCTCGTGTCTCACACAGCATGTCCTTAATAGCTCTCCAGCTGCAACCCTCACGTCTCCCCCATGTTTCTTACTCATCATTGAGATGAAGGTTTAAATTTTCTTCTTTAATTCTGCATTGTTGCCATCCTATGTACTTACCTATAGCACCCTGAAAGTGTGCTCCCTCCTCTAACCTCACCTTAGGCACAGGAGCCCCAAACAGTGGAGCCCATCTCTCAAAGGCTTTTATGCCAGGCCACAGTATTATGACTGACTTTTCTGAAAAGGAAAAATGCTCCATGGCTGCAGGTCTGAGGAGGTGTGGTCTGTGCATCGGTAGGCCAGCTGGTGCATGCATGCGCGTGGTGGGTTAAGGGTGTTTCATTTACACTAGTTCAATTATGAGAAAGCTGGGAGCCTGCGCAGTTCCTTGGTAACTCCTCTGAGTCTTCTGCAGAAATCCCTCTCTGGCAAGGGCTGGGGAGGGGCCTGCTGGCATTTAGCGTCCACAAAGGCCTTTGCTCTTGCACTGTCTATAGTGTAGGCATGAAGCTTGGGCTCATACCTGGGCCCTGGGTTGGTTGCCATGGAAATGACTGCAGTCACAAATAAGGCAGTATTATGTTCTATCAGCAGGACCAGGGAAAAGCCAGAAGCTGGGGGGGGGTGCAGGGGGATGGGGAGTAGAGGGAGGCAGAAAGGAGGGGAGGGAGGGAGAGAGAGAAAAAGAGAACAAAGAGAATTAGTATGTACCAATACTGACCCCCAAAAGGTAACACAAAGGGGAATTCACCCTGAGTGAAGCAAGAGAGGGAGAAGGAGTTTGCTCGCTTTGAAGGGGGCCTTACCTGCAGAGAACCAGGGAGGAAGCCAACTCCAATGGGGTTCTTGTGCATCCCCCCCCCCGCCTTTGTGTCTCTCTCCCTAATGAGGAAGGATATGGGACACAGTGCAGTAGGTTGGGAGGCAACAGAGGTGAGAGACCCCTGCACTGAGCTTTGCACACAGCACGGAGCAAGGCCAGGTCCTTGGCTGTTTAGCAGGTTTCATTAGAAATTTCTACCCCTCTACAAAGTCATAAAACAAAGAGCCCAGACAGCTCAGCCAATGGAGCACTAGAATTTTAAAAGTCATAAACCCTCCAGAATCTTATGGCTGCTTCCAGCGCCCATTCTTATTAAGATGTCCTCTCAAGTCGAATGCTGCTAGAGGGAAAATAGTCACATTGTCTTCCCAGGGTCGGTTTTTTTTTTTTTTTTTCATTCAAGGCTTCATTGGTTTCCTCACTATAGACCAAAGTCTGGAAATCAAGACCAAGATTCACACATCTCAGCAAATAAAAAGCTAGAAGTTTACTTCAACTAAGCTGTAAGCCTTTATACTGAGCAAGTTCTTCCCATTCCAAGGGGTTATGTGCAGTGTCTTCAAAAATCACATAGGGAGTTACTTGCAATATTCCACAATATCAAAATAATAAGATCCAAAATTATTACAGTCTCACATGGTTCCTCCAACCACTACAATGTGTGTGCATGTGATCTCAGATCTTCAGAGGTCATCTATCTTGCTTTTAAGGCAGGGTCTCTCCTGGGACTGGGTGCTCATCAATTTTTAGGCTATACTGGTTTGCCAGCAAGCCACAGAGATCCACCTAGCTCCATCTCCTCAAAGCTGAGGTTACAAGCATGCACCGTCACACCTGCCTCTTTATGCAGGTGCTGGGAATCAAAGTCAAGTCCTCACACTTGCACAGAAAGCACTTTGACAGCAGATAGCAAGCACTGCAGATAAGAAGCACTGCAGATAACAAGTACTGTCCATCACAAGCACTGCGGATAACAAGAACTACTGTGGGTAACAAGTACCATGGATAGCAAGCATCACGGATAACAAGCACCGTAGATAACATTACTGGAAAAATAAATAGCATGCAGCAAGTTGCCAGAGAGAGACAGGTGAGTATGTTTTTAAAAAAGCAGACTTAGATCAAATAAAGATTACCCAAACCAAAAAGAGACATTTTGGAATGAAAAGCAGGTCAGGACATCAGGGAAGCATAACCAAGACAAGTGTGTCCACAGTGAGAGCACAGTACTAAAATACAAGGACTAACAGAGATGGCTAGATGAGTTCAAAGCCACCGCTGTCACTAGACACACACCAAGCCACAGACAGCACACTCAGATCGTAAATGGGAATGTAGAAAAGTTGGACAATACTATCAACCAATTTGACCTGCCAATCGCAGACTACAGCATCCAAGGACAGAGAATTTCAAGGGCATGGCCTTTCTCTCCCATCCAAGTACTAACCAGGCCTGGCCCTGCTTAGCTTCCGAGATCAGTGTAGTATGGCTGTAGACCAGACTGCCACAGCGTGCATAACAAAGCAAATCCAGGAACTGTGTCTCGGTAAAGTTTAAACAGGCTAGGGAGATGGACCCCAAGGGTTGGGGGTGCTTGCTGCACAAGTGTGTGGAACTAAATGGGAACCAAATGCCCATGTAAATCCAGATGTGGTCGTGCATACCTGTAATCCCAGTTTTCTTGTGGCCAGATGAGAAGCAAGAAAATCATCAGAAGCATCTGGGCTAGTTAGGCTGGTGCATGCAGTGGAGAGCAAGAGAGCCAGCCTCAAGTGAGGTGGAAGGTAAGGACTGAAAGCCAAGGTTGTCCTCTGACCTCCACATGCAGGCCCTAGGATGCACACACACACACACACACACACACACACACTCACACACACTCACACACACTCACACTCACACACACACACTCACACACACGCGCACACACACACTCACACACACACTCACACACACACACTCACACACTCACACACACTCACACACACGCACACACGCACACACACACACTCACACACACACACACAGAGACACACACACACTCTCACACACACACACAGAGACACACACACACTCACACACACACTCACACACACTCATACTCTCTCTCTCTCTCTCTCTCTCTCACACACACACACACACATACAAACACACACACATCAGAGACAGGGTGAGAGTTTACAACTTCTTAACTGAAAATTGGAATAAGTGTGATTCTGAATTTAACAGAATTGTGTTAGGAATAAGAAAGAAAGAGATGCTCAAATATTTAGAAACTCATAACATAATTTTAAATACTGTGTGTAGCAAAGAGGTTATTATATATTTTGAGCTGGTTGATTGCTGCAGAGGCCACAGTTTGGTCTTTTTGAGCTGGATAAAAAATGAGAGTGCAGTCTACCAGGTTCATGGAATAGAACAGTACCTCCTCCATCAGAACAGCTGCCTCCCACATCAGAACATCTGCCTCCTCCATCAGAACACCTGCCTCCCCCATCAGAATACCTATATCAGAGAAGAAATGGTGCCAAGACCTGACAGAATTATCCCTGTGCCTTGGAAAAGGAAAACAGCTTAAACCAAGGCATCCTAGACACAGGAGGCAAGACAGGTGTGAAAACTCAAATGATGTAGAAAACAGAAAAGCGATAGGGAAATCAAACAGAAGCTGATTCTCTAAAATGATCAATGCATTGACCAACATTTTAATTAAGATGAACAAGAAGAAAGACAAAACAATTTCCCAGACCCAGAAAGGAAATAATTGGCCCACCATGGCTAACTTAGGGAGATAAATCAAATATAACGTTGTTTTCATTAGTTTGTTGGTTGTTGTGGATTGAACCCAAGGCTTTGCCCACAATAGGCAAAAAAAAAATCTATAGTTGAACTTCAACCTCAATCTTAGTCATTCATTTACTTACACACACACACACACACACACACACACACACACACACACACACACACACGTATTGGGGGGAAAAGTCTCATCAAGGTACTCAGGCTAATCTTGAACTCTAAAGTCCAGCTAGACTTTGATCTTGTAATCCTCCTGCCTCAGCTTCTTGCATAGCTCAGATTATAGGACTTGTTGATCACCAGGCTTGGTTGGTTATGAGACAGCATTTTGAATAATTTTTGCCAGCTATTTGGATGAAATGAGCAGATTCTTAGAAAGACTCGTATTGCCAAAAACTTAGAAATAGAAAATCCAAATAAGCCTATTACTAGTCCAAAAGGAAAGCTGAATTTGTAATTTAAAGGCTCTCACCACAAGAACTCCAGATGGCCTCACTTGTAAGTTCTGTCAAATGTTTAATGAAGAAACAATACCAAATCTTTAAAAATTCCTTCAGAAAATCACAGAAGGGAGCATGCAACCACTTACTAAGGGACTCTTCCTGGGATACCAAAGACATACAAGGAGCGTACAAGAAAATGGCAGATTAGTGGCCCTCACTGATACAGCCTCAAAATCCTCAACCAAATTAACACTCGCCAAATCCTGCAACATGAAATTACACAAAGGCAACTGGAATCTTTTAATGACACTCAAGCTCCATCACTGGCTCACAGAGGCACAGGGCCACACCCTATCCCTCCATCACTGGCTCACAGAGGCACAGGGCCACACCCTATCCCTCCATCACTGGCTCACAGAGGGACAGGGCCACACCCTATCAAGGATATTACACTCATGTTTTACCTGCAGCACTATTCATGATCACCATGATAATGGAATCAATGCATGACTAGATAAAGAAAAGATAGCACACGTGTGTATGTAAAAAGAATGAACAAAGACACATACAAGTAGAGAAAGGCATGGAAGATAGATGTAAGAACAAACCCTCTTCTACAACCCAGAGCTAATTACTCAGTGTGATGTTAACACATAAGAAGGACTATGACACATGAGACAGATCAGAGTGAAGATGGTGCTGATCGTGAAGCTCATCTGGGACATGAGGTTGGGAGTGGAAGATGGGTCTTGCTGTGAACGATTCTTTCAGTGCGGCACAGGTGTATCCAGCACACAGACCCATGGCATTCTGCTTATGATAGGCATGTGTGGTCTGGACTCATTCTGACATTTAGACATATGGAATGTCATCAAGTAAGTGGGAAGCCCATTCTTTTTACTTTATTTTTTAAGTTTTTCCAGACAGGATTCCTCTCTGTACCCTTGGGTGTCCTGGGATTCACTCTGCAGACCAAGCTGCAGAATTTTGCCTCCCGAGTATGGAATTAAAGGTTTGGGCCACCACCACCTGCCTAAGGAAGATCATTCTTAAAGTGGTTGCTGGAGGAAATTGTTGGGCGGTCCCCTTTGGAGAATTTGAAGCTGGTATGAGTATGTTTGCCTTTAAAGTATATGGAGATTAAATAACTATGGGCTGGTGCTACAACTGGATTAACCATCAACTCTTTGAGAAAAGGCTATCTATCTCAAGAAATCTTGAATTTGGAGAGCATGCTGAACAGCAAAGGAACCACGTGCGAAATGCTTAGATAAAATTATTTCTACTCATTTTAATTTGTTAATATTTTATTTATTCAAAAAATAAAAATAGAGTCCCATAATTTGAAACACATAGTTCAAATCATGTTACATGAAATAAACCAAGCATAGAATATATCCAGTGTACGTGCATTCTCCCTCACTCACGAAAATTGGAAAACAACAAAAATACTCACAGGAGAAATGGATATAGTCACCATTAGAGATTTGGAAAGGAGAGAAGAAACAGAGAAAGGCTAAACAGTGAGTACCAAAGTATGGCTAGATGGAAGAAATAGTTCTAGTGTTTACATTACAGCTGAGTGATACTCAACTAGAGCAGTTTATGGTAATATCTCTAAGGAAACAGATAAGAATCAACTCAAGTACCCAAACACACAGAAATAATATTTGAAGAAATGCTTGTTATTACTGGGCTAGAATATGGCTCAGCAAGAGTACCTGCTCCTCTTACAGATCTGGATTCGGTTCCCAACATGAATATGGCCACTCACAACCACCCAGCTCAAGGGATATGGTCTCCTCTGGCCTCCGTGAGCTCCAAGCACCAGGTGACATACATACAAATCTGCAGGCCAAAGACTCATACACATACAATAAATCTTTTTCTAAAAAGCAAAGCTAATTGCTAGTATATTATAATTTTATATTTATATGTATATATCAAACAATTATTGTGCATCCAGTAAATATATTCAAATACTAGGAGTCAATTTTAAAAATGTCTCGATGAAAAAGAAGACCAGAATTCATTGTAGGAACAAGAGATAGAGACTGTTCACGTGCCCCCCCCTACAGAGCTCTGGAGTAAAATGAAGGAAACCTGGCCTTCCTATTAATAACTTATGTGTAACCTGGCAACGTGTTTTCAGAGGGATCTTTCAAAAATGAGTTTAGGAGAGAGAGGGGGAAAAAAAAAGGAACAGAATGTGTTCTATTCCCAAATGCCCTTCACATAAATTTTAAATGCAGGTGCAGGAGACTCAGTGACAGAAAATGAAACCCTGTAAAGTCTTAGAATGTTTATCACGGAGAAGAAGTAGAGTCAGAAAACAAAGTAAAAAATATAAACTAAGATAGTGGATTGATGGATAATAGACAGAGTCAGACAGTGTGTTAGTTATCTTTCTGTTTCTATGATAAACAGATTAAGAAAGGGTTTAATTTCAGCTTACAGTGCCAGAGGGCCAGCATCCATCATGGAGAGTAGGGTGTGGCATGGCAGCAGAAGTAGGAAACAGAGGGCAAGAACAGGAAGTGTAGCAAGGCTTGAACCCATCAAAGTCCGCCCCCAGGGCCATACTTCCTCCACAAAGCTGGACCTCCTAGAGGATCCATAACTTCCCCCAGCAGCATCACCAATGGGACACCAAGCGGTCAGATACATGAGCCCATGGGGGACATTTCTCACTCAAATCACTATAGACAGACAAACAGATGATAGATGGACAAACAGATTATAGATAGGAAATTTGCCTTCAAAAATTGAATAGTCCACTAATTTCCCTTCTAATTAAGGGACCTCAGAATCCAATAATTATTTCCAAGGGTAATCTCTAAATCCTTATTCCAATTTGTCCTACTATGGATTATATGTCTGTGATGAGTAAGATATCACTAAATAGCATAATAGAAACCTTTATTTGAAATTTAATTTCCAGGTCCCAGTGAAATAGAATGGGGGGACAGTTGTTACAGGTTCCAGAGAAATGTGAAGAATGCTTTCAGAGAGTTTATCACTTACGAACTCAACAGAGTTGGCATCAAAATTAAAATAAGACTGATTCTTTATGCATAAGTATGTTAACCTGCTTTTTCTCCAACTATTTTTATTTTTTTTAAACTCTAGATCTGGTTTCTTTCTTTTTAAAAACTTGACTACAAGCTGGCGATACACGGATACGCCTACATAAGCCTCCCTTGGAATGCGCGAAAGGATCGAGCAGATTGTGCAATAACCTTGGGTATGCCAAACACGTGAGGCTGTTTGCTTCTCGGTTCCACATAGCCACCAAGACTTTGTTCAAAACAGAATTTCAGGGGGTGGGTACAAATGAGAACTTCGAGACAAAAAATTCTCATCTACTTAGTAACGTTGAGTAACTGATTCTTCCGGTCACCCAGAATAGGAAAGCTTCAGTGTCTTTGTAATGTGGTTTTTAAGAAACATGTTCAAGAGAAGCACATACTCTAACCACGTGCGTTAAAAGCTTTGTAACCGTAAAAGAGCATCCAGAAAGTCCAACGAGGCCAAGGCACAGTTCACTTTAGGCAACCCTGAGTCTCCCTTCAAAGAGTTACAGTGGAGACAGACTGTCTGGACCAGCATCTTTTTCTGCTGGCCTTTCCCACCGCACTCTGCTCTGTCCACATCTACACAGAGTCACTCCTACCAGGGGCTGCATCCTACTTGACTCCCAGTCATCCTTTCAGAAAGATACGCCCGCCCCACAGGAGCGGATCAAACGCCCCTTCCAGCTCCCACACTGAGAACAGCTTTCTGCTGACTTGCTCCTGGTCGACTGCAACTGCTGATGATATAGACCAACTAGATGATGCACTCAGGGAGTACTGAAGAACAGGTCTGTAATTCCAACACTACGGAAGTGGGAGCAGGAAGCTTGGGAGTTCAAAGTCATCCTCAGCTACACAGCTAGTCTGTGGCCAGCCTGAGCTACAAGACAACCCATCTCAGAAAAAAACAAAACAAAACAAAACAAAAACAAAAACAAACAAACAAAAACAGAGTGATGAGGCTAGAGGTGGCTCGGTGGTTGATAGCACTTGCAGAGCAATCATGAGGTCCAGAGTTCAGGTCCCAGCACCCACAAAATGAGCTGGGCATCCCTAAGCATGCCTGTAACCCCAACTCTAAGGTAGCAGGATTGCTGGGGTTTGCTGGCTTCCAGACTGTGGTGGTGTGAAAGAGAATCCCCCACCCAGAGACTCATATATTTGAGTATTTGGTCCCCTGCTGGTAGACTATTTAGGACAGATTAGGAAGTATGGCCTTGAAGAAGGTATGACACTGGAGGTAGGATCTGAGGTTTTTAAAATCCATGCCAGGCCTAGTTATGTGCTCTCTCTCTCTCTCTCTCTCTCTCTCTCTCTCTCTCTCTCTCTCTCTCTCTCTCTCTCTCCCTCTCCCTCTCCCTCTCTCTCTCTCTCCCTCTCCCCTCCCTCCCCTCCCTTTCCTCTCTCTCCCTCTCCTCCCTCTCCCTCTCCCTCTCCTCCCTCTCTTCCCTCTCTCTCTCCCTCTCACCCTCTCCCTCTCCCTCTCTCCCTCTCCCTCTCCTCCCCCTCCCCTCCCTTTCCTCTCTCTCCCTCTCCTCCCCCTCCCCTCCCTCCCCTCCCTTTCCTCTCTCTCCCTCTCCTCCCTCTCCTCCCCCTCTCTCCCTCTCCCTCCCTTCCCTCTCCCTCTCCCTCCCCTCACTCTCTTCCCTCTCCCTCTCCCTCTCCCTCTCTCCCTCTCCCTCTCTCCCTCTCCCTCTCCCTCTCTCTCCCTCTCCTCCCTCTCCCTCTCTCTCTCTGCCTTCTACTTGCAGATCATATCTAAGTTCTCTGCTACTGCTACAACACCATGCCTGCTGCTGACACACTCTCCTTACCATGATGATGCCGGCTGGATGAACCCTCTGAACCTGGAAGCAAGCCCCTAGTTAAACGCTTTCCTTTATAAGTTGCCTTGGTCCTGCTGTCTCCCCACAGTAACAGAATAGGGATTAAGACAGACTGAGAAAAGAACCCTAGGTTCATGGAGAGACCCTGCTGCAAATGTGGACCCATAGAGAATGTCAGTGTCCTCTTCTGATCTCCATGTGCAACTCTTGGGATTTGTGAAAGGATATAAGGGTGAAATTTTGAACTAATTGATGAAGCCTTTTACAAGGTATGTATAAAGGTGAAGCATTAAGAATATAGTATACGTATTGTCTATCTATCTATGAATGCCATGAGCTCAGAAGGACCTGTAGGGAAGAAGGGAACTACAGGCATATGAAGGAGGGTATAAAGGAGGCCAATATAAGCAAACTAAAATTATATATGTGTATGTAGTAATGAAATCTGCTATTCTGTATGTTAACTAAGAAATTAAAAAGATGAAGCATTATTAATATTTAGCAGCTGAAAGAACTCATTTCTTAAGTGAAAAGGTAATGGTAAATCCATTTAATTAAATATCAATTACTAATTATCAATGGTTATTTTGACAAATACTATAATGCTTAATTCATATTAAAATAATATGCTATTTCCACAGAAATAGTCATTGAATAAAAAAAAACTCTTTCTGTGTATTGTATGGCATATTATTTATTAATGAAAACTAAGATTATAAAATAAGAGATACAGTAGAATTGACTTTTCCCTTTATATACTCTTGAAAATCTCGAGAGCTGAAATCTTGATAGTCTGGAAGCCAATAAACCCTAGCTCCCAGAGGTGTGGCTGTCCCAGCATGCTGTCCTAGTTCTGCCTCTGCTGCTGTGATAAAAATACCCTAACAAAAAGCAACTTGGAGGAACAGAGGGCTTATTTGGTCTACAATTCCAGGCGACAGTCCACCATCTGGGGTAAATCAAGGCAGGGACTCAAGCATCTAGTCACATCACACACACAGTTAACATCAGAGAGAGATGAGTGCGTGCATGCAGGCCATTGGCTTAGTTCCCAGCTGACCCTGGCTACTCTTATATAAGTCCAGGTCCCCAACCCAGGGAATGGTGTGCCCAAAGTGGGCTGTCTCTTCCTATGTCAACTAACAGTCAGGACAGTCCCCTCCCAGGCAGGCCCGCAGGCCACCATGATCTGCACAGTCCCTCCCTCACTGAATCTTTCCTCCCCACTGCTTTCAGGCTGGAATTTAAATTTCAAACACAGTTACATTTAAAAATTTAAATAATAGCTAAATACATTTGAATCGTTTGCTTCATGTCAATGGTTTTGCCTACAAAGAGCTGCACTCATAACTGCCACCATTAGTAAGGGTGTATACACCGCTACATCTAGATGGCCTGATCCATCGTTGTTTTAAGTATTTTTCCAATCTAGTGGCAACAATAAAATACTTCAAGACTCGAATTTTCTTTTGTTTGATTACCAGGAAAGTTGACTTTTCCACATCTTTATTATTAAAAGTATCTAATGTATTATGAGATTTCTCATCTTTTCCTGTTGACTCATAGGTCCCTTTTTATTAAAGTTATTAATATCTTGTGTCATACATATTATAGATATCATTTAAAATTTAACATGTGCCCTCTAATGTTCTATGAGGTTTCTTATGCTTTTATAATAATAATAACAACAACAACGAAATCTCAGAAGGCTGGAGAGCTGGCTCAGCAGTTAAGAACGCCTGTAACTCCAGATCCAGGGAATCTGGTGCCCTCTTCTGATCTCCATGGGTACCTGTACTCATGTACACACACAGACACATGTAAATGAAAGTAAAATAAATCTCAGGGTGGCTACAAGACAAATGGAACCAATGCATCCCCTTCCCCATCTCCACTCAATAGATCAAAAAAGCAATTAAATAGCTGGGGGGGGCACACATCTTTAATCCCAGCACTTGGGAGGCAGAGGCAGGCAGATCTCTGTGAGTTTGAGGCCAGCCTGCTCTATAGAGTGAGTTCCGGGCAGGCAGGGATACACAGAGAAACTCTACCTTGAAAAGCAAAAAAAAAAAAAAAAAAAAAAAAAACAACAAAAAAAAAACAAACAACAACAACATAGTTTACAATAAAAGAAATAAGTTTTATAAGTTTTTCAGTGTCACAAACAAAAGGACAAATTAAATACTAGTGGCAGTCCCATCACAGCCCAGACTTACAGTAGGCTAAGTACCGGCCCTGGGGATCACTCTTGAATAAATTTGAAGGAATAGAAAAACAGAGCTTTGGCTCCATAGAAGACAGGGAGTGAACTTGAAATGACTCCCAAAACCAGACCATGGAACATGATTGCCTTCATAAAAGAGGAAAAGGAGGGATTGCTACAACCCCTGCCTCAGGAAAACACTAGACCGTTTCTCTTTACCTGCAACCCTGGGTAAGCCAAAAGTCTCCCACAAGGAAACAAGACCAAAGCCTTCCAGGAGGCAGGACATAGGGTCTACATGTATAAGTAGAAGGAAGGGCAGGAATGCACAGACAGAAACAAAGCAAAGCTTTCAAAGATTCTCAGTGTGAAAGCATCTCCAAGTTACTTGGCTGAATCAAATTAACACCCAACTCTTCCCCAACCTAGAATTCAGAGCTCCTGACAGCCATGAAGCTGTTCTACTTTAAAGTTCCAGATGCAGGGGTGGGGGCAGTATCTCAATCGTGAGGTCCCCATAGGCTACCTGGGAAGTCCAAAACCAAGGCTGGCAAGAAAGCTTCCTAGGTAAAGTGCTTGTCATACAAGCATGGAGACATGAGTTTGGATCCCCAGAAGTAATCCCAGCGCTGCCCCAATGAGGATCTCATTGGCCAGCTTGCCTGGTACACACAAAGGCTTCCAAAATGGCTGAAAGTCAGGAAAGTCAGGATCAATACCTAAGGCTGTCCTCTGATTTCCATGTGCATGCCCTGGCACACATGAGCATGCATGCACAGACACACAGACACAGACACAGAGACACACACACAGACACACACACACACACACACACACACACACACACACACACACACACACAGAAGAGGAAGAGGGAAAGGACTTCCATGCCAACCCATACTATGTAGTGACAGTTTCGACTGTCAATCTGACACAAGCTAGAATTGCCTGGGAAGAGAGACTCAATGAGAGGTGTTGGGTTGACCTGTACTCCCAATAAGAGATATTGTCTATGTTGAGTTGTTCTGTAGTCCCATTGAGAGATTGTCTATGTTGGGTTGACCTGTAGTCCCAATGAGAGATATTGTCTATGTTGAGTTGTCCTGCAGTCCCAATGAGAGATTGTCTATGTTGAGTTGTCCTGTAGTCCCATTGAGAGATTGTCTATGTTGGGTTGTCCTGTAGTCCCATTGAGAGATTGTCTATGTTGGGTTGACCTGTAGTCCCAATGAGAGATATTGTCTATGTTGAGTTGTCCTATAGTCCCAATGAGAGATTGTCTATGTTGAGTTGTCCTGTAGTCCCATTAAGAGATTGTTTATGTTGAGTTGTCCTGTAGTTTCATTGAAAGATGGTCTATGTTGGGTTGGCCTATATCCATATTTGTGGGAGATTATCTTAATTAAGGTAATTGTAGTGAGAAAACCCAGCCCACTCTGGGCAGCACCATTCTCTCACCAGGGGTCCTAGACTGTGTAAGAGTGGAGACAGCAGGCTGAGCACAAGTGAGCAAGGGTGCATCCATCTCTCTCTGCTCTGCACTGTGGATGTGATGTGACCAACTGTCTAAAACCCCTGCCTTGACTTCCCTACAATGGCAGACTCTGACCCAGCATTATAAGCTGAAATAACCCCTTCCTCCCCTATGCTGTTTCTTGTGGAGACATTTTTATCACAGCAACAGAAATGAAACTAGGACACATACTTTAAAGCTGCCACTATGTGCCAGACACTGATCTAAGTGATTTTGCATGCATTACTTCAATTGTTCTTACAATGCCTCCCCAGGCAGAGTCCTTCCTATAGATGAGAACACTGAATCACAGATGATGGCTCTGGACAGTCCCAAGGCCCGAAACTAAGACACAGAGCAACCACAATTCAAACACAGCCAGCCTTGGCTCCCATGTATAAACCCAACATTGTTTTTATAACAGCCCAGCTTCAAAATATACGAGACACACATTTACAGAATTGCACGGAAAAATTAGCAAATCCACAATCATAATAGACATTTTATTGCGCATGTCCCAGTATCTAATTAAGCAAATAAAAAATTGGTGAAGATATAGAGCACAATTAAAACACTTGATATAATGGTGCTATATAAAATTCCATTGCCAACCATTAGAGACTGCACAGTCTGTTCAAGCAGCATGAGACACTTACAAAAATAGATCACATGAAAGGTTGCAGAGCAATTTGCCAGAAATCACAGAAAATGGAAAGCACAGGGGCCATCATCTCTGACCACAGTTTAATTAAATAAGACATCAATAATAGAAAGGTAACTCACAGACTTCTACATTTAAAAGCATACTTTCAATTGCATTATGGGTCAGGGAACAAATCATAATAAGCGCAATAAAATCTATAGGGGAAAAAGTGGGGGTGGTAAAACAAGATATCAAAAGTCACCAAAGGACAGGAAGGGAGATTTTCTTTTAGTGTGTGTGTATTACAAATGGAAGTTAAAAACTAAGAAGTTTGGAGTTCAAATAAAGATAGAAAAGGACTAACTTGAGAAAATGATAAAGTAAAAACAGCTAATAAATGAGTGGGGCATCTCCAGTGAGCCGCCACTCTCGAGTTTCTTAAAATCAGTCCAAAGGAGCAGCCAAACCTAATGCTAACCTAGGAAACTGGCATCTCCATCTAGGGCCATGTGGCCTTCAGCAGGGTGCTTATCTTCTCTGGACTGCAATTTGCTCCTAGTTAACCAGGGAGAGAACCTCAGAAACAGTCCCAAGTCCATGACAGACAAGGCTTGATCAAGTAGCCTTTGGCCATTGTGCAGTAGCTTTGCAATGGACCAGAAAGTGAAACACATCTTCCCTGTATTAGCTGATACAGGCCTAGGAAGGTACTAGAAAACTCCAAACTGAGCAAGGAAACCAACTGCATTTGAAAACTTCTCTCTGATGAATTAATTCATAACAGAGGTAGAAGTTCAGTGCCCGTAGGATGCTATGGGTGTTTGAAACATGTATGTGTAGCGAGTGTAGCAAGGTTATGTCATGCACAGTCCCTAGTAGAGAGCGGGCATTTGGAACTCTTTAAAGCAGTGGGTGGAGGTGAACAATTTGAGGTGGGTCACTCAAAGGAAGCCTGCTGCAGAGTTTAAATCGCCATCACCTCAAGAATCACTTCAGATAAGCACTCACAAAACACTCAAGACTCTCAGGCAAGATGGCGGATGCCTGCCTACATACGATCAGGGGGTGGGTTGAAAAAGAGTTGAGAGGTAACAAAATATATAGAATCCAGAATCACAGAGCAGAGGAAAGTACAGCTGAGAAGTGTAGGGAGACAGAAGGTCCCAGAAAAGAGTAAGTCACATTCAACTTCAGCCATGTGGCTCCCTGGTAAGAGGAGGAGAAACAAAAGCCTCACGCAGATGGTAATCCAGGTGGCCCTGGTGATAAGAAACCAGCATTCCTACCCAAAAGAAAGGCCCACAGTTCCTACAAGGCTCAAGTCCAGGTGTGGGTTTTAATGAGACAACGATTCTTCCCACTCGGTTGGTCAGCAGGTGACAGAGCCCCATCCTATCACTCCCCATGAGTCAGAGGGCAATGGCTAGGCATGATCTTTAGGGGGAGACTATGTTTTAAACTCTGAGAGGCCAAGTAGAACAATCTGCCGTCAGTCTCATGGAAAGCATTAGCAGGGAATGGGAGTGCCAGGCACTGTGGTGGGGCTTTCTCCCAGGCAGTAAAATATCCCACCCACAGTGGCAAGGAGTAAATGTCACCACCTGAAGGTAGCTTTGAAGACTGAAAGATTCCAAGTCTGGAGTCATCAGGTAGATCACTAACTAAAGCCAAGTGCTTACCGTCTGTCAGGTTCTCTGCCGTGAGGGTTGAGAAGAGTGTGGGTAGTGGTTAATTGTTGCAAGCAGGAGTCTGTGGGTTCCAGTGATGCCCCACCCCACCCCAGCATGCACCAGGCAGACTCCACTTTTAGATGACCCAGGAAAAATGTGCTTCAACACTTCCATTTGTCGCCCTCTATCCCTTTCTTTTTTTTCAAATGACAATTTTAGTCATATTTTTAATTTGTGGCCCATCTGTAGCACTCCTGGGTGTGTCCTGAAGGGACCTCCGTAGCATACTGCAGAAACATGTAAACATATGCTTACTGTAACACTGTTCAAAATAGACAACAAAACAGGCCTACATGCCCATCAATGAATGTGTGGATAGAGAAAATACGGTATGTGCACACGACAGAGTTTAGTCAACCACAAAGACGAAGGAAATGACATCACCCACAGGAAAAGGAATGCAACCAAAGGCCATGGAGTAAAGCAAAGTATGAGTGTGCAACACACTCACATGTGCACTCACAAATGTCAGAGTTTAATGTCTTCAAGCCGAGGAAATCATGATGGACAATGATAGTTATCTGGCTGAAATAACAGATGTCTGCCTTGTTGCTGAGCAGGGAGTGAATAACAGGCAGTACAATATGGCCCTAAAGTGTCTAAGGACCTCACTACACAGAGAAAGACATACTGAATTGTGTATGTGTGCATGTGTGTGTGTGTGTGTGTGTGTGTGTGTGTGTGTGTCACTGAGTTTAATTAGGGTTGCCTGCATGAGCATGGATGGGAAGTTATTTACTAGAACACTGACTGTTTTTTTCAAAGCCTACGCCACTGGAGAAAATGATTTCCCCCTTGTAATCACTAATTGCTAGTAATCCCTGGGGAGGGGCATGGATAGGGCAGTATGATCTTCTTCCCTATCTACAGTGAAATGTAGCCAGAGCTACAGTAAGTTCTTGAGTGCAATGGCCCCATTGTTTCCAGAAGAGGTGTGTGTGTGTGTGTGTGTGTGTGTGTGTGTGTGTGTGTGTGTGTGTATGCCTATGTCTAGCACAGCCCTCTAGCCTCCAGCTCTTACATTCTTTCCACCACTCTTTTGTGATATTACCTGAGCTTTGGTGCATGAATACAGGAGTCCTGATTAAGGCAAATAACTCCACCATCCCTTCCTTATTCCTGGCATTTTGACCACTTATGAGTCTCAGTATTAATAACTCCTGACAGTGATAAGAAATTTATCTGATGAAGACTGAGGGCAGCATTAATATTTGGTCATAAGCTTGGGCATGTAGAAGGCAGTTTGACAACATGTCCATTTATCATAACAATAGTGGTAGGGTTCTTCTCTAGGGCCTATGACCTCCCAAGCCACAAATTCTGGACCAAGTTAATAGTAACAATTATGGGTTCCCTCATGTGAAACCTGCCTCAAAATAAATGAAAAAGTGGTTGGTTACCTCCATCATAATTATGCCACTATTAAACCAGTACCATCTTGAAATTTTAAGACAGGGTCTCTCACTGGCCTGGATCTAACCAAATCTAGACCGGTGGCCAGTAAGCACCAAGTATCTGCTTGTCTGTACCTCCTAAGCACTTCCATTACAAGAATATTTACACACACACACACACACACACATACACACACACTCACACAGGAGTCGCCATTTTTCATGTGAGTTCTGAGGTCCTCCTGGATTTTCATGCTCAACCTCTAAGCTCTTTACTGATTAAGCTATCTTTCTGGCCCAGGACTGTTTCTCTGTATCTGCTATTCCCCTTGAGCTTGCTCCCTGCCCCTCCATCTCTTTCCACCCTTTTTACTGGACAGCCAACCAGCGTCATGCATTTTTTTTTAAATGCCAGTCCCTAAAGGACACCTCTGTCAATGGTTTAGATACATTTCAGGCATGTGATTACCTAAATGAAGTATACTCAAAAAAAATGTGGATATGTTTTTTTTTTCTTTTCATTTCCTCAACTCTACTTCATTTTGTATTTCTCCCCTTCTAATTGAAATTAATTTCCCTTGCTGTTTTGTGTTACAGAACACCTGGATAGGGTTATTATTCTGGAAAGGTAATTATAAAATTAGAAGGAAAACCATGATGTGGATTTCCTAAATTGTGGGTGGCAATGGCCCCAGCACACACAAAATGGAAATTGTTCACAAATGCAAGCTAAACCCTTTTACAGAGAAATTTTCATAGTTCTAGAAAAGCCTCAGCTCGGTGGGTGCCTATAAACACCACTATTAGGGAAGGGAAGCTTGACGTTAAGGGTTACAACCTGAATTTCCCCCTCAAGGCGGAAAGATATTCCCCTACATGCTACAGGAAGATGACCCTGAAATGATAAGTGGTATCCCCAACCCCAGTCCCTTTCCCAAGGTCTCTCTGTGGACTCTCCTAAGGATTTGGTGAGTGTGAGTATGTGGGTGTGGGTGTGTGCACACCGGAGGTCCGAGGACAACTTTCAGTCCGAGAGTTCCAGGGATAACTCAGGCCACGAGGCTTGCACGGAAAGTGCTTTACCCCGAGCTGTCTCACCCATCCTGTCTTAAGGACTTTACTCTGCCTACATTGCAACCTTAGCCTCTGCCAGTTACCTCTTTCCCACCCATCCACAGATGCATGCCACACAAAGCCTTCCGAAGCCTAGGTCCATTTCAGAGCCAGCTTGCAGGGAACCCCACCTTCAACAGGGAGGGGAGTTATAGATTTCTTTTGAAAATCAACCTTGGGGCTGAGGATGTGGCTGGGCAGCAAACTCTTGCTTAGCATGCTGTCATGGGTTCAATCCCCAGAGTCACAAACCAAATAGATCTTGCATTAAGTCCTCAATCAACTGATACTCTTAGACCCTCGATACCAATCCAGTGGCCTAAGGTCCATGTAAGAACAGGTGGCATCAGGGCAATCAATGGAAATGAGTTAATTGGCAGCATGTATCAAAAGTCTTCAATTTTCACACTCTGATCCGATACACTACAATCTTATTTATGACCATCCCAACTCATTCCGAAACCTTCTGGAGGTGGTTAACAAAGTACTCATTAGTCAGCAAATCAAGCTCCATAAATGAGCCTCAGAGGGCTAAGTCACAGCAGGAAGCTGGGGGGAGGCAAGTCCACACCTGTGGCTGTAGGATCAGGTAGATTAAAGACCTTTAGAGAAAAACACATAAATAAACGTGTTGAATTTAAAAGGGTGTCCCCTGCCCAAGTTCCTGGAAGAAAATATCCTTTAAATACATTGAAAATGATAAAGCAAGTCAATAAATGGGGCAGCATCCAAATGGCTGAGGTTTGATGCCTTGGCCTGGTCATGTGCCTTGGGAAAGTATAACGGTTAGTTTGTTCAATTTGACACAACCTAGAATCCCCTAGGGACAGTCTCAGTGGAGGACTGTCTACATTGGTTTGGTCTGTGAGCGTGTCTGTGGGGGCCAGCCCTAAATTAATTGATTGAGAGAGAAGGCCCAGCCCACCATGGGCGGTACTGTGCCTAGGCACGTGGTCCTTAACTGTATGAGAGGAGAAATCAAGCTGAACACACACAAGCAAACGAGTGAGTGTGCATGCATTCACTTCTCTCTAGTCTTGGCTGCGGGTATGATGTGACCAGCTGTCTCAAGCTCATACCACTGTGACATCCCTGGTTATAATGAACTATGTATGACCTGTCACTATAAGCTAAAACAAACCACCACCACCACCCCACTCAAGTTGCTTTGGTCAGATTATTTTATCAAAGCAACAGAAACAAAACTAGACCAGGAAGGAGGTGGCTAGTTCAACACAGGGTATACGTATAGACACAAGATGGTGGGTTTTAAGATATGAAACGTGGCCTGAAAAGGGAATTCAGAAAAATGTACCTCTTGGACAGCACTTACCATCATTACCCCTGTAACTTAGGAAACCCACAGCTGAGGTGGTGGCTAGGAAATCAAGAGGAAATGATGCGCATCTGGGGCTGGAGAGATGGCTCAGCAATTAAGCTCTCTTGCTGTCCTTGCAGAGGACCCAGAGTCAGTGCCCAGAACCCACATGACACTTACAACCATGTGTAACTTCCGTGCGTGGCACGTGATGCTCTCTCCTGACTTCCATGGGCACAGAGCACATAGGTGGAACACATGCATACACCAGACAAAACACTCATCCACAAAGAACAAAAACAAATCTTTCTTTTCTAACTCACATCTGTCCTGCTCCTAACGCATCCCCTCCCCCCCCCAGAGCAGGCAGAGGGTAACATTCTAGACACAACGGAAGACAAAGCCATGGCTGGTCAAAGCTCCAGTTCAAACACAAGTCCTAAAGAAAAAAAAGTCCCTCAGTCACTCCAAGATGCTGCCACAAAATGCCACACATTGTAAACATCTCACATTGGCTTCTCTTTCTCCACAGGTCAAGGGGAAGATAAAAAATCTATCAAGGTGCCAGCAAATTCGCATCTGGAGGAATACCTGCTCACAGCCTTTCAGATGTGTCTTCCAGGTGTCTTCTTCCGTCTCAAAGAAAGGTCTTTTGTATATCTTTCTCTTTTTATGTAGGCTAATCTTGTCAAGGAAGCTCCACCTAATAAGCCTGTCTAAACATAATTATACCTCACAGGCCTTACCTCCAACTACCATCACACTGGACGCTAGGCCTCCACCCAGGAATGTTCGGTTCATAACAACAGCCTTTGGAGCAGTTCTCTGTGAAGGTAATTTTCCACAGCAGAACTCAACAAGGGTTTACTGGCTCGTTTTCCAATGACATCTGTAACAGAGCTACGTACAGAACCCAGAAAAGGAATCTACAGTTGACTGAGGTCACCCTGGTGCTATCTGCCTGAGCCAAAGAACTATACTCCCTAAGTCAGACACTAGAACCGTTCGTCTTGGGGGTCGGGGACTCTGAGATATCTTGGCATGCCTGTTGAGTGCTCAAAGACTCCTGAATGCGCAGGTGGGTAAGGGCCACCGTCACTCACTGTAGATGAGCATCATGGAACATGGACATAGAACACAGAACATGGTAAAGGAGAATCCAGGTGAATCCTGGAGCTGGGACATCACTCCTATCCAGCCCCGAACTTCAGAAGCTCAGAGTTTCAACCACTGGCCTCAGACAGAGCTCTACCATTGGCTTCCTCAGTCCTGGGCTTGCTGGACCTGGACGGAGTCACTGTTGGTTTCTCCCCTGCCCCAGCTTATAAACATCACAGCAGAGAATTTCTCAGCTTCCATTGACCACATGAGACATTCCCCATAGAGGATTCCCTCTCCCACAGAGATTAGATAGAGGCATAGACATAGACATAAGATGTTGGTTTGGTTTCTCAAAAAAAACAAAACTGCCATTATAGGGAACTTCCCTCCTTCCCATGTAAGCAACCCTGGAGCTAGTTCACATCTGGCTTGTGTTTGAGTCTTGTTTCATCTCCTATGTCAGTGTCTAAAATCAACCCCACTGCTATACTTCAGTCCCACCAAAGCTTCTGACTGTGAACAAATGAGAAAACAAAGACAAGGCCAATGCCTTGGTTTGCAGTTGCTGTGCCAACATTATGGCCTGGAGAATAAAAGGTTTATTTGGTTCATAGGTTCATAGTCCACCATCAGGACTGAAAGCCAAGGGAAGAAAGAGCTCAAGACAGAGACCCGATGGCAGGAGCCGATGTTGAGGTCATGGGAGAGCACTGCCTACTGGCTTGCTCCCCAAGGCTTATTCAACCTGCTTTCCTCTACAGCCCAGGACCACCAATCCAAGGCCGCAGCACCCACAGAGAGCTGGGCCCTCCCACCCAGTCATTAAGCAAGGCTGTCCTACAAGTGATCTTATGGGGACAGTTTCTCAATTGTGTTTCTTTCCCCAATAACTTCAGCCTATGTCACTTTGACAAAAAAAAAAAAAAAAAAAAAAAAAAACCACTAGCCAGTACATGAAGCCTCAGTAGAATAACAGATAAAAGAGCCAGCTCCACTTTTCTTGTGTAAAAAAAAAAAAAAAAAAACCACCCACAGCAGTTTCACAGTGCTGTCTCACATTTCCCCCAGGGAGACAAACAAGGGGCAAAGAAAGTCTTTTATGCCTACAACAATAACTGTCTCCCAGCTGTGGAGACACAGTCTCAAAACTGAAATCCAGAGTACACGAGTTTGACTGTTGGGATAGAATATTTATATCTGAGACAACTCTAAAGCCAAGAACTTGGTGCCAGCCATGGTCATCCTCCCTCTCGTGACCAGAGATACTGCAAACACCCAGGGGTCGTCTTCCTCAAAGTGGCTTCCCAGCACAGGAGAGGACAAAGACGTTTGTAATCACTTCCCCACTCTAAGACAAAGAGAAATGGGCAGACAGAAGAACTTTGTAGCGTGTTAGTGTTTTGGGTGGATGCGGAAGCAGATCTTTAAAGTTAAAGTCAGCAAGGGAAATAGAAGCTGATGAGATGTGGTAGGCGGTGAAGCAAGACACAGTATGTTACCATGAAGGAAGAACTGAGCTTCTGAGGGTGTGTGTGTGTGTGTGTGTGTGTGTGTGTGTGTGTGTGTACAGCTGTGCAATATTTGCCCCCACAGACCTGGACATCTCCCATCCAGGGTCTCTCTACACACAAGCCACTCAAAATGAACCCTCTCCTAACCACTTCCTGAGAAACCAGATTGGCAATTGTGTTCCTTTCACACCCTTAGAACAGACCATTGTCATGAGCCCTGACTAAAGTCTTTGCGGAAGTTCTGGAAGCTTCCTAATTCAGGTTTATGAGAGAACAAAAGGGGAGAGATTCAGATACTGACTGTCTGAGGGGTGCAGAGAGAATCCCAGGTGCAATATCATGGGTCTCTCGGTAACAGGGTCTAGGTGCTGTGGAGCCTGTGGTTAGAGTCTGATATATCTAACCACTCCTCATCACAGCACGAAAGGGTAGTTGGGCCAGCCTCATCACCTGTCTCCAGCAAGCCTCTGTGCTGCTTCCTCCAAACCCCAGAGCATCTTATTCATGGACAACATGGTTAGAGGACAATTAAGAGGTTGGATGGTGACTCTCAGTTGGCATGAAATAAGGAGGACCTGGAACATAGGACGGGGTAAGATCATGGCCTTTCCTGCGGCCCTGTAACCTCAGTCACACATGAGTGTGTGTGTGTACTGAACTGTGAGGAGGCTGGAATTCTGCACAGTGTCCCACCTTTGCTATGGAGTGGGAGCCCTCAGCCCACTGTGGATGAGGTAGCTAGCCCTCTTATTCTCGGGTTTCCTTAGGGTTCCCGTGGCTCTCCCCCACATTTGGAAGATGCTGATGTTGGGGAAAGCAGAGATCTCTGCAGAACCTACCTGCTTTTGTCAATGGAAAAGCGTATCTGGGGCACGGGAGAAACTTGGTCATTGTGATATGAAGTTGGAGGAACTGAATGACAGCACAGATCTCCAACTGTAGGCCTTGTCTCTTTCCCTTTGTCCAACTGTCTCACAGCCATCTGCAGGGTCAGGGCTCAGCTTTCAGAAGGCGGAGGTCCCCGCCACAGTCCCCCTCTCAAGAAACCCCAAAGTGCTTGATCACTCACTCTCCCCCAACCCCGCCCCGGTGCTGGACCTGAAACCATCAGTCACTCTCAACCCGTACTCTTTAAAGTTCAGACTTTGCCATTTCTACATTCTCACTTCTTATCATAAGCCTGCACTGCCTTCGTAATGGGAAAAACCCACTCTAAATTGCTCAAAATAAACTCAAGTTTCCTAAGGTGACAAGCAACTGCTCCAGCTCACTGCTCATGGCTACAATTGCAGGGAGTTTATTTTGGCTCCATAGACACCCACTTCAGAGTCCATATGGCCTGAGCATACGCATGCTGTAGTCTAGCTTTTTTAAAGGACTATGCATAGACTCACTCCTCACTTCAAATAGGAATAGAAACTTGTCAAGACCTTTATTTGTCTTGGGAGGGGAATTAGGAATAGAGAGAGTGTCCCAAAGATCTACAAAACTAGTGCTTTCTCCCATAATTCATCCCTGGGATGCATGTGCATGCGTGCGTGCATGCGTGCATGTGTATGTGTGTGTGTGTGTGTGTGTGTGTGTGTGTGTGTGTGTGTACATTGTGGGCATGTATGTATGCCTGTGTGCATCCTTGCCTGCATGTATGTGTCTGGTCTAGACTAGAATCTGATACAGCAAAAAAACAACCAGAGCAAAAGTCTGTACACTCAGATGAAGCTTGTGTAGGAAAAGGAAGGTCCTGCCTAGAAGGCAACCTCACAGCGGTTCAGACAGGGTGGCAGGTGTTAAGAAGTGGGTCTGCAGGGGATGGTAATCTTTATCTGCAATGTTGAATTCCAAGGACTCAAAGGGCCACAACATCACTAAGGTTGCTGTTGGAGAATTCAGTCCTGCACAAAGAGCTTGGCTACCATCCCAGGCCAACCACAGGTAGACTAAATGTTATCCTAAAGCAGAACATTGAAATTATTTCTGAAAATTCGCTCCTACCTCTTGTTCATTTTTATGTTAGTTTGATTGTATTTGGCCATCATAAGTTCAAAGGGAGTGGCGCTATTAAGAGGTGTGGCTTTGTTGGAGTGGGTGTGGGCTAGATGGAGGAAGTTTGTCACTGTGTGTGGGGGCTTTGAGGTCTCTATGCTCTGGATAGTCTCAGTCAACTTCCTGTTTCCTGCAAGATGCAGGACTCTCAGCTACTCCCCAGCACCGTGACTGCCTGCACACCGCCATGCTCCCCGCTATGATGATAATGGACTGAACCTCTGAACAGTAAGCCGCCACCTCCGTTAAATGCTCTCCTTTATAGCAGTTGCTGTGGTCATGGTGTCTCCTCACAGCCATAGAAACCCTAACTAAGACAATTGTCAAACAGGGTCTCACACTTTAGCCCAAGCTAGCCTGGAGCTCACTAAGTAGCCATGGTTGGTTTCGTTGATGGCAATCCTCCTGCCTCAGCCTGCTGAGCACTGTGATGACAGACATGGGTCATCATGCTTTGTTCACTGTCATATTTCTACAGCAGCACCGAAGCCTTGCGAGTGACAGGAACTTCCCTCCACTTTTTCATGTTAACTTTATGATTCAGGTTCTTCCCTTGTCGATAAATTACATAGGGGTAGAAGGAGAAGCTGGCTCCGGAAACCTCCACAAACTTCTCCCATGGTGGCCTTGCCGTCATGCCAACCTGTGTGTTTGCTGCTGCTCTAGGTGTGCAGCTCAGGTCGTCAGCCACTGATGCTAAGCCAAAACTCCTCCTTCCCACTTCCCCCAGCTTAGGCTTTGCCCTCAGCCTAGCAAGTGAGACTGCTGAGTGCCTCGGATCAATTCATTTTACCACAAAGCTCAGGCTCTTCACACGTTCAATTATCCAGGCCCAGGTCACATGAGCAGTTCTCACCTCTCCAGATAGACCCCAGAGCATTACCTCCTCGACATACCATCAGCGCCTCGAAGAAAAGAACGAGGCAGGTAACAGGTGGTCAATGAAATGAAAACGAAATCGCCCCAGCTAGGCTTCCCCTCACCCCACTCTTCTTATGTGTCCTGAGTGTGTGCACACATATGCATGGACCCTGTGTGTGTGTGTGTGTGTGTGTGTGTGTGTGTGTGTGTGTGTGTGTTCACATAGAGGGCATCAGGTGCCCTGCTCTATCATTCTCGATCTTTTTCCTTTGAGATGGAACCTCTAACTGGACTGGAGCTAGAATGATGGCCAGCCAGATCCCCCCACCCCCGACAGTGCTGGGATTACCAGCACAAATGTGAACATACTCAATTCTTTGTGTGGGCCCTGAGACATAAACTCGGGTTCATGCCTGTGCACTGAGTGGTCTTACCTGCTGAGTCATCGCTTCAGTCGCCAGCAATTGTTTAAACCACTGCAATTTCTAAGGTGACACAGTGGTTGTCACTATGGCCTGAAATGCACCAATGACATATACAACAGTGACTGGGGGAATTTCGAGGGAAATATGCTGGATAGGAATTTTCAAAGGTCACTGTGGACAAATCTCTCACTTTCAAACCTGTATCTGGCTCCTCCGAGTTGGTGGGAAGCAACCAGGTAAAATTAATAATGGTGTTTTCACCAGCATAAAAGGAAGGTTCTTAATCTTGTCTGTCCTCCCCTAAAAGGGACAAGTGAGACTAATGCTGGGAAGGCACAGGCAATGGATGGTAACTGGGTTAAAGGAGAAACTATCTGTGCACAGCACATCCTAGATGCTCAATTAACTGTGGGTGTTCAACCAGTGATTAAGAAAAGAGCTGGGTAAGAAATCCCCAGGCAACAAGTTCTTCCACAGGGCAGCTGAAGTGACCATCTCCTGACAGATAAATACAGGACCATTGGACTCTCTGGATACAACCTTCAAGGATGCAAGAGAGTCCACTTAGGTAAAATCCAGAGGGACCTATACTTTAACGTGCAGTCATTGACCTGCCCAAAGACATTCTTGCAAACCATGGCTTGGAGCATTACTTCTGAAGCACCATCTATTGCAGACCATGGAGCATGAGTATGTTTCTGCTGCACCATCTGTCACAGACTATAGAGCATGAGTACGTTTCATGCCAGCAGAAACATACCCACACTATACCTTCATGGTGCAGCTCTGAGAGCAATTGTGACAAGCATCCCTCCTCTACAGAGTAGACTCCACTGTGTCTTCATAGACTTCTGAGATGGCTCTGATACACTCTGAACTTTAAAAGCCACTGGTAAAACTATGTCACATAAGCCAGTTAGAGCACATACCTGTTTCTTATCTGGGTTTTTGATTTGTTTTGTTTTTTATTTGTTTGAATTTTTTGGCTGTTTGTTTTTTTTTTTTTTGGTTTTTTTTTTTGGTTTTGTTTTGTTTTTGGTTGGTTGGTTTTAGCTATTAATGTAACATAAGAAGTACTTCCCCCAAGGTCTCAGGAGCCCATGAGAAAAAGAAACCTCCCCTAGAAGATGGCATCTAGTAACCCCTTTCTTTGTTATCTGCGATGCAGCCACAGTCCTTGGCACAGCTGTTCTCCTGGCTAATGTCCCTTTATACCCAGCATACGTGGTTCTGAGCTCACACCCTGGGTCTGCTTGCCCCATCTAAGCTTCAGCCACAGCCTGAGGTTGTTTTTACAAAATTGCAGGGATACAGTGATACGTTATCTAGTAACTCTCTTCCTTCAAGTGATTGTCACATGCGTGTATATCCGTTAATGCATAGATCCGACCTGCTCAGTCTGTGTAATGTTACTTGTGTGTTTTCAGTGCTGACTGTTTGGTACTGGGTAGCCAGCTGGTGTGCTCTTCCTGCGGGAAACCCCTTTCTCCCACTCTCAGCGTCCCTGAGTTGCTTGTAGTTCTTTGTGTAAGGTTGAGGTACATTAGCACACCTATTATTGTTGACCTTGTTCAGCTTGAGTTTACATAGTGATGTTGGTGATGGCATCTGGCATTCCTGGGTGACACAATCTCATAGCAAATGCCCTCCTCTGGCTCTCACAATCTTTCTCCTCTCTTGCAATGTCCCCTGAGCCTTAGGTATGGGAGTTCTTTGTAGATTTGTTCATCTTTGGGACAAGGTTCGACAACTCTTCATTTTGAGGATTGTTGTTTTCTGTAATGGTCTCTGTGTTGAAAAGAGAATTTTCTTTGGTGAGGGGTAAGGACTATACTTATCTGTGGACAGAAGGACAATCATCTGGAGTGCAGTTATGGACTGTGTTGTTTTAGTAAAGTGCTGATCATAGGTTCTCCTCCAAGATCTGTGACTTCGCATTGGTGGTGCACACCTTTAATCCCAGCACTCAAGAGGCAGAGGCAGGCGGATCTCTGTGAGTTCAAGTCCAGCCTGGTCTACAAAGCTAGTTCCAGGCAGGCTCCAAAACAATACAGAGAAACCCTGTCTCAAAAAAAGAAAGAAAGGAAGGAAGGAAGGGAGGGAGGGAGGGAGGGAGGGAGGGGGGAGGGAGGGAGGAAGAAAGAAAGAAAGAAAGAAAGAAAGAAAGAAAGAAAGAAAGAAAGAAAGAAAGAAAAAGATCCGTGTCTTCACTAGCTCTGGGTAGTTGGCTAGGTTCCCTGTACCAGGCATGAGTTGCCTCTTGTTGAGCAGATCTTAATTCTAATTAGGGATACGTGAGATTTTTTACTTCCAAAAATAAAATAATTCCAACAGCAGGTCAGTACACGTTTGTTGTGATGGACTTTTGAGTATTTTATTTCAGACTCAATAAAACAAGTAAACTAAGCTGCCCACTAGAGAGCTGCATGCAAACCATACCCTCAGTAGTCTCAATGCTTCTGTGCCACGGGAAGTGATGAAGCATCCCAGCCAAAAAGTTAATAAAAATAGAGATGACAAAGATGAAAAGAACTATAGCTGATTGATCAAATGAATATATAACATGCTCACCACCCAGTGAAAACACATTTATTTCCATCTTAGATGGAAAGCTTTCAGAAGAGAACATACATACATAGCACTATGTTACAATAGGAAAAGGCATCTTGAGTGAGATGTTAAATGTCAAACACAACAGAAAAATATTAATATGTATAAGCAGCATTAGAATTAAAAATTCTATATAAAAACATTCTACAAAGTTGAAGAAGGATTAACTATTTGGCCCTATAGACATATGAAACTTTGATAAGTCAGAACATCCCATGAATAAAAATATAGATAATGGATGCAATTGGGTGATAAATTCATAGATGTGTTGCACTGTTCTAATTTATGTACGTTTTACTTTTTCCATCAGGCAGAGTTTTAAAATGCCATGCACAAAATTAAAGGGCAAATGAAAAATATTGCTATGTATGAGAAAAAAAGTAAAATAATTCATACTATCTAAGTATTACTTACATTTCATCTTTAAAGACATATCTGTGAATTTTAAAAAAAAAATAGATGAGCTGGCATGTAGCTCAGTTTCCAGAGGATTTCCAGGCATGCAGAAAGCCCTGGATTTAAGCACAATACCACATAAAACAGAGCACAGAGGAGGCCACCTGTAACCCAGCACTGGGAGATTGAAGCGAGAGGATCAGAAACACAATGAAATGCCCAGCTACACAGCAATACCAAGCACAACCTTGAACATAAGAGCCTATCTCTAAATAAATAAATAAATGGTAAAGGTTATGGACCAGCAGTTTCAAGCACAACAAATACAGGAGAGATTTTCCTAATCACTAATCACTAAAAAGCAGAGGCCCTGATTAACATAATAACTGATGTCTGATGCCCCACCAAGTCTGAAAAGACATCTTTTTCTCTGAGCCTGCTCCAAGGTTAAGTCCATTTCTCCTTGTCACTGTCCCATAGATTTTAACCAGCTCAGTAGGAAAAATAAACACAAACCAAACATACTAGAAAGAAAACATCTCCTTTGTCCAAAAATGAGATGATTATATGCACCAGAAATTCAAAGTAATCTACAGACTTTAGAATCAATCAGTAAATATAACAAGATTACTCATAATTAAAGCTCAGAAGTAATTGCATTTATTAATGCTAGCAATAATTACCAAATTTTAAAAAAAGACTATTGGCAGCAGCACCCAAAATATTGAATATCCAGGAGTAAGTCTAAAAACATATATGTGAGACTTTTAACAGGAAAGTACAGAACATGACAGGAAACCGTCAAGGATAGTCTCCATAAACTGATATGCATTCTGCACTCACAGGCCGGAAGTTCAAATTCTTTCCAGGTCAATTGTGATGGTCACGGCTAATTGTCTACTTGATACCATCTCCAATCACTTGGAAAAGAAGTCTCCATGAGAATCTGTGGAAGTGTAATCCCCATTGGTCTTATTAAATAAAAACCTAGAGTCGGATATCAGGGTAAAGGCAGAAAGACCAGAGAAGTGGAGGAACAGCCACAGTCACCTCTTTCTCCTCCAACTGAAAAGAGATGGGATCCTATCTACTCACCACCTTATTACCTCCTTTCTCTGTCCAGCCATAGCACTTCCTGTCTCTTGTCTGTACAGACCTCCAGACCTCTATGGTTAACTAGCGGCTAGGTCTATACTCTGATCTCCAGACAAGCTTCATTTGTCAGAATACAAACAAAATATCACAACAGATTGCATTAGGTTGGCCTGTGAGCACGTCTGGAGGTGAGTTATTGTGATTATGTTAATTAAAGTCAGAAAGCTCGCAGTGAGCAGCACTATTCCCTAGGCAAGGGATTCTGAGCTGTTTAACAGCAGAGACAGTGAGATAGGCATGCATGCACTAATTCATTGCTCTGATCCTGGCTGTAGATGTCACGTGACCAGAAGCATCACGCCCCTGTGCCTTGACTTCCCTGCATCGATGGCTGTAACCTGTGAGCTAAAGAAACTCTTATTCCCCAAGTTGCTTTTGTCAGGGTGATTTCTCACAGCCACAGGAAAAGACACTGAGACAAATCCCAGTTTCCTCCAACATGATATTCATTATCAAAACCTCAATAGAGAGAGAGTGCTGCCTTAAAAAAAAACCACACACCTCATTAGTCATAAGTATGTGCGCACATGCATGAGTGTGTATGTGTCTATGTGAAAATTGACACTCTGGCTCTAAAATTTACATTAATAGACAATAAACTGAAGAGAACAGCCAAGAGAATCTTGGAAATGAAAGACACAATGACTATCAAGAAAAACTACAGCAAACGGGGCCAGCATAGACTTTGTGCAAAGAGAGAAAGACAGACCACTGCGTTACAATAATCTAAAGCATACATCAGTGAATACTCTAGAAATGAGCTTATGGTCAATCGTTCCTTTCACCCAACTCAGTGGCTGCCCCTTAAGCAACCGCTACTCCACTCCTACAGCGGTGGTTTGGCTGCAAGGGCTGCAGCCGGCGGGAATACTCACGCACCGGCTTTCTCAAAGCCACTAAGGGAAACTTATCTAGATCTCTACTCCTCTATAGAACCCAGGATTCAAAGGAGGAGGTGAAATTCTGCTTGCTCAGAGAGGTTGGATTGAAAGCAGCTAACCTCCTCTCCTCGCTCTCGTCTCTAGAAAAACCCAGGAAACCTTCCTCTCAGCTCCCAGTTAAGACTGGCCTTAGGTGGTGCACGCCTTCAATTTCATCACTCAGGAGCAGAGGCAGGTGGGATCTCTGTGAGTTCGAGGCCAGCCTGGTCTACAGAGCGAGTTCCAGGACAGGCTCCAAAGCAATACAGAGAAACCCTGTCTCAAAAAAGCAAAACAAAATAAAAAAGAAGTCTGGCTACTCGTGGCTCCTCCCTATCACTCCTGTAGCTAGTTGCTGACTCAACTGCCTGACAACAGGTTAATTTTATTTAATCAAACAAATGGAACATGCTTTCGCATTGTAAACAAAAGCAGTAGGAAGAAATGTAACACACCTTATAATAATATTCCACAACAGCAAATATGTTATAGAAGAACAGCAGGCAAACATTTTCCGTCAACGGTGTTGGGTCAAACAGCCATCCATACCAGCCCACAGATAAGCCTTAACCCTTACTGTGAACAAGACTCAGGTGGAGTAGAGACTCAAACGTGAAATATAAGCAATGCACGAATCCATATACACTCCGTAGGGAATCACTGCCCCGGACTTTGGGTCATAAGGACTCCGTCTGTTTCCACACAGCTGTTGCATTAGATGATGTGCAATGGTTTCTCAGTCCTCTCGAGAGAAAGACCAAACTGTGCCGTGGCCTCAGAGGCACTCCACAAACTGGCTGCCAGCACCCTCTTCAGCCCTGTCTGTGCGATGTCTTCCCATGCCGCTGGCCTTGTAGACAGTCTGGCTCCATTGGGGCCTTCAAAGACACAAAGCTCTCGTGTCTGCACGTGTTCTGTTCCTCTGCCTGCGGTGCCGTGTCCGACCTTCTCCACTCTCCATCTCACCGCTCCTTTTCCCCCTTTGGATGTCTACTAGAAAAATCATTTCTACAAACGGCACTTTCCCCATCCTTTGCCCCACCCTAAAACAGGCTCCTCTTTGACTTCATTGGTAGACTTTAGCATCTTGAAGGCAGGAAATAGTGCACTATGTTTCATCGTGAATGGAGGAGAGACTCCTGAGGCCCCACCCCTCCCAGGGCGGAACTATTGGTAGCTAATGATTGCAGGGGGAGGGGAAATAATTTTCTTCAGTGGTGTAGACACCAATAAGTTGCCCATGTTCCAATAAATTACCCCCATACTCATGTTCACCCAAGTAGCCTTAATTAAACTCAGTGGGCTACACACACACACACACACACATGCACATATGCACACCTGCACATGCATGCACATACATGTGCACATATGACATTTTAAAGTAAAAGAAAGGTTATTGGGAAGTAGAAAGGTTTCACTGGGAGAAGGAGTGACCATGAGAGAGCAATGAGAAGTAAAATTCAACTAAAATTCATTATCTACAATTATAAAAAAATTTTACAATTCAATTTGGTCCTGAGTAACAGAAAACACAAACCAATGTTTCAAACAGGATAGATATGTTTTGTCCCTTATAAAAGAATTCTAAAGGAAGGAAAACAACCAAATCTTGCCACCATAATTTTCTTCTCTCACATGGTAGAGAGTCAGCTACCATGATCCGACTCCACCACTTCAGGGACGCAGGCCGAGGTTTCTGTCCCCTTTCTACAGGCTGTTCCTGGAAACCTTGTGACAGAAGGGGAGTGAAAAATGGGGAGATGAGCAGGCAATTCCAGGGCTGCTGATTGGCTGTGGTTTCATCCCTTCTGCCTGCATCTAAATAAATTTTATTACTAAGCCTAAAATCAGAGTGGAAAGGTCTCCAGGGAAGCTGCTCATCACATGGCAGTAGTAAGAGTGAGTGAATCCTTCTCCTAGATGAGAGGAGTAAGATGATGGGTGTCATTGACAACACAAGTCTAAATAAAGATGTGGGGACTCAAGATTTTAGCTTTGTTTACCACACTTTCTACCACATTTTACAAGATGGCAATGCAATGCCCAGCTAGCAAGTGACATTCTAGGTAGCAGACAATTCCCTGTATCTCAGGGACATATATCATACCCATGTATCATAACGAACAGCTTTTATGTTATAGGTGCTCATGATAACCTCAGAATCAAACGTCAACTCTTTACTCATAGAACTCACTTTCTGGGGCATTTTCTATATCCATTATTTATTATCACAGGGCAAACCATCCTAAAACTTCCTGGTTTAAGACAAGTTTTTGCTGCTACCTGTGAGTTTGTAAGTTAAATGAGTGGTTGTGAAGGCCTGAGCCATGCTTCTCTGACCTGGCTGGGTATCCTGTCAGCTGAGCAGCAACAGCAGAAAGGGACTCTGCTCATCTTCAGTAACTCATCTAAGGCATTCATAGAGCATCTTAGCACCAGTCCATATTCTCTCTCCATCCTCCATCCATCTGGCTTGGCGATAAGCATACCAGCAGAAGATGAATCTCAAGAGAGATGGGAAAGCAAATCTTATAAGCCAAGACTCAGAGGTAGCAATCACCATTTTCCTCAAAGTCTATTGGCAAAGCAGGTCAGTGTCCAGGGCATGCACAGAGGTGGAGAAAGGGACCGCATCTCTTTATTAGAGGAGTTACTAAAAGTATAGACACCTCAAAGGCAGGTGATAAGGAGCTGGTTTAGAATCCACCAAACACTTCAGGGTCCCTATCCTAGTCAGCTTTAATCGCCAGCCTAGAATAACCTAAACAGAGTCTCAGTGGAGTAATTGTCTTTTCTAAGTAGGTCTGGGGACATGTTTTCAGAGGACTGTCTGTTTGGTAGTTTATGTAGGGGGGTCTAACCTGCTGTGGGCAGCACTGATCCCTGGACAAGTGGTCCTCGGATGTATGAGGAAGCTAGCTAAGCCATTCCTCCATGGTCTCTGCTTCTGGTCCCTGCCTTGACAATGCTCAGTGATGACTTGTGTCCTGGAAGTATAAGTTGAATAAACCCTTTACTCCTCAAGTTGTTTTGGGTCAGAGTATTTCATCACAGTGACACAAAAGAAACCAGATCACTCCCCTTTTAGTTTGTGTGTGTGTGTTATGTATACATATATGGTATATATATGATATGGAAAGACAATAATTTAGAACATAATAGAACTGAAATATTTGCCTACTCCTCCAGGGACAGGCTCAACGACTTTATTTTGCTTTTAATTTGTTCTATCCTAGTCGCAAAAGTTACCAGAATTCTCAGGGGACTTATAAAACAATAACAAAAAAATTAAGAATCATGGCTGTGTGTAGAGTGACCTCCTCTGCAGACACAAAATACACTGAAGTGGAACTAATGATTTCTTTTGAAAGTCACTTAGATATTTCAACCAAGACTATAATGCTCCACCAGGGAACAGTTTTTAAGTTCATATATTTTATGCATGCTTATTAAACATATTTTATTCATGTACATATATATAAGTAACCATATTCCATACAACAGTACAAATATATAATTGATACAAAAGCCAAAAGAATAAACATAAAACCAACCTTGTGTGCTCACTTTAACCAAAATAACCATTGGAAAGATTCTGTAATAGAACAATGTTTAGGTTCAAACTTTGTCTTGGTGCTATTTTTAAAATTACCATTTCTTATGGCACCCATAAAAAATAACCATTTCAGTTGCAACAACAGAATGAACATTTTGAAAGAAATTATGCCCAAACAATAAATGTATGAGCCCCAGCAGATTATCAATTATAACCACCCGAGAAAAGACAATTCATCTCTTCATCCTGGATCAAACCATTATTTTCTCTTTAATTGCTGGTGACTGAACCCAGGGCCTTTCACATTTTAGGCAAGCTCCTCTCTACCACTGAGCCACATTCTCAACCCTCATCATCAAATTTACATATTTACTGTAAAAGGAGAGCATCCATGGGGCGGGGCTATGGTGGAATGGCTGGAGAAGTTGCCAGCTTCTGCACATAGGCAGTGTTAAAACGGAGAGGAGAGTGTTTTAGAAGAGTAATACTGACCAAGAGTTGGGAGAAGAATGGAGCATTTATTTCTGGTTTGAATTTCTGCACAATGCCAAGGTTCTCAAAATTAAATGTCAAGTTTGAAACCTTAGGAATTATGTTAGAGTCATCTCTATTAGCCAGGCTGGGTATTTAAAGTCCTTCTGTAGCCTAATGTGGTTTTTAAACAGGGACTCACAGCATTCAAGTTGCCCTCAAACTCACCATATAGGTGAGGATGATGTTGAACTCTTGAGTCTGCCTCCACCACCTGGGTGCTAGGATCACAGGAAGGCTCCGCCACAATGTCTTAGTTGCTTTTTCTGTTGATGTGGTAAAATACTCTGACAAAAGTGACTTAAGGAAGAAAGGGTCTATTTTTGGTCACAGTTTGATAGTACAGACCTTGCTGGTGAGGGAGTCAAAGGGACCAGAGCTTGAGCAGCTGATCCTAGTGTGCCCACAGCCAGGAAGGTGATAACAATGAAGGCTTGTCCTCAGCTAGCTTCCTCCTCCCTGTGCAATCCTAGATCCCAGCACAGAGAACGGCGCCTCCCTCTCTCAGGGTGGGTCTCCCTGCCTCTACTGACCTAATCAAGACAATCTCTCATAGGCATGCTCAGAGGCTAATCTAATCTAAATCATCCTGCACAGGTGCCTAGCATCTTGTCTCCTAGGTGACTCCAGAGCCTGTTAAATTGACAATCAATAGTCACTATCACATACACTCAGTTTTATGGGGTGCTAGACACTGAACTCGGGCTCTTGCATATTCTAAGCAGGTGCCTTCCGCACAGCCTTTACTAGTCTTCTGGACGGAATGAGGTATTCACAGCCTCTGGGGACAATTGTCCTTTGCAAGTTGAGCTGCAATATTGGACTACCAATTAGTTCACACATCCCTTTGCTATCCCCATTCCCACTGGCTCAGAAAATAGAGGCAGGAGAAACTATGATCCAGCAGAGAGTCAGCATTTGCTTGCTGAGGCCACCGCCCTTGCTGTGCTTAGATTCCTGCTACCCTGTGAACAAGACAGACCCACCTGGTAGAGGATGAGGTCACACTGCTCAGTCACTGCTGTGACCACAGCCAAAGGATGTCCAGTGGTCAGTCATGTGACTGAGCCTATATAAAACCATCGTGTCCCCAGCTAACTCACCAGCCAACCACAGTCAGTTCAGCTAAATACAACCTAGGTCCGAAGAACCATCACCCAAACATGAGCTAAATAAATGGTTGCTCTTGAAAACTAGTATGGGGGGGGGCTCTTATGTACAGAAGGCTAACTGATACAAACAGGTTGTGTTTTAGCTACCCATGAAAACATTTGTCTAGAGAAACCCTGGATAGAGCCCTGTGCAGTCTTCACTGGGTGAAGAGTCCTCAGTGCCTTCTCCATATGTGTCTTTTAGTTTGATTTTCTATTACTGTGATTAACACCATGGACCAAATGCTTCTTGGCAAGGGGAGAGGGTTTATTGAAGCTTATACGTCCATATCCCAGCCCATCACTAAGGGAAGTCAGGACAGGAACTCAATCAAGCAGGGAATGAATCAGAAACCATGGAGCGGTGGTTCTTAACCTGTGGGTCACAACCCCTTTGGGGGTCAAATGACCCTTCCACAGAGGTCATCTAAGACCATCGGAAAACACAGGCGTTTACATTATGGTTCATAACAGCAGCAAAATTACAGTTGTGAAGTAGCGGTGAGAATAATTTTATGGTTGGGGACACCACAACATAAGGAACTGTATTAAAGGGTCGCAGCATGAGGAGGTTAAGAAACACTACCGCAGAGGAATGCTGTCTACTGGCTTGCTCGCTGGCTTAGGTTCAGCTAGCTTCTATATACATCCAGCATCCCTTTATAGATTGACCATAGGCCAATCTGATCAAAGCAATTCTTCAGCTGGGGTTCCCAGGTGACTCTAGGTTGTGTCAAGTTGACAATAAAAGATAACCAGAACAGTGTGACAGGTTGTGCTTAGGCACAAACACTCATTGTCCTTAAGAATTAGAACAGGGCCATGGAGCCAACTTAACCTTTATAAACACACTGAGATCTCTGGGGCCCGTCCCTTATCTTCCTTGCTCACTACATTCAGAGAAGTCTACATTATATTCCTGGAAATCTTCAACTTTCCACCATCCCTACACAGCAGGTCCTTGAAAACTGAATTAATAAGGATGTGTCAGCAATTCAACTTCCAAAGGAGGAGAACAGTAAGTAATGAAGGCAAAGCCGGTCAGATAAATGATCCTTGAGGTGACAGAAGAGCCTGACAAGTATAGCTCTCAAGCCCAGGGAGTGGGGAGGGACACCATAGTTCCTTAGCAAAGGAGAAACCTTTATCGGCTCTCGGTGGAGACTCTGAAGGGTGTCATCCTAACACCTGGTAAGCCTGGCAAAGGCAGACCTTGGAAAGGAAGGAAGGTGGGGGCATCCGCCACCACTTAGAAGGAAGAGTTGGAGCAAGAAGTCAAGAGCACAAGACAGTGTGACAGGCCAGCAAGCAGCAAACCCAACCAGCAAGAAGCAGTCTGAGTGGGACCCTGTCAGGCACCGGGGTCGGAGAATGCGCCTTAAGACAAAGCATGGCATGGTGACACAGCCACCCAGTTCCTTGAAAGCCTCTTAAGCTATCATGGGCTGGGGCGGCTATAAGCTGGGAGAATGCTTACCTAACATCAGAAAGCCCCAAACTCCACCCCTAACATCACATAACTGGTCACAGAGACACAACTGCAATCCCAGCATTCAAGAGGCAGAAACAGGAGGATCAGAAGTTCAAGGCCATTCTTGACTGCATTGCAAGTTTAAGGCCAATTTAGACTACATAAGACCCTATCTCTACATAAAATATGGTACCAGTGTCCACGGGAGGGCCTCCCGGGGCCTGTAGTAACCCCAGGGCCTCTGCCTGATGGCCTGAAAGACATCTCATGATGTACCATGAGCCAGCAGCCTCACCTTGTTATCTTCCTTCTCTGAATCAAAACCTCTTCACCCCAAAGATGAAGAGCAAATCTGTCTTGCCATGTGTATTGCCATCTGTAGTAACCCCATGTTGTGGCACCAATCTGTAGTAACCCGAATTTGGGGAGCTTCAGTCAGATCCGGTCAACTTGCCCAGTTGTTACCTGAGAGGGTAAGTGTAGATTGAGGAACCGACAGGTAAAGACACTAGGGAAAAGACAGAGACACAGCATAGAGTCAGAAGGGCAGCTCTGTGAATACTGGACGCCCCAAGTTTACTCTTCAACATTCTTATCTACCCCAACCAAAAACGGGGAAAAGGCAAAATACTTCTTCATCATGATACAAGGAAGAGGCAGACTTTCTTCCTTAATTCTCCAAACATTCAGTAGACTAAATCTCTTGTTACCTGATCTTGGGGGTTAAGAGTAGCCACACCTAAGACCAAGTCTCTTATTATTTAGATAAGACATCCATGCCTACGATCAAACGTCCTACAGTAGCCACACATTAGATCTTTAGGCCTTATGACTTTAACCTTGAAAGAGTAAAGATAGTTTTAAACTCTCCAACCTTAAGTCAAAATGAAGAGGGACCATTTTTATGGACCCCAACAGCCATGCTATCTCAAGAATTCTAATTCCAGTGAGACTCTGGGGTGTAAAATTTGTGCAGACCGAAGGAGATTATTGGATCTTGCTTGTTTTCCCGCTCATAAGAGACAACTGCAATGATATTTTCTGTTTGTTTCTCTTAATGTGGGTGCTGTAGGAATTAAGCCTTCTCTATTAACATACTGACACTAGTGATTTATCAAATTAGCACAGAGGTTAATGGCATAAACAGGTTTTGGTTTCAACTCCTAGCACCATCATTCAATTAGGTATTTGACCTTGAAAAAGAAAAACTGAATCTCTCCCCCTTAGTTTTCTCATCTGCAAAATCAACTTAATGATAGTTTCTATGTTTTGAAGAGTTAATGAGTTATAACTATCACACAGCAATTTGCATAACACCAGGTACATTGGGAAGGGCTGATTTATAAATATTTACTGTTACTCCCTCTGCTTTGCTGTCAGCCTCCCTTTTATTATTTTGATTGCTAGCAGTACCACAAAGAGATGAAGCATAGAACAGCAACTAAGAAAAGTGGCCCAGGACCTGCGCTACAAACCCTCACTCTATCGTAAGGACAGCAGGAGCTACTGGGAAGGGTTTATTGGCCTACACTGGCCCCAAATTGATGGGCAGCCAGAATCCCCTAGAGCAGCAACTCCGACCACATCACTCCCCCACTTAAGGCCTCCAATAGCTACACATTTCAGCGATTAGGATGCATTCCATCCTAAGGCCTGAGGGCTACCTACTTCCACCTCTGCACTTTATGGCTATCTAAAATGTTATTCATTTGTTCCTGGGCTAGAATCTCTTGTTCCCACATAGTCTATGGGTTCTACAGGAACAGAGCATGATGTCCCAGTCATGGCTGCCATAGAGCTGACACACACTAGGCTGTCCATACATGCATGTTGAATAAGTAAGTCTTCATCCATGTGAACAATAATCCCTGGTGCCCACTAGAAAATTTATAGTTTACAGGAAATTTTGTGTGTCCTGAGCTTAATTCTATCCCATTACTAAAAATGGATGTTTGTTGACTCAGAGGGCCTTAATCATGTGACTTAAGTGCCAGGGACCGTGTGAGGGAACCAACAAAAAGCACTGCAGCTCATGGAACATGGCTGAGAGTCTGGCAAAGCCACACCCGAGTGAGTCGTGGAGAGGCAGAGCCCTGAGGACCACATGCTATTATTGAGCATAGCTCTGATAGTGGCCTTTCGAGGTCACCACACCCCTCATCATCTATGCTCTGTATGGAAAGTCTCAGCGGGTCTCTAGCCCCTCACTGGGCAGTGTTACTGGTACTCAACAATAATAGTGATTGATGATTTCCAAACATTGCTACTGAAGCAGATTGATGATTCAACCACCACCCTTAGAAATAATTTAGATTAGGGAGGTTAGGTTAAGGTATTTTTGTTAAGGACTTTGAGGTAGAAAATCTTGGGAAAACAATGAGTTGGTGATCAAAGGTGATGATTTATTCCTTGTACCCATTTCTGTTCTCAGCTTCCTGATATAAAAAAAAAAAAAAAAAAAAAAAACTGTAGATGAGTGGGTTTAAAGGATTTAAAGTAGAACTGACTGACTTCTTTTCATATACAAACATTTAAATTTGTGTTTAAGAGGGTTTTTTTTTGTAAGATTACCTTTTAAGGCAAATAGTAAAATAATTGATTCTTTCTTTGTAACCGCAAAATGCAGCCTGTCAGTAAAAGAACGGATTGAGAAAAATACCTTGCCTGCTCACACTTTGTTAATTTATAACAAGTTGCTTGGGTCTGGATGTGTATGGGTTCTTGGAACAACTTGTTTTTCACCTGTAATATGTAAAACATTTGATCACGTAAGGACTATGAAAAACATGTTGTTTACTGTGTATTCATTGTTATCGTTCATTTAAAAAATAGAATGCAACCATATTGTAACTTTTGTATTACTTGGAAGATTTTGCTTGGGCATATAAGCTGTGAAGGAAACATGAAAGGCATGAGAGAAGGAAATCTCCAGGAACAATGCAGAGGGAAAACTGTACAAGGAAGACATCCGGAGTAATGAAAGGAAAGATATGGGAGGAGGAAGGCATCAGGAAAGCAGAAGGAGGGAACCTTCAGGGTAGAAGAGCAGAACAAATAAGGATGGGGTATATCAAGGACAAAAAGAACAATAAAATACAGAAGCTTTCTTCCTTCAGGAAAAAAATGTCTGTCTGTTTCTCTGCATCTCTTTCCCAGTCTCTCTGACCTGCAGAAGGCTGGCCCCTCTGCACTAAAGACACACATCTACACGAGAAGGAAGCCATTGAGGACCAGTGTCTGCTGGGTACTGGGTTTTCCCTACTCTAAGAAGGGACCTATGAGTTCCCATCCTAGATGAGCAAAGCAGTGACCTGTGGTCCAGCAAACAGTACTAAAGGAGAATCAGTGCCCAGCCCTGGTCTCAGGAAGACCACTGGTTGACATTGAATCCTCAGGCTTGTTTCTTCCCTCTGTGACCCCATTCCTCCTCCAAAAATGAGGCCATGAAAACAATCCAAGGTCCCTTCCCATAGTCAAAAGCAATTTGGTGATTCCAACACTCCTAAAATCATGGACCTCAATAGGAAGCTGTCCCCTTGCTTCTTAGAGAAACCCTGCACCCAGCAACCAGACCCTCTGGTCATTGTTCCTCACCCCAACCCCACCGCCAACAATGAAGCAGGGGTCCCCTGTGTATACAACTCCCCCACACACATTCAGAATTAAGATCCTGCCATCCCAGCCCTGGCACCTCGCAGGGTTCCTATCTGTTTGTTTGGCTCATGTTTCCTCTGTGCAACTCTAAACAGTACTTGAAAAGGAAAGCAAAGGCAACGACAAAGTTTCCTCTCTCTCCTGAGCAGGCAGGCTGCCCCCCTCTTTTCAGCTGACCCAGAATTTCTGATTTTGCTGATTTCCCACTGTAACTGCCTCCTCATTTACCACACAGTGGAGATCTGATCCCTTCCTACTGAGACAAGTAGTTTTCCTGCTCCTTTGGGCTTTTAGTATTCTTCCAAATTATTCTGATTGATATAGACCTCCATCCATGCTAATTATGCATAGCTTCTCTTATAAAGTGTGGTTTCCATGGTGATGGCGAGGGGAGAACAGGTGTGTGGAAAGCTGTGCTATATTAAATGACAGTTACCCTCTGCCTCTCCTATGCAGATTGCTTTTCTCTGCGTTTATTTATAGCAGGCAGTAATTAATCTGTGAGAATCTCATTGCTGGAGGGTGGGGGAAGGGAGAAGGACACGGAATGATTAACAAGAGTCCTAATTATCCACGTACCTGCGAGCCTGAGAATTCTGCTACCGCCAGATAATTCCAAAGTAGAGAAGTCAAATTTACCCTTGCACTGAGATGCCACCGCATGACAATCAAGGCTATGCCTAAGAAAGCGGAAAAATCTTCCAGCTGCTGAACCCCTGAGTAGACATCTGGGCTAAGCGAGGCTGTGGGAGGTTCATAGTGGACACTGAAGTTCCCTTCAGTGACCCATCAAAGTATAAAATTGATCAGGCCAGTGCCCCAGGCTCCAGGGACTGTTCAGTTCCCATGTCCCAGCAGAAATGCCACCACCAAGTGCAGGAGAAATGCAGGAACTGCCTGCCTCCTGTGGGGTCCAGAACGCTGCTGAACTCCTAGGAAAGCGTTCAAGAAGACGTCAGGCCAGGCCCGTCAGGCCAGGCCCAGTCCAAGGGTAACACTGTGTCTCTGTAGGGCGTGGGCATCCCACTGTGCCTCTGAGCCTGTTTCCCTATCTGTAAATTATGTGTTGAAACACACATTGTTCGGACCAGAGAGAGGGTTTGCTTGTGCTGACTATTGGAGGGGGAACGGTCTATCACGGTGGTGATTCGGGGTGGTAGGAACATGAGGATGCTGCACGGCATCCACAGTTTCAGGACACAGAGATGAGTGCGAGTATTCATGCATTCTCCTTTTGTTTCCTTTTTATTAAGCCCAGGATCCCAACCCATGGGAAAGTGCTGCCCGTGTTCACATCTGTGTCATCTCAGTTGAAGCCTCTCACGCCTGGCGGTGCTCTTAGGTGAATCCAAATCCAGCAAACAAACCATAAAGATTAGCCATCACACTTACTGCTCGTGTGGTAGATGGAGATGACAGTAGTCGAGGGTTGGGAAATAAATAGAAGAATGCAGATCATTTTTCCCAGCCCAGAATTCACACATGGCATCCCTGGGTGGCACAATGTCATGTGTCCCCTGCAAGCAAGCCAGAGAATTCACTCCCTCCTTCCAAAACTTTCCACTGTGGGGTACAGATTCCCTCAGAGGTGTGGTGGGAGCTCCCAGGATGTGACAGCGGTACGGGTCACAACTTTTATCTTCCTCTCAAGCTTTTGGGAGTCAGTCCAATTGAGCTCGTGTCATTTTGATGACCCGGTAATCAAATAACACGGAGTGAAAACTGCAAACTTCCACTAAAACCGCCAGAGTCAAACTCACAAGGGACAACACTCATGTTTGAAGCTCTGATTCTGGTGCTTCCTTCCCCGTGGACATTTTATTTCTAAAATGACCTGGAAAAAAAATGTACAGAACACTATAGCAATAAAAAAAAAAACCAAAAAGAAAAAATAAAGAACCAGTACACATCACCTTTAAAAGGGAAATGTCTTCAAAGTTAGTCTGCCTTCTATGAGAGAGAGAGAGAGAGAGAGAGAGAGAGAGAGAGAGAGAGAGAGAGAGAGAGAGAGAGAATAAAACCCTTGTGTAGTTTAAACATAGACAGTGTCAGAACAGAATAGGGAAACATTCGAGGAAAATATGTCTCATTCTCAGTGGATTTCCCAAACACAAGAAACATCAAAAAAGTATTAAATTCCCAATCACTGCCATTCGTACATATGTTTTTCAGAGCTCACAAAGTTGCAAAGCAAGCAGGGCAAGCAAGCAGAGTGTCTTTGAAACTTTTACCAACTCCCAGAGAGGTCACACAAGAGCTTCTCTCTGGGGAAATGCCCAAAATGGAGGGTGAGAAGTAACATTTGTTGCTGGCACTCAGCCACCTCCGTGGGACTGTGGATCTCAAGCCACCTGAGAATAGGCAGGGACAGGAAGCAAGAATTGGTGGGTAGTAAATACCATGTCCAGTACTGCCACAGCTAGTGCCCCCCGTGTCCCTCCCTCCTCAAGTCACTGATACATAAACCCATAGAAACTCACGGGCATCGCCTCTCTTTTTACCTCTGACTGTGCATCTAGGAAAGACAGGTACTAACGGAGCTTCAGGAACCGTATGATAAAACATGAAGCTCCCAGAAGACACAGTGATCTGCCCAAGGCCATTTGACTGGGAAATTCTCACCCTCAACCTCCATCTCTCTGCTCTTTCAGCCTCTTGTCCTGCTGGTCAATGCTACCCACAGGCAGACCACATGGTGACATCACACAATAAACATTTTCTTTTCCCCGGTGAGCACAGACGTAAACCAGCACACATTATCTTCACCACTCCCCTCTCTTTCCATGTCTCTCCCCAAAGTAACTGCAACCTCTCCCCCTGGGCTAGCCTACACCCTGCTTTAGTGAGTGGCCTATGACTGAAGAGGTGTTGAGGCTGGGCCTTGAGACTGTGGACCTCTTCCACACCTATCATGGAAACTTGGGTCTGCTATGCAAACAAGTCCAAGTTCGTTCAAGTGCACAGCACATCACTCCTACTAATCATCATCTTCCCGGAACCCAAAATGTTTGTGACTTTGACCAAAGACTCAAAGCAATCGAAAGCCTAGCCTCCTCATGAGAGACATGGCGTGGTTCTGTCTTAATGCTCTTACACTGTGGCCTGTTTTGTATTTATTTTTTTAATACCCATGTAATGATATACTCGGATGTTTAGTTTGATTTCTATTGCTGTGATAAAACACCCCGACAAAAAGCAGCTTCAGATAGAGCTGGTTGATTTAGTTTATAACTCCATCTGATGAGACATCACATCCTCAAACAAAAGCAGAGGGGGGACTATACAGGCATGCTTCCTTGCTGGCCAGCTCAATTTCTCTACCTTCTCAGGGAACGGGTCCACTCACAGTAGGCTGGTCTCTCTTCCTACATCAGACATTCTCTTCCCAGGTGACTCTACGTTATATCAAGTTGACAATTAAGCTGAGTATCATTAAGGGGCTATGGGATGGATGAAGCTGGATTCATTATGTAGTGATATATTATTTATGACTTATTAAAGCGTGCCTGAGGACTCAGAAAGCAGAGTCAGCCACAAGCCGTAGAAGCCAGGCACACACCTTTATTCCCAGCAGCCAGAAGCTAGGAGGTGCACACCTTTAATCCCGGGACTCAGGATTGAGAGATAGACAGATCTCTGTGACTCTAAGGCCACCCAGATCTACACAAGAGTGAATAAGTCTAAAAGAGTAGCAGATCACATGACTTTAATCCCAGTACTAGAGAGGTATAAAAGACAGAAGCGGGGTCTTCAGTACTCAGTATAGGATTCATTCTCCAGCCACACAGAGGCAGCAGTTAGAGACTTGGGGAAGAGCTCATGCCTGGATCAGCCCTTTCAGCCTGAGCTAGAGGTGAGAGCCGGTGGCCGGCTGCTTTGCTTTTCTGATCTTCAGCTTGAAGTCTGAACCCCAATACTAATCTCTGGGTCTTTTATTCATTCATACTACACCATTAAATGTATTCTCTGCACCAGTCACTCACATCTAGTCATACACGGCCAATAGCTTACTGAGTACCGCCACTAATATAACTAATATAACTAATATAACCCCTTCCACAGACACATGCCACCATGATCCATCACCAGACCCCGTGCTTTGTTCCCCTATTGTTTTATTGCTATCAATGTTTGTTTTGTTTTTGTCTTTTATTTCCTGGAAAGTACAACTTATGCAGAACGGCCAGAGTTCAAATCCCACCCATGCTTATTTAGCTATTGTAACATTCTTAAACTAAGGGTAAAGTTTACAGCAGAGAAACACAATCCCTTTAACCTGAACTTCCCTACAATTTCATACCTAAAAATAGTTGTACAGTAAAGGGGAAAAAAATGAGGAGGTGTTAGCCTAGCAGACTTCTCTGGGGCAACAGCCAAGGTGACTTCACAAAGACAGTTCCGAAAAGTGTTTCTGTGAGTTATGGGATGTGGCTTTTTCAGATCTGACAGGAAAGGCACCTAAATCCGCTGTGTTTCTGTAACTTATTATCCTTGCTTAATTAGAATTTGTCAAGAAGCAGCTTAAGCAGCAGTTATCAAAAGGGCATAAATATCTCCGCATTGGCCCTTCTGCCCCTGAATTTAAATACACCCTCCCCAAGAAGACACAGGAAAATGTCAGGGTGCATGCCCTCCCTGTCATATGAGCTAGAGAGGGCTGCTAACAGCCCCCAGGCTCACACTGTAGCTGGTTTGGGAACATGTTGTCAGGTGTCTACCTGGGAAGCTTCACCCCATCCACCCAGCAATGTTTCATGTGTCACTCATGCCCTCAAAATGCACTGACTGGTATATTAAAACTTGCTATGTCTAGCTGAGACAATTCATAGGTGACAACAGTTATGAGTCCCTGCCTACAGTGGCAGATTTTTCACCTACAGTAGCTATAGCAACAATGAAATAAATAGTATAACCGGGTAAGGGTTGCTGGTTACTATTCTGGCTCCTGGGCAAACAGGACTTGACCTTTGTGTCCCACACTGCACCACTGCTGGGCTGTCCCGCATGTTGCTTCTCCATCACCTAGCAACAGATGCTGTGCTACTTAGATTACACTGTTGGACCCTGAAGACCAAGTTTAAGCCAAAACCCTGGAGCCAGCAAGATGGCTCAGAAGGTAAAGGTACCTGTTTACCTTGACCTGAGTTCGATCCCCAGAACCCATGTAAGGATGAAAGGAGAGCAGTGACTCTACAAAATTGTCCTCTGACCTTCACACGTGCTCCATGGTGCACACACATACACACAATAATAAAAATAAAACATGAGACAAATAAATAAAGAGCCAGGGCATTCTAGGTAGAAATGTGCCACACACGCACACCCCAGGCCCAGACAGTCTAGGATCAAAGAGAAGACTATCCACGAGGATAAGGATATCTTTGGGGACCACAACTGTGACCTGTCCTGCACAGGTCAATGAGACAAGATAAAATTTCCTCTGAGAAAAGAGAGATCCTAGTACAAGAGCCACAGCATCCCCAGGGACACAGTCAAGGGTGGTTGGTCCAACCCTGGGCTTCCCCAACAGGCTGTGTCACCTCTCTTGGAGAGATATGAACAAAAGTTCAGCCAAGGCACAGCACAGAGGTGTCATTGCACACAATGACTTGGTCTAGCTTGAACTTGGGGTAGGGAGGTTACTTACAAGAGCATAGCTGAGGGTTTACCTACAGAAGTATGGGTGTTCTGGTTAGTGTTTCATCAACTTGACACAAGTTAGAGTCATCTGGGAAGAAGGGACGTCAACTGAGAAAATGCCTCCATCAGATTGGCCTGTAGGAAAGTCTACGGGGCATTTTCTTATTTAATGATTGATGTGGGAGGTAATAAGAAAGCAGGCTGAGCAAGCCATGGGGAGCAAGCCAAGGAGCAGCACCCCTCCATGGTCTCTGCTTCCGTTTCTGCCCTCAGGAACCCTTTCCTCTCCAAGTTGGTTTCGGTCATAGTCTTCATCAAAGCAATAGAAATCAAAATAATACAGTGGAAAACTCTACACAATGACAGCACTGCAGAATCCCACCCATCATGGATTGGAACCTCTTGTACGCAGTATCAGAGTCCTGTCTTTGTTAATCTTTCTTCCATCTCCTGTGCATTCTAGCACACCCCATGTCACATGCAGCTGGGGGGCAGGAGAGGTAATCACTGGAATTGCAAGTCAGGATCCTGTCACTCTCCCCTTTCTCTTTTCAGTATGGACCTGGCTATCGATGTAGCATCCTGCTTATTGCCATGACTACAGAGGCAACATCACCTCTGCTCCATGATGGTGACAGGGTGGTCATGCATGCCTGGAGGGAAGTGCATTTATTCATTTGTGCATCGTGAATGGATGTTGTAAAGGCAGAGATGGATAGTCCCCATGGACACTAAATGGCCTGCAGAGCCTAAAATCTTTGCCAGCTGACCCTTTACAGGATACAGTGACTTCTAGTTTAGGGGGCGGAGGCTGAGCCTTTGATATGCCTGAGAAAGCTGTGACTTTGGAGGCTTACCCTGATACACCATGACAAGCATGCTGTAGCTCACATAAGCTAGTGGCTGGACTGAGATCCAACTCATGTTCTTGTAACTCCAAGTAAGGCAAGGTACCTTGCAGGAAAATATCAATGGTCTCGCCAGCCTAGGCTTGCCTTCATGGTTGTGCTCCTGGGAGTCCCCCTCTGGGATGGCTTTGGTCTCTGGAGATAACTGAGCAACTCTGCAACCATGAAATCTCTTTGGGGAATGAGAAGGCAATCCTAATATTCCAAAACTATTTACAAGATCAACCAAAACCAGGATGATTTTTTCATTTGATTTATTTGATTATTGATTTATTGCATGGTAGGTCTAACCTGAGCTCTGGTCTATAAATGTTCTCAAAGGACTCATCTATTAAGGCTTGATTGACAGCCTGTGGCTCTATTGAGAGATGACAGAAAATTTAAGGAGTATGGCTTATTATAAGGAAGTTAAGTTAGTTGATGGGTACCCACGAAAAGAATATTGGGTCCAGTCTGTGTTCTCTCTCTCTCTCTCTCTCTCTCTCTCTCTCTCTCTCTCTCTCTCTCTCTCTCTCTCTCTCAGGTTTTACATAAATAAGAGAGAGCAAATGACTCTCCTGTGCTATGGTTTGGATGTGATTTAAATGCTCACCCAAAGTACACTGGGAGCTTGGAACTCACCATGGCAATATTGGAAGATAGGAGACGGAACATTTAAGTGGTATAGCCTGAAGACTTGGAAGATCACTCATTCATAGTGTTTTTCTTCCAAACAGAAAGATGTGAGTTCTATCCCAAGAACCCACGTAATATGACCTTGTAAGCTAGCAGGATTATTACAGCCAGCCACAGAGAAGCAAAGAATATTAAAGAGGGAGGGAAAGAAGGAGAGAGCGAGGAAGGGAGGGAGGAAGGAAGGAAGGAAGGAAGGAAGGAAGGAAGGAAGGAAGGAAGGAAGGAAGGAAACTCTGGGTATAGCAGTGAATGCCTCAATCCCAGCACTTGGGAGGCAGAAGCAGGCAGATCTCTGTGAGTTAGAGGCCAGAGTGAGTTCCAGGACAGCCAGAGTTCCAGGCCTGTCTCAAAACATTTTTTTTTTAATGAAGTAAAGTCAGTCTAGGCAGGGTGTGACCTTTACAATCCCAAGAAGGCTGGGCCCATCTAGAACAGTAGAAACATCTCCTCCCTTGATTGGGGTTAGGCCCATTTGAATAGTTTTATCAAACTATAAAAAAGCATACATTTTACTTTAAAAAAGCATCCATTTCCATAAAAATAAACTAGAACTGGCTTGGTAGTTAGGGGCACTGGTTGCTATTGCAGAGGATCTGAGTTCAGTTCCCAGCACCCACAGTGTATGTCTCAAAGCTGCCTGTAACTACAGCTCCAGGACCTCTGATATCATCTTCTGTCTCTTCAAGGCCCACACACCCATGACATATATGCATGCTCTCTCTCTCTCTCTCTCTCTCTCTCTCTCTCTCTCTCTCTCTCTCTCTCTCTCTCTCTCTCTCTCTCCTTTCCTTCCTCCCTCCCTCCCTCCCTCCCTCTCTCTCTCACTCTCTCTCTCTTTCTCCCTCCCTCTCTCTCTCTCCCCCCTCTCTCTCTCACACACACACACACATTGTCTCACACGTAGACACACATTCTCTCTCACATAGACACACATTCTCACATAGATGCACAAAATTAAAAATAAGTATGTTTTTTAAAAAAACAAAGACAAAAGGAAGTAAAGCTATGTAAGTAGAAATCGCAAAAGGAATTATGAAGACTGGATGAAATCCTACAGCCCAGAGCAAGAGACCCGACAGGACCCAGATCTGAATTCTCAGTGTCGCCACAGGCAGTAGCACCTCTGTGACAGAAAGTGAGAGCCTCACCACGCCAGGCTGGGCAGTCATTTCCCCTCAGGACTCCAGAGTTCTCGTTCAGCACCTTGATAGAATTTGGGGTGTTCATTTGGACAGTGAGTTGGGGCTCTCGGGGGTGGAAGCCCTCCAGCAGCTCATGGATTAAATAATGATGTGTCAAAAGCTGCCTCGGATGCTTCCGATTTAATCTTCACTGTGACCTTGTAAGCCGGCAGGATTATTAGAGCCAGCCACAGAGAAGCAAAGAATATTAAAGTTGTTTGTCAAAAACTTCTTGCTTCTGTCAGGAAAAACTCCAGAACAGAGGAACACATGTGCTGGAGAGAGAACATCTAAGCAGAAGGGAAGGAAGAAACGATGTGCTGTGCCTGTCATTTGCCAAAACTGATGGGGTTTGTGGTACCAGCATGGTGTCCGAGATCCAGCTCTGCTATACTTTCAAGACTAAAACTATGTGTCCTCAGTGATTCCTTAGAATGAATATTTCTAAGTGACTGCCTCAGATCTTGCTGACCTCAGTGACCAGACTGGATCTGTCGGTGCTGTAACTACCGGCCAGTCTGCAGGCAGGACCAAGTCGGCTTCTCTGGGCCTCTGTCTCCCCATGTGTCCATTGGAGAAGTGTGTTAAAGAGGAACATTAAAAGAGAGAGGGCTGAGGAGACAGCTGACTGGCAAAGTGTTTGCCTTTAAAGTACAGGGATATAAATTCAGTCCTCAGAGCCCACATTTGGAGGAGGAGGAGGAGGAGGAGGAGGAGGAGGAGGAGGAGGAGGAGGAGGAGGAGGAGGAGGAAGAGGAGGAGGAGGAGGAAGAGGAGGAGGAGGAGGAGGAGGAGGAGGAGGAGGAGAAGAGGAGGAGGAGGAGGAGGAGGAGAGGAGGAGGAGGAGGAGGAGGAGGAGGAGGAGGAGAAGAAGAAGAAGAAGAAGAAGAAGAAGAAGAAGAAGAAGAAGAAGAAGAAGAAGAAGAAGAAGAAGAAGAAGAAGAAGAAGAAAATGGGCTTAGTGGTATTGTATTTGTAATTCCCATTGCTGGAGAGATGGAGAAAAACAGATCCACAGGCCACACTGCCCAGCCAGCCTGGCCTACTGGGCAAGTTCTGGACAACACTGACTGATATGCTTTCTCAAAACATGTGGGCAGTACCCAGTGGTGCACCAGGTACATTGAGCCCACCTTAGACCCAACAGGGCACCAGGAGTACTGAGCACAGCACTCTCTAGGTTAAACTGACTCATTGTATCTCACCGCATCTGTCAGGCTCTGTGACAGCTGAGAAAGCTTGAGTTCAATGTTATGTGAACATGGCGTTGACAGGGACCTGGGTGGGAGATGCTTGCACTTTGCTTGGCTCACTAAACTTAGCAAGACCATGGGGAAAGACACACATACCTGGAAGAAGGACAAAGGGCTTCTTTGTTTTCTATCAATACGTAACCTGTCCCTTCCAAAACCTGGTGTCTTAACCGTGTCTTTCCTTTACAAATCAATTGCAAAAAGGCATGTGAGCCTAGGGATGCAGCTGGGCATTCTGAAACCCAGGAGAATCTATTTCCATGATGCCTTCTCCACCAATAAGCGATATGCTTTTTGCTCCTTGGCCTTTATTCCTTTCTATGAGGTGTAGCAGCTGGTGGCCTCAGGACAATTGCATGTCTTTCAAGGCCACTATGTGTAGACATTGCCTATCTAGCTAAAAGCTGCACCCTAGGCATGCTAGTGTGACAATCCTGAGGGTCAAAGCAGAGACACAGGTCAAAGTTGGGACTCAGAGTTTTACTCCTGGGAATGGATCGGTAGCATCACAGTAAAATGGGCATGAGCTAGAAGGTGAGTCGGCAGCCATCTTTGGGAAGTATGATCTTCCACAAATCCCCTATGGGTTGTATATTTTGAAAGTGAGAATTGGGGACACTATTAATACTGAAATCTAGCCACACTAATAGACAAAACTATGTGCCACTTAAGAGCTGATAAAAAGAAAAACTGTAAGGTCATCATCATTTAGGAGAAACAGGGAGAACAGTGTCTTTATTGAAACCCTCCAGCAGAAAACATCTGGCCCTTGGGGTCTCCATGCCTGTTCAGGAACGGGAGGGAGCAGGTTGATTCAGGAATTGGGCCTGGTTGCTATGGGGCACAAGCAGATGTCAAATTCCTGTGTATGCAGGTTAAATCTCCCGCTGAGCATAGACAAAAACAATAGTGTTTGTGGCTACTGCTTAGTGTCTAGCCTTACTCTTGACAGCAAATGTCAAAACCTCCCTCAACAGGCATGTGGCTATGGTTATTAGCAATGACTGGGCCACTGCTAACAATGGGACAAGAGTGTCAGCTATGGCTGCAGCTTGCTGTGCCACAGCTGGCCTTTGGCTGTCCCATTACACGCACTTGAGGCTTCATTAGCGCCCTCCGGCTTTCTTGGCACTAAGAAAGAGTGACTAATGGGAACAATAGCATTCACTTGATAGCCTTTGTTCGCCACAGAAATCTAAAAACTGAAGTAGGAAGGAAGCACACAATGCCCCACCTGCCTCACCCCACCCCTCTCCACCCCCACCCCTCACCGCCACCATGCATCCACAGTCAGGAAGCAGAGAGAGATAAATGCTGGTCCTGGCTCTCCTTCTCCTTCAGTTTGAGACCCCAGCCCCGTGAATGGTGCCACATGCATTTTGAGTGGGTCTTTCTACCTCAATTGATCTAATCTAGAAACTTCCTCATTGTCAAGTTGGCAATATAAGCCACCATACTTTGGTTTTGTACGCACACACACACACACACACACACACGCACGCACGCACACACACACTCACACACACACACTCACACACACACACATACACACACACACATACACACACACGCACACACGCATACACACGCACGCACGCGCGCGCACACACACGTACACATGCACACAAGCGTACTTCAAGACTAACCACATTGTGAAACTCAGGATAATATGAAAATGTGCCTGTATGAACCGGACCATGAGAGCACCTTTCAAGCTATGTCACTATTTTTATTTAATGAGCTTCTTTGCTTAACATCTTTCCCACCCACATCACAGCCTCTCCAAAAGCAAGGGTAATTTGTTCTCGCCTGTCTGCCCCTTTATTCTCAATGCCTAACACAGAGATGATCAAACACTCAGCACTCTATAAATATTTATTGAGCCAATGAGTGAACAGAGCCTCTTAGCTCCATCCGCAGTCATATTGGATAGTTAGGGACTATATTTCTCCTGTTCATCTCCGTATCCCAGCTGGTGCCTACTAAATGCTCAGTGAATGTTTGATGAGTGCATGAATGAAGAGACCCACAGCAGAGGAAGGAGGGAGGGGAAATAACTTAGATTTGAAGGCAAGCCTTGCCCCTACCTGCACATCAATCAAGTTTTGCTGAAGTCATGCACTTTCACTCTCAAATTTCCTAGGTTTTGAAAAGCCCACCTTCCAGCACTACCCTCAACAAACTTTCCATCTGTTACCCTGGGTGGAAATGTGGTGCCAGCAGTGGGGAAATACTCTCACTGGATAACTCAATTTTACTTACAAGATTTTTTTTTCAGGATAAAACCTCACTTTTTGTAGGCCAGGGAACAGGCTAGCTTGGAATTCACTATGCAGCACAGACTTCCAACAAAGTGTTCACAGCAATCCTCCTGCCTCAGCCTGAAGAGGGTTATAGGTATGTTCCACCATACCTACCTCATTTGAAAGATTTCACAGCAAGAACAAATCCCTGGAACCCCAAGTTTGTGAGTGCTCAGTAAAATTTAGTTTTGAGAAAGCACCAACAGGGATGATAGAGATAGTTCAGAGGGTAAAGTCCTTGCCTTTCAAGATCTAAGTTCAATCCCCAGAACCCACACTGAAGGCCAGACAGAGCAGAGCACACTTATAATCACAATGATGGCAACGTGAAGCATGAAGACAGGCAGGTTCCTGGGGGGTCATTTGCCAACTATCCTAGCCTACTTCAAGCCAATGAGAGAGCCTGGCTCAAAGACAAAGTGGAAGGCATCTGAGACAGGACACCAAGAGTTATCCTCTGACCTCCACATGCATGCATGCGTAAGTGCACAAATGCGTAAGTGCACAGAGGACATACATGCATGTATGCACAGGTGCATAACTGCACAGAGGACATGCATGTATATATGCACAGATGCTTAACTGCACAGAGGACAGGCATGCATGTATGCACAGATACATAAATACACTGAAAAGATGTCACAAAAGGGAGCATGTTGTGTAGACTTCCACACCTTCATCTTTGCCTCCCTGCCCCCTAACATCAGATCTCACCTGATTGTTCCCTTTCCCTGTCCTTCTCAACCCCAGCACCAGCAAGCTCAGTGGAAATATGGGTTTCCCTTCACTGTTCATCCTGTGGCCATCTCTCCTTATGATCCTATAAATCAGCGCAGACTACTCATGTCATTCATCTCCTGCCTTTGCCAGCTGTCTCCTGGGAAACATGCAATGATCAGCTAAAGCACCCTGCCCTGCTGAGCTTGGGAGAAAGGGCATTCTCTGCCATGAAGCATGCTGTGAGTGAGTCACATCTCCAGGGACTCTCTTCAAGCTTGAGAATGTCAAAGACGTCCAGACCCGAGAAGTTCACACATCTTCTAGCCTGACTCACCATGCCACTCACTTGCCTGGGAGATCATTGTGCATAGACCCACAGACCCAGCCTAGGAGACCCAAAACTTGGAGAGATCCAGTGGGCTGGTAATTCTAGATTCTGGGCCTCTGTCTTTGTCTGAGACTTTAGAACAGCCAATTATTTTTACCATTCTCCAAGTCACAGCAGATCAAGAAAACTAGGTCAGGACTAACTACGAGATCAGGCCAGAAGCAATCAGAACTCCTGACACCCGCTAGGACTTCCCCAGGAGGCGAGGGGGTTATTCATGGGTGTCTTAGTCAGGGTTTCTATTGCTGTGATAAACACCGTGACAAGTTGGGGAGGAAAGGGTTTATTTGGCTCACACTTCCACATCATCGTCCATCACTGAAGGAAGTCAGGACAGGAACTCGAGCAGAGCTAGAACCTGGAGGCAGGAGCTGATGCAGAGGCCATGGAGGGGTGCTGCTTACTGACTTGCTCCTCATACTTTACTCATCTTGTTCTCTTATAGAACCCAGGACCACCTGCCCAGGGATGGCACCACTCACAATGGGCTGCTGGCCCCCACCATTGGTCACTAAGAAAATTCATTCCAGCTAGGTCTTATGGAAGCATTTTTCTTAATGAAGCTCCTTCCTGTCTTACAAATCTAACTTATGCCAAGGTAGCATAAGACACACCACAGAATGAAGCCAGCTGACCTAGAGGAGTACCAGTTATTCTGTCGTAAGAACAGCGCTCAGGGCAGGGGCTGAAATGGAAGTGGACGGTAGAGTCCACCTTATATGTGCTCTGTAATGCAGGAGTCATTTCTGCATGACTACCCCTTCTCCGTCAGCCTCAGCTAGCTGCTGAGAGGGCTTAGAAAATGGTTTCTTGCCACAGAGATGGGATTGCCTGTCCCTCAGACAAACACAATTTTTGGCCTCAGTACCACTCTCTCCCATACCCCTGCTCTCTTTTGTGCCCATTGCTTCTAGAGGTTGTAAGAATTAAAATTCACTCAGACCCAACATACAAAGCCCAAGCATTCTATTCACTAGCGGGTAACCAACAAATGCACAATTTGATTACAGGCCTCTCACCTACAAGGGTCCTTGATCACCCTGTTAGGAGAGCCGCTGGGGTGGTGCCTGCCCCACCCCCAGATCCTCTTCCTCCCCAACGGAGGCACAGTAGGAATAGGAATGACCTTCACCTCCTTATTCAACTGGAAAGCCTTGGGGGTGGGGTGCTCTGGCTTTCTGTCATTTTTTTTTCTCCCTAGGAATTCCAGCTCAATACAAAACTTGCCACATTTGCCTGAGTGACCCTCAATAGGCCCCTTTATCTGCCTCTTTGTTTTTAATCACCTCTTAACTGTTTTAGCACCCAATTTTCACACCAACCTCCATCCTTCAGATCCCACCAGGGCATCTCCTGCTGAGTTCTTTTCAGCACACGGGTGGCTTAGTCCCATGAATTAGCACTTGAGTTTAGTTACCTAATAGTGGATGGATACTGAGCTAGAGAAAGTTCTAGACCTCAGCTTCATGTCCTACCACCCCATAGCAGGAGCCATGAGACTGTCACTACACCAGCGACCTGCCATCCTATCTCAGAAAGATGATAGCTACATAGAGATTCCCCCTATAAATGCTCTACTAATCCTGAATTATGCTGTCCCCTGTTTGTGTTTAAGTGTAGAATATATCAGCAGACCAAAAGAAAGTATTCTGCCCATGTCCAGTCTGGAGAACCAAAAAGTTTATCCAGGTTACTTACACGTTGTGTGGATACACAAGAGATTTACCATGTTGGGATTAATCTTTTTGTATACTGTTCAAGATACATCTCTGTCTTACTTCATATGCCCAAGGCACCTTCTGATTGGTTTAATAAAGAGCTGAATGGCCAATAGCTAGGCCAGAGAGGCTAGGCGGGACTTCCGGGGAGAGATAAGAACTCTGAGAAAGAATCTGAGGTGCTAGATTCAACAGCCAGACACAGAGGAAGTTGGGCATATGGGATTGAGAAGAGGTAATTGTAGGACCCTCAGAATGAGGAGTCTCCCCATTTCAGTGAGTACCCCCAAGAATTCAATGTCCAGTCCAGTTGGTGCAACACACAAGAAGCTTTAATGATCCAGAAACGTTTGCGCAAACGGGCTCCCTCAGCACGCAGGCTAGAGAAGCAACATTTTCTGGGCGCCAGTACTTTTAAAGAAAAAAAAAAAACATAAGCTTAGGGTGGGGCTGTGACCCCCTGTCTGTTGAGTACGTGACCAGTCATGGGTTCTCCCCTTGAGGCAGGATGGTCTCACTGTTCTGATCAGCAAACCTTAGGGCCTCAGGGTGTGCTAATTAATCTTGTCTGGGCAAACTGGAGTTGCAGCTAACTCTTTGTTTCTTAAGGACCTTATTTACTACCTGCTGACTTGGTATCTGGCTATCTTAGGGCCTTGTGAGGGAAAGTTGCCAGTGGCTAGCAAATTCCAGGGAACTGATAATGGTCTGAGTTAGCTTTCCAGGTCAGACTGTCCTTCATTTCAAGTGGAGGGGTTTCCTTAACTTTACTTTTGGTCTTTCAGTAATGAGCCACATGGCAGAATTTAGATTAATATAAAAGGGTTAATTTAAGTTTTAAGAGCTAGTTGGGAACAAGCTTAAGCTAAGGCCAAGATTTCATACGTCATAAGAAGTCTCCATGTCATCATCTGGTAGCTGGCAGTCCAAAGAAAGTCCTGTTACATCACCACTGACAAATCCCACCCTGCCAACTGTCTTACATGATTTGGAAGATGACCTCATGGGCATCTAATGGAGCCTAGAGAGCCACATTAGCCTTCCTCTCTTCCATAAGGGACTGTATATAGGCCCAGTCTCATGAGGATCTCATGTGTGTGATCACAGCTGCTCTGATCCAAGCCAGCAATGGCCATGTCCAACCTTGAGAAAACAGTAAAAAGTAAAGTTAAGGTGACCCCCCCCCACTTGAAATGAAGGGCAGTCTGACCTGGAAAGCTAACCCAGACCACTATCAGTTCCCTGGAATTTGCTAGCCACTGGCAACTTTCCCTCACAAGGCCCTAAGACAGACGGATGTGAAGAATTCAAACTGCCACTCGTGTCTCTGTGTCAGCAGGTGGTAAATAGGGTCCTTAAGAAACAAAGAGATAGCTGCAACTCCAGTTCGTCCAGACACGATTAATTAGCACATCCCAAAGCCCTAGGAAAAGTGAGACCATCAGGCCTCAAGGGGAGAACCCCTGACTCTGGTAGCATAAGGACAGAGGGTCACAGCCCCACCCTAAGCTTGTGGTTTTTTCCTTTAAAAGTACCTCGCCCAGAAAATGTTGCTTCTCTAGCCTATGTGCAGAAGGAGCCCGTTTGCACAAACATGTCCCGTTCATTAAAGCCTCTTGTATGTTGCAACAACTGACTGAACATTGAGTTCTTGGGGGTACCAACCAAAAAGGGGAGACTCCTCATTCTGAGGGTCTTATACTATGCCACTCCTGCCCTTGTCACCTGTCACTTCCCACCATATGGCAGAATTGGGGATGTGCTCTCTCTCTCTCTCTCTCTCTCTCTCTCTCTCTCTCTCTCTCTCTCTCTCTCTCTCTCTCTCTCACACACACACTCACACACACACCACATACACACACACACACACACACTCACACACACACCACATACACACACACACACACTCACACACACACACCACATACACACACACACACACACACAAACTCACACACTGCATACTCATACACACACACTCACACACTGCATACTCATACACACACACACTCACACACACACTTGAAGAAGCTCTAAAGGTTGGGTGCTCTGGGGGCGGGGTGGGGGGTACCATTTGCCAGCCTGTGGGACAGTGTTAGTGTCTCCAGATCACGGTGAACTTGATGGAAGAACAGGAATGACAGAAATGACTACTTGCTGGCCCTGAGTCATTAGCAGTGTGGAACGTTGCAGTAGAGAGACAGGAGGGGGAGCTGGAGACAGAGCAGGGTTAAAATGGAATGCTTTAAAGGGAATGCTTTTTTCCTTTTACTAGTAGCATAATTAAGCAGAGGAGCCCCAACTGATGCTGTTGTGGTGACTGCCATATACAACTGCAGCATAATGGGAGGATCTGTATGGAAAATAACAGCACTTAGCATCTCGACAGCTTTTTACATGTGATGGCTTCCGTCCCCTTCCAAGTGCACGGACATTAACTAATTAATTGCCACAGGACCCCAGAGTAGACAGTGGGATTTCCTACTTATAAGGAAAGAAAATAAGCGTCTCCAAGCAAGGCAGAAGTAAGTCCTCGGCCCCAGGTACTCTTCCATTGGCGTGCACCACAGCCCTCAGGGAGCACGTATCTTCACATCTCTGCACAGCACGGAAGATTCCTATCCATAGCCTTCAGTTGTGAGTAGGTTTGAGCTGGAGGAAACAGAAGAGAAGCATAGGGTCAAATCTTTCATTTTACAAAATGAAGCTTACTTCAGCCAAGGACTTTCTAAGGTCAAAACACAGCCGAAGGGAGCCGCATCTAGATTAGTTCTGCACTGCCCAGTTGAGGGCAGCATCTGTACCCACAAACTCTGGAAGAAAGCCATTCCTGTTGGGCCCAGCATGTGTGTTTAAAAGGTGTGTAGGGGTACGTGTGTGTGTTATGTATGTGTTCATTTGGGGTGTATACATGTGCTTGCTGCATGCACACATGTATGCACCCATGTGGAGGCCAGAAGTGATTATCAAATGTCTTCTTCGCTTGTTTTCCGTCTTACTTTCTGAGACGGGGTCTCACACTGAACCTCATTAATTCAGCTAGACTGGCTGGCCAGCACATTGCAAGGGTCTGTCTCGTCCCTCCTCCGCCATCTTTTTACATGAGTGCTGGGGACGCAAATCTGGGTCTTTGTGACTATGTAGCAAGCACTTTATCCACTGAGCCTTTGCTTCAACCCACAGAAGCTTGAGCACTTCCCATCCAGTCACCAAGACTTCACTGGGCGTGTGGCATGTGACACCTGGAGCACCAGAGCCCTCACGCCAAGTGAGGTGTGTTGGGAAGTCAGTTCTGTGAATGAGAAACCTGCAGGAATCCTCACCCAGGAGTCCACAGCCTAGGCATTTCTCAGCCACAGATACTGTTCTGAGCAAAGAGTGGTTCTCTATAAATAAGTGATGACTAACCTGCTGATGTATCCCAGAGGCCTTTCAACAGCCACCTAAAGTAAGACGGAAAGCAGCAAGGTTCCCATACTATACTCTTTTTATATTTGTTTTACTTGTAATCCTTTGTGTGTCTGTGTACACATGTCCAGGGAGGCCAGCGGCACATTCCATGGTACTGGAGGCTTGGGTAGTTGTGAGGTGCCTGGGGGTGCCGGGAATTGAACCCACGTCTCTGTTCACTCCCTTACTTCGAAGACATCTCTTCATACTATGATTTTAACCCAAGGGAAGATCTACAAACCCAATCTCCTGATTCATCCAGCCTGTGTTTGTCTGTAGAATAAACTCATACTCTGTGTTGAACATGATTTAAGGACTGCAGTAGATACAAGGGTTACAAAATATTCTTCACCTGCCTTTTGTATACTTAAAGCAAACAGAACATCAGAGGTTTGTTCAGACAGAAAGATCCCTAGATGCACAGTTCATGGCAAGAGATTTGGTCCCCTTTCTTCATATATGGTTTCCTAGTGACAGGACACACAGAGCAAGGCTAGAGCCCAGGGGCCAGGTGATGCTCTGACTGCCGCAGTCTACTATCCTGATGACAACTGCATCCCAGGACCTGTAATCCTGACCACTGTTATCATTACTGTCACCATCACCACACTGTCAACATTGGGTCATCATGAGCCACCATAGGGATCCCAGCCAATATAATGCATGATATAGTCAGCTCTCCTTCTCGGTGTTGGGACTGGAAACTGAGTGAGGAAAAAACTGAGGCGGATTGGGAAAAAGAAGGAAGGCCCCAAAGATAGAAGAAGGAGGTATTTGCAAAACCTAGCACTTAATAGGTACACAGAGTTGTTTGTGTCATCGGTAACTAAGCAATGATTTTTTTAAATATAGTCAAAATGTCATTAACTTCTAGGAGACCATGCCAGTAGACTGATCAGAATATTACAGAAAAACATGAGCTGAGCTGCCCTTTCCAAGAATGCCTGCTTTAGGTCTTGCCTTCCCTCTCTGGTTTAGTCTATGCTCAACTGTACCTGGCAGAATGTGCCACCAGCAGGCAGAATTACTTGTGTGGGTAACCGAAGGGCATCTGCAGAACCTACCTGTGAAAGAAAACATGCTTGAAAGAACTTTGACCTCTGGAATCCCACTGTGGGGGGGATTCTAGGTCTTTATCATCACCACTGCCAGCAGTTCCAACTTAGAAACATCAGGGCCACACCTCTGGAGAGTTTTGCTCCTTGGAAGAGACATACTTTTAAGCATCTGTTATGTCAAGTCTCTGCCGAGATCCACGGCAACACTCATGCCTACCCAGGCCCACAAGCCCAGTGCCTTCTCCACTATCATATCTCACGGCCTGAAACCCAAGTGCTATACACAGCCCTAATCATGTCCCTCTGGCCAGAGAGCCTCTCAAACACCCCAGCCTCTCTTGCCTCTACCTCAGCACCAACACAACGAAGAACCCCTCCCTCCATGAGATTCATGTCTCTGTCCACTTCTTCTATTAGTATGTCCCCCTCTGCAACTGTGTGCTTTCTGGGTCTCCAGTCATTAAGTGAGAGCCTAGTTCATTTGAACTTGGGTTTGAAACTGAGTCATGTTGTCAAAGATGGAAGAGGGCTTGCACGTGGATAGAAGACACCAGTAGGCACTGATAAAGAAAAGTCTTCCCCTTCATGGAATTTACACTGGATGGATGGCACATGGCCCCTCACATTGCCTACACCCTGATTTGTCTGGCAAAGCATCTCCAGAGCCTTCAGAGGCAGCCAAGCAGAGTTTGTACAGCTCCTTAAATTGCTTTCCTTATAGACCAAGAGCAATGTCAGCTAAGTAGGCTGTGACTCAACCATTGATCTACCCAGAGGACACTCAGGAAGTGGTCACAGCATGCCTCCAAATGCTTAAAGGATCCGGGATCTTGCCATCATCTCCACAGCAAAGCAGCTGAGTATGGAGGGCAAGCCCAAACTCTGTGAGTCCCTGGGCTGCCAGCCAGTTGCCAGCAAACATAGAAATCCAGCCTTTTAGTATAAACTATTTGCAGCCTTCTGGTTTGTCAACCTTTCCCTTTCCCTCCCTTGACTTCCCCACCATCCCCTAACTCTGAACGATGCAAGTCTCTTAGCACTAAATGCATGCAAATGGCATTTAAGGGAAATTAAACAGTCAGGCTCTCCCAGTACCTGTTCAGAGCCACATAGAGTTCCAATTTCCTGCTGATACAAATAATTGTTCAGCTTTAAAATCTCCTAGGTTTTTTTTTTTCTCTCTGTCTCTCTCCAAGAGAGACACTGCGAAATTGCCTTCCATGATGCCATTTGGAGAGCAGGGAGAAGAAATTTAGCATATAATTTGTTTTAAATAAACTTTTTAAAGGTATAGATAACCAAAAAACAAGGCTGAAGGCTCTCGGTACAGCTGACTGGACTGCTGCCTGCTTTTCACATGTAGCTTAGCACTGTCCCCCAAGGACAGAACTCAGTCATTAGCCCTGAACCCAGACAGAGACAGAGGGAGTAGTGTGGGCAGAGCATAGGGAATAAGGGTAGAGGACCCCTGATGCCAAGCAAGGTCACTTTTTCTCCTCTGTGCCAGGGATGGCACAGTCTCTGGGGTTGAGAGGGACAATGGGGTGGTAAGGCCAACTCTAGCCCTCAAGAGGCTCTCTCTTTTGAAAGGGGAAACAAGGAAAGAGTTAATCATAGTGGGGCCTCAGTAGGGTGGCCACGGGAGCAAGGAGACTGGGAGGGATGGATAACCCGTTCAGATTAAGCAGTCCGATAAATAGACAGGGCAGAACTGGTTTGAGAGATTTCTTTCTCCTGTCCCCATGTGCCGGTGGCCTCCATGACCCTCTCTCCTTAGTAGGGTGCCCGTCCTCTGCTGCTCTAGGTGCTTCTGCCAGTGGATATTCATGGGCCCCTCTCCAGAAAACAGTCCAGGACTGTGTGCATGGGACTACAGGCCTTAGTCCCTACCAGGAGCTGCCTGAACCAGGAGCACGATGGAGAAGGTAACACAACTTCCCACTCGCCCTTCCGCTTTGACCAAGTGTCCTGCTGAGTCAGGGTAAAGAAGGCTGCAGCTAAGACCCCACCCGTGTGTGGGTCTTCCCATGTCTTATCTCGCTTGCCTCTTTTCCCTACTCAAGCAAGAACCATCCTTGGCATCCCTGTTCCAAACTGAATGAACAAATTGCCCGTTCTCAAGAAATTCCACTTGGGATTTAGCCCATAGACTTACCTTGCTGGCATTCCTGACATGCTCTTGCTGCCAGGTCCCAGCTTCCTAGCCATAGGAGACACTGGACATTTCCAGCAAGGTATAAGGGAACTGTCCCTTCCCAGACAGTTCCAGGCCAGCCATCCTAGCCCTTTGTCCCAGGCACATTCTTTGGAACTCATCCACCCCCACCATCAGTTTCTGCTCCTAGGAATCCCCAGCTATCTCCAAATGCCAGCTTTACAACATTCCTTAAAAGCCACCCCCACCAAGTCCCTCTAGTAGAGTCATAGCTGCACTGCCCATCCTGGGACTCAATTCTCCCATGAGTACTCTACCCATGTGTTCCAATCTCCGCATTGCAAACTCTGGCTACACGGAGTTCTCCAGCTCTCCCCAGACATCTCTACTTCCGACTCTACCCTACCACCGACACTGGAGTTACAAGCATGTACCACCGCGCTCAAGTCTTACATGGACTCTGGAATCTGAGCTCGTGTCCTCATGACTGTACAGCAGGCCCTTTACTGACTGAGCCTTCCTCTCAGCCCTACATCTTATATTCTTACAGAGGGGACAACAAAACAAAGGCTGTCGGGTTTGAGTGCTTCCTACATACCCGATACCCTGTGCCTTTAATATTGTGTACGTGTTGTATGACTTACACTAATGCCCACATATCTCTCATGCGCAGCTTAATGAGTTTTACCTATCTACATCCATGAGTCATGACTTGATCCAAGGCAAGAAACATCATTAGTAGATTATGCTGCATGATTTCTCTATAGACTCCTCTCTTACGTACACTTTTACCTAGAAACACAGGAGAGCTATTTCCACTCAAACTCTTGACCTTGCAATCCGTCAAATCATCCCATTTTGCCCATTCTTCTGGGGGGTGGTGTGGTGTCTTATTGTGTCTTTGATGTACTGTGCTGTCAGATGAACTTGAACATGTGTGCATTGGCCATTTCTAGGTCTTTGTGAAGTTCTATCAAACATACGCTATACAAGGAAATTTCAGTCAGGTTTAATGCTAGCCCGGGGTGGAGGGGAGCAAGTGTTGTTACCTCCATCATACAAAATCTCCAAAGCACTAAGTTTAGTTGCCCAAGGTCAGATAGGCAGGAAATGATGGCACAGGGACCTTCACATTGCTACACGGCTTTCGTCCGGAGGGTAAGCTCTTCCAGAATAATGCGTGCTTTTGGAGTACATACTATGCAGCCACCAGGCTTTACATCCAGCGCCTGTAATTCCTAGGCAAGCCTTAGGCTTCTGAGTGCCCAACACAGAATACGGGTACAGTATCACCCCTGCCTCTAGAGGTCATGGAGAAGACACTGGGACAAAGCACACAGCTGACATAGCCACGCACTCTTGGCACCCTCAGGGACACCTTCTTCTATAGGCAGATTATAAAATCCTACTATAAATAGAGAATATGAGTCCCCTGCCTGCTTGCTTGTGGATATGTCTTCCATCACACCTTAACTCAGAGGTGCCCCTAAACTAGAGGCTTCCAACATGTAGGTTACAACCGCTTTGGGGGTCCTATATCAGGTATTTACATTATGATTCAAAACAGTAACAAGGGGGCTGGAGAGATGGCTCAGTGGTTAATAGCACTGGCTGCTCTTCCAGAGGTCCCAGGTTCAATTCCCAGCACCCTCATGGCAGCTCACAACTGACTGTAATTCCAGTTCCAGGGGATCTGACACCTTCACACCAATACACATAAAATAAAATTAAATAAATTACTTAAAAAAAACAGTAGCAAAATTACAGTTATGAAGTAGCAACAAAATAATTTTATCATGGGGGGGTCACCATAAAAGAGTTGCAGCACTGGGAAGGTTTAGAAGCACTGAATTAGATCCTATCTTCCAGAACCTCGAGGTGGCAAGCATGCACGCTGTATTGTTAAAATGCCAGAAGAGACCGTAGCCACCCAGGGTGAAAACACCAGCTGACTCAGCCTCCAACCTGTTACATGTCCACTTTCCAGACACATCCACCCTTGAGCCGGAAATCCCAAGTTCATTACACATTAGGGAAGTATAAATTAAAATTGCAGGAAGCTTACCACTTCACAACCTACAAAATGGATAAAAGTTTAAAAGATTGACAATACAAAGGATTGGGTCCCTGCTTTTTCTCCCCATTGGGGACCCTTCAGACACATTTTAACTGCAGACTTCAATGAATGGGAACAGGCTATCGATTCCCTGTTATTAAAACCCAGAATGTGAAGTCACAAGACGTTCAGTTCAGTAACTTGCCCAGTAAATTTTGAAGGGATATAACATTATTAAATAAGTCTCTCGTGGGTTCTGTTGGAACAGTTCAAAAATAATTATTCTGGAGTTCCGACAGTCAGTGTGGTCTCTGGTGGTTTTTTCAAGTGACTGAAACTTAGTAAAACCTTCTCAGAGACAGTCTCCAGCTAAAAGGCAGCCAGCATCATGGTGAAGACCTCTTCGACCTGACAGCAACTAAACAAAAATATGACACGCTGTGTAGCCAGGCAGGACCTGTCTAGACATAGTTGCATGTAATAACTAGTTGCTGTATAGGCTAGGAAGCAACAAAAATTAACGTGATTTTAAAGATCAAATAAAACCAAAAGCTGAGTAGGATTGTATCATATGAAAAACTGGATTTAGGTCAAGCAGATGAGAATGCCTGCTGAAGAAAGACCATGGAGGTCAAAATTCTAAAGGATAGAAGTAGCTAGCCAAGGGATGGGGCAGCATCAGCCATAAGCAATCTGTTCAGGCTGTCCAGAAACTGAGGCAGGCCCCTAGGCTGAGGAAAATGAAAGCAGGAGATACACGCCAATGATCGGATGGAAACAGTAGGGGCCAGGCCATGTAGCATCTTACAGGTCACACAGAGGGGGCCAGGTTCTGTTACAGAGATTAACAACAGACGAAGGACTTGAAGTAGGAAGAGCAACCTGAGACGAGCTATGGTCTGCTAATGGAGGGAGGTCAAGGGAACTAGAAAAAGGCAAACAAAGTCTGCAGTGGATGGGCCAGTTTAATCTGGTCTCTGCCACCACCACTCCACTGAAAACAGCCCGTTGTCAAAGCTTCCTACAGTGACCAGAGCTTAAAATAACCTTTAATATTCAGCATCCACCAAGAAGGCATCCCCGAGCCTCTATACACGTCTCCCTCACCTCTATACACACTCTCCCCTCTCCCAGCCTCTAAACACGTTTTCTCCAGCCTCTACACATCTCCCCAGCCTCTATAACACATCTCCCCAGCCTCTACACACATCTCCCCAGCCTCCACACATATCTCCCCAGCCTCCACACACATCTCCCCAGCCTCTATAACACATCTCCCCAGCCTCTATAACACATCTCCCCAGCCTCTACACACATCTCCCCAGCCTCCACACACATCTCCCCAGCCTCCACACACATCTCCCCAGCCTCTACACACATCTCCCCAGCCTCTATAACACATCTCCCCAGCCTCTATAACACATCTCCCCAGCCTCCACACACATCTCCCCAGCCTCCACACACATCTCCCCAGCCTCCACACACATCTCCCCAGCCTCCACACACATCTCCCCAGCCTCCACACACATCTCCCCAGCCTCTATAACAAATCTCCCCAGCCTCACACACACACATCTCCCCAGCCTCCACACACATCTCCCCAGCCTCCACACACATCTCCCCAGCCTCCACACATATCTCCCCAGCCTCTATAACAAATCTCCCCAGCCTCTACACACATCTCCCCAGCCTCCACACACATCTCCCCAGCCTCTACACACATCTCCCCAGCCTCTATAACACATCTCCCCAGCCTCTATAACAAATCTCCCCAGCCTCCACACATATCTCCCCAGACTCTACACACATCTCCCCAGCCTCTACACACATCTCCCCAGCCTCTACACACATCTCCCCAGCCTCCACACATATCTCCCCAGCCTCCACACACATCTCCCCAGCCTCCACACACATCTCCCCAGCCTCTACACACATCTCCCCAGCCTCTACACACATCTCCCCAGTCTCTACACACATCTCCCCAGCCTCTACACATCTCCCCAGCCTCTATACACATCTCCCCAGCCTCTATACACATCTCCCCAGCCTCTACACATCTCCCCAGCCTCCACACACATCTCCCCAGACTCTACACACATCTCCCCAGCCTCTACACACATCTCCCCAGCCTCTACACACATCTCCCCAGCCTCCACACACATCTCCCCAGACTCTACACACATCTCCCCAGCCTCTACACACATCTCCCCAGCCTCTACATTACACACATCTCCCCAGCCTCTACACACATCTCCCCAGCCTCTACACATCTCCCCAGCCTCTACACATCTCCCCAGCCTCTATACACATCTCCCCAGCCTCTATACACATCTCCCCAGCCTCTACACATCTCCCCAGCCTCCACACACATCTCCCCAGCCTCTACACACATCTCCCCAGCCTCTACACACATCTCCCCAGCCTCTACACACATCTCCCCAGCCTCTACACATCTCTCCAGCCTCCACACACATCTCCCCAGCCTCTACACACATCTCCCCAGCCAGCCTCTACACATCTCCCCAGCCTCTACACATTCTCCTCTTGGCTTCCATCATGTGTCTGTCGAATTATCAATATGTCTAAGAAAGAAGATTTATCATCTTAAGTAACAGGAGGAATCTCTGGAAGTGGATGGGCCTTCACGGCTGTTTAACAATGTTCTGGGGGACACAGACTCAGTCTCAGCTCCGTCATTGCCAAGATCTGGAACCTCTAAAGGAAAAGGGATGAAAGAGAGAAAAGTTCCGTTTCCATCCTCGTGTCACCTGGCCAGATGAGTATAGCCAGTCCATAAAATGCGGGAGGACTGTTCTCCTGGCTCTAGGGTCAGATTTGTAGTCACAGGCTAGTTTCAAAGTCTTGAAAACTATGATCCAAAAAGCTTTAGTTCATATGGATTGTAATATATTCTGCTTATTGATGTTTCTTGTGTGAGAAATTAGAACGGAGTCTTTTGAACTATTGATTCACTCCAAAATTAACAGTGTAAAAACCTACTTTGTATTTATGTAAACAACTTATTTTGATGAAAAATATCTGCTCTTCTTAAGCCAAAGAAAACCAAGGCAAGAACAGCATCATCAAGAGAAAAATGGCAACTAAACCCTCAGTATTACTTTTTAAGTGGTATTGATCTTTCTGACCTCTACAAGTGTCTAGGTGACCTTTGCATGACCTTGGATCATGTTTTTGAGAACAAATACGCTGAAAATGATAAAATTGGGAATAGATTGACTGGAGGACAATCCATAGGCTGCCCCCTTGGTAACTGGACAATTTAATGAACAAAAAATATGAGCATTAACTAGAAGATTTGCACTGAATACTGAAACTCTATCCTACACCTCCAACTCCACCCTTAGCCCATCGTGGACCATAGAATAATGTCAGTGTTCAGCCACACTGTTTAGCAATGGTATCAGTAGTCTCCCATAGCAGAAGGGCCTTCTGGAGCCATCCACAACTATGGGGACATGCTGTGTTGAATTTGTAATAACACATAGAAAACAATGCACTGCTTGAGATGATAAACAGAGATAGAGTTCCAAAGGTCAAACAAACTAGTGAACATTCAGAGTCTACAACTTGACATCTAGGGAAGACTTCCCACTTCTACTTCCTGAATGCCACATTCAAGCAAAGCTTTTGGATGTCCTTTTTGGTCTTCCTAGCTGTCTGCATTGACAATCCCCACTCTAGTTTTATTTTTGTTGCTATGATAACACACACAATAATAATAATAATAATAATAATAATAATAATAATAATAATAACAATAACTTAAGGGGGTGGGGTCATTTAGTTCCCAAACCAAGGTTACAGGACATTGTTTCAAGAAAGTTAAAGCAACGGGAACTTGAAGCACTGGTCATATCACACCCACAGTCAAGAGCAGAGAGAGAGATGAATGCACGCATGCTTACACTCAGCTTCCATTCTCTACTCCAACCCCAGGGAATGCTACCACCCACAGTGGGCTAGGTCTTTCTAGGCATCACACAGTTCAAAGGAGCTGCTATTATGGGCAGTATGGAAAATATCCTCACCAGAGGGCACAAGGGGCAGCTGTGTCACCTCGTTCCCAGTTAGGTAAGTTGAGGGAGGGAAAACAGCCCTCATTTGAGACATCCACATTTCAGAGGGAGACGGGAGACAGGAAACCTTGGAGGCTATAGCTAAGTTTCTTGCTGACACCTCCAGAGGGCATGATGGAATGTGTGGGTTCAACTAGAGCTAGAGGAAATTCTGGCCCAGAGGAATATTTGAAAAAGCCTAGAGGCATTGTTTATTGTTATAATTGAGCAGGGCAGGTAATGATGAGGTGTGCTGTTAAATATGAAGAGAACAATCATTCATAACAAATCTATCCAACCAAAGACTTCAATACTACATAAAACCCTGACCATAGTTTGAATGAGTGTATGAATAGAAGGATAAAAAGGAAGGAAGGAAAGAGGGAGGGAGAGAAGGAGGGAGGGAGGGAAGGACGGAGGAAGACAAGGAGGGAGGGAGGGAAGGAGAGAGGGAGGGAACAAGGGAGCGAGGGGAGAAGGGAGGGAGGGAAAGAGGAAGGGAGGGAAGGATGGGTGGGGGTGAATGAGACAGACAGTATAGTTGTGTTATGAATAAATGGAGAAGGGCTCTATGGAATGGATAGGGTAGATGGGCAGATAGATGGATGGATGGATGGATGGATGGATGGATGGATGGATGGATGGATGGGTGGAGACACAATTAATAGAAATAAAATGCTATAGTTAGTTAATATTTTTTCTCGAACATTGTCCCTTGGTTGTAGATTTGGTTGTAGATTTTATTTACTCTGCTTTGTTTTATCTTGGCTTTAAAACAAATATATAATCACCTAGATAACAAAAGGGACATGTAATAGCAATGATTGAAAACAAAAGACAATTCAGAAATAACTTCTATATTGCCCAGGTATTTTTCCCATGTTCTTTTAATTAGCAAACTTACCAAATTAATTCTTTTAACCTTGGCAAATATTAAAATTATTTTTCACTTCTTAAACACCCACCACTGGTGGTGGGTGAGATAAAGCTAGATATAAACTGGATGGCAGCGAAAGGCAAGCTGGAACATGATTTTTTTTGGAGCAGAGAAGTCATGAGCCTTATTACTTTTGAGTGGATGATGAAGAGTTTATTTATAACCCCCCAAAGTCCTTTAAACTTAATAATAATGACTCACTCCTCCATGAATTTTTCTTGCAGTATGATCTGTAAAGAGATATCATTTAAAATCACATTAGAAAGATTTTGACTGCCCTGACTAAGCCTTCGATCACCTGGCAAACACTGTGAATTAGTATTGGACCAAACTGTACCAATGACCTCTCTGGCCATCCTTCCTCAGACCAGTCACCTGTTGACCCTCTGTTACCTGCTATCCAAAGGCAAGTCAGAAGCCTAGCACACCCCGAAATCACTCAGCCAATAGGCACTGGGGTGTTTAGACTAGAACCGATTCCTTGTCCTGGAAAAGCTCACACAATGGCTACACAAGGCCCTTGAGGATCCACTGTAAGTGCACTGTCACAGGACAATGATACAAGGCAGGCACAGTAGCCACCTGGTGCTGAGGACCATGGCTCCATGGGAACGTCACAGGAAATGACCTCTGAGAACGTAGAATAGGCTGCTTGGTCCTAAGAGCATCCTCGGACCCAACAGGAATCACGCTTATTTTCCTAGCACCTGTGCTTAAGGACGACAATTTCCACATCACATCCTAACACACTGTGAGGCCAAATGACCAAGATTTTTCCTCTGAACTTGGGATAAAGGAACTGAGCCCTGTAGAGCCTGCTTTGGCCCAGATGTGATACTTCTGTACTCCTATCTCACATCATCCACCTAGCCCAAAAGCCTGGCTGTAATATAGGCCCATTGCAAGTCTACCAAATGCCTCTTATAAACCCAGGTCTTATCCATCAAACGTCCATCTCTCCTTTCCGGGTAGTTGTTTTAACCCTGCTCACAGGAGGGAAGCACCGGTCACTCAAAGCCAACAAGAAACACAGTCTAGTCTAAGATACCTACTCACCCATTTGCTTTCCTGGTAATGAAACAGGGAGAAACCTTGCTGAGACAAAATGGGCAAAATAAACATTTGTACTCAATACTTTTCTCATGGCTCCGACGGGATAACTGACAAGAAGCAAGACCATTCTGTCCATCATGGTGGGGGAAGGCACAGCGGCTGGTGTGGGAGGCAGCTAGTCACAGTGCCTCTGCATTCAAGATGCAGAAAGAGAGATGAATTCTGGGACTCATCTGTGTCCTCCGCTTCCCCAGGACAACAGCCTCTGTCACCAAGAGACACATCCCCCCTCTTACCAAAAGAGAAACTTCAATGAATATATGGACAAAGTGCAGGTCTAGCTGTGTAGAAACTGGTCATGACCTTCATATTTGTACCTGTGCTTCAAGTTCCCACATTATGGAATCACTATGTAGTCGTTTCTTCGCAGGTTGGGGGAGGGCCAAAGAATCTTTTGTCTTGCAGTATGGCTCCTAATTCTTCAGGTTTCACCTTCTCAATTTAGACACCCAAACAGCCTCCCCTTGCAACATCACTCAGCCTCATCCACCAGTACCAAGCACATCCCAGATAGGACTATGCAATAAAATGGGTGATATAATGGGCACCACTTGATACGACCCTGGGGACCCAACCCGGGGAAAATGGAGGGGTACAAAGAACTCAGAATTCAGTCAGAAAAGCAAAGAGTATCCCACTTGCTGCATACAACACCCCAAAAAGTCCCCTGTGACAAGGTCTCTATATCTGGTTTCCTTATTTATAAACCAGAGATGATGGTGGCCATGAGCAGGTGACATCCCACTGACATCTACAAGGCTAGGTCACAACCAATAAACAATGGCAGAGGTCCATGGTGCAAACAGAACCTCACGGACAAATTGCTTCTTGTGTCAGCTGCAAACAGGGCAGTGAGCCTCCTTTATTGGCACCGATAGTATTAACCAGATCAGGAATGTTAACAGAAAGAGAAGAGTCCATCGGAGGCATAAGGAAGGTCTACTTAAACCATATAAAATGAGACTCAAAGAGGTAACTGTTGAGAATGGGAGATGGCTCAGCCAGTAAGGTGCCTGTTGTGCAAGCATGAAGACCTGAGTTCAAATCCTCAACACCAACATCAGAAAGCTGGGCATGGCAGCATGCATCTGTAATCCCAGCACCCAGAATATAGAGATGGGGGCTCTCTGGAGCTCTCTGGCCAGCTAGCCTAGCCAAATTAGTGAGCTTTGGGTTCATGTAGAAACCCTGCCTCAAAAAATAAGTAGAGTGGGCTGGAGGGATAGCTAAGCCATTAAAGACTGGGCTCACAACCATAAAAAATAAGGTAGAGAAGGAAGACTCTCAACACAGACTTCTGGCCTCTATAGCCACGTGCACTCACGTGAACAGATACACACACACACGAAGACACACACACACACACACACACACACACACAATAATAGTAATTAAATGTGAAGAAAAAGAGGCAACAGTCGCCAGCACACTCACATCACAAAAAGGCCCTGAGTCCCCAGCCAGTGTGCTGCCTAGCTCTTCTTCGTCTAATGTCATTATACAGCGACTTTGTTTCATTTGCACGGGGTATCTCCCAGTGATTTGATGACCAAATGGTTTTAAGGCGTGGAAGGAATGGTCAGGGTGGAGAACAAGCCATTCTTCCTCATCATCCTTTCAGAGCGTCTCCGGAAGACCCGAGGGAGCAGCCCATGAGGAAGCAGCTTATAAAGAGCCCGTTCTGAGCACCGCAGCAGCTTCCATGAGCTTTGCTGGGCCCCAGTAACGGTGATTTCCCACGAGCCATGACCTCTGGATCCATCTGATCCAGCACACAGGAGCCCAGCCAGTGAGGTGAGTCCTGAATGTAAAAGACGCATAAGGGATCCCCGAGTCCAGGACAGCAGGATGCAAACGGCCTCACCGGGTCCCTAGCCCCGCTATCCATTTCCCCTTAATGAATTTAGCCACAGGCACAACACATCAGTTTATCTCCAGTTCAGTGAGTCATTTATCTCCAGCCTTATTCCCTACCATGATCCAAATGTCTGTGTGGCCTGCTGCAAATTCATATATTTAGATATTTACTCCCAAATTATATTTAGATATAAGGCCTTTTGGAAGGTGATTGGGCCATTGGGCAGAGTCCTCCTGAGAGAGATTGATGCTCTGTGGGAGGGGAAAAAAGACCTTCACAGGTGCACACACACACGGGCCAGAAAACAGAGCAACAGAGCTCCGCAAACACAGGATTGGCAGTCAGGGCCCTCCCACTGTGGCTCCAGGGATCAAACGTGGGTTGTCAGGCTTGCACGACAATGCTTATACCTGCAGAGCCCTCTCTCCAGCTCCTCAAGGTCAGACTCTACCCTGGGTTTTCCAGCTTCAGATTAGTAAGACAAAAACCTCTGGTGTTTTGGCATAGAAACCTAGAAGCACTTAAATAATCCAACTTTCCACAAAAAAAAAAAAAAAAGAAAGAAAAGAAAAAGCATAAAGCTTATCAGAAACCCTAGCAACAGTAAGTGCTGAACTCACCTTCCAACTCCTGTGACATTCCTTGTGACTAGACAGTGGCCTCTCTGGTCATAGCATTCAAGCTAGCAGGGCGTCCTCTGAAGTCCTCAGTAGTAATGAAGTCCACATGGGAACAATTAATGGCACCGCATTACCACTCTTGAGTGCTATGCCTGAAACCCGGCCCTCTTGAGTAGCAGATGTAATAGCTTTATTTGACCACACAGTCATTGATCTATTGTTTAGTATGGATCAAAGCCCAGGACCAGAGTTTGAGCAAAAGTTGCTAGAATGTGATCCAGGTCTATTTTCCTCCCTTCCTGCTTTCCCTCGGTCCTCCCTTCTATCTTTTACATCTTTTTTCCCTCCCTTCTTCCCTCCCTTCCTTCCTCCTTCCTGCTTTCCTTCCTTCCTTGATTTTTTTTCAACAGCTACTCCATCGCTACCAGGTCCCTGACCCACCCAGCCTGTGCTAAGCACATTGTCAATGGAGAATCAAAGGCATCCTATCTGACCCCAACCAGAACACAGAGCTACCCCTGACAACCTCTGACACTTGCCAGTTATTGAACCTTTCTTTACATCTGGTTCATCGTCTCTAAAATGGAGATGGAAAGGGTATCTATGCAGTAGAATTCTATAAGGATTGTGTGGCATGCTCCACGGAAAAGCCCTAGCAGAGTGCCTGAGGTTAGTACCTTCCCAGTAAATACGGTGTCATACGTGATATTGATGGTGGTATGGGGTATAGCTCCAGGGGATCTTTGTCTCCTAATGTTCATGGCCTCTTGTAGCTCTGCTCCTGGTGACTTCTAACTAACAGGAACAGTAGGGGCAATGAGATGTCACCTCCCTGATTAGGCTCTAAGACTAGTCTCTAGTATAGATATAGACCTCCCAGCCCTGCTTTCTCTCTCTTTCCCAGACAAGGCCTCAGTATGTAGTTCTGGCTGTCCTAGAACTCACTTTGTAGACCAGACTGGCCTCAAACTCAAAGATCCACCAACCTCTGCCTCCTGAGTGTTGGGATTAAAGGTGTACGCCACCACACGCGGTCTCCCCAGTGCTGGAACTAAAAGTGTGTGCCACCCACCACACCTCCCAATTTCACATTTTTACACTTGCTGTCTTTGCATGCTTGCTTTAGTCAAAAGGACCACTTTGCAAATAATTAAAGGCAACCTCTTGCTAACAGCCACTGAGCAACTGAGGCTTTCAACTCAACGTCCCAAGAGAAACACAGTCCTACCAGCAAGCTTGGAAGTAGAGCCTGTTCTGGCTGATTCTTGGGGTGATTGTACCCCTAAGTGATACCTTGAGACCCTGAAGCATAAGACCTTCTAAGCCACACCCAGATACCTAGCCCTCAGAAAAAAGGAATTGTCATCTAATTGTTATTGTATTTTGTGCTGTAATCGGGGATGTGTTAGGCATGAGTCTCTAGGGGAACAGACCCAACAGAATGTGTGCATGTTACAAAAGGGGATCCAGCAGATTGGCTTACACAATAGGGTCTGGGTGGTCGGACAACAGCCATTTGCATGCTGGAGAGCCTGAGACCCAGCAGTCTGTAAAGCAGGATGCCTCAGCCGGAGACTGGAGACTTCTGGAGAGTCACTCACTATGGTTGTTTGGAGAAGAATGGTCCCTATAAGCTCATATATTTGATACTTAGTCACCAGGGAGTGGCACTATTTGAAAGGATTAGGAGGTGTGGCCTTGGAAGTGTGTCACCAGGGATGGTTTTAAGGTTCCCAAAGCCCATGCCAAGCCCAGAGTTCTCTCTCTCTCTCTCTCTCTCTCTCTCTCTCTCTCTCTCTCTCTCTCTCTCTCTCTCTCTCTCTCTCTCTCTCTGGGTGTGTGTGTGTCTGTCTGTCTGTCTGTGTCTGTCTGTGTCTCTGCCTGTGTGTATGTGTGTGTGTGTGTGTGTGTGTGTGTGTGTGTGTGTGTCTGTGTTTTTGTCTCTCTGTATGTGTATGTGCTTGTGTGTGTGTCTGTCTTTCTCTGTGTCTCTCTGTGTATGTGTGTATCTATGTCTCTGTCTGTGTGTGTGTGTGTCTGTCTGTGCCTCTTTCTCTGTCTCTGTGTGTATGTATCTGTGTCTATCTCTGTCAGTGTCTCTGCCTCTCTCTCTCTCTCTCTCTCTCTCTCTCTCTCTCTCTCTCTCTCTCTCTCTCTCTCTCTCTCTCTCTCCCCTCAGCTTATGAATCAGGATGTATCTCTCAGCTATGCTTCAGTACCTATTGCACACTACCATGCTCCCAGCCATGACAATAAAGGATAAACCCTCTGAAAATTGTAAGAAACCCTTGTTTTGTAAGAGCTACCTTGCTCATGGTGTCTCCACAGAAATTGTACAGTGACTAAGACACTGTTCTTCAACCCACATTAGAGAAGTTAGAGTGTGATGGCAGCAGAGGCCAGCAGGAGGAGCAAGGATAGGCACACCCACCAGCAAGAAGCAGAGGTTAGCAAGCATGCACCACTTTCTCCTAGGTCCTCTTTAACATCTGGGTCGCCTGCTGGGGGTGCTACCACCCTGAGAAAGGGTCTTCTCTCAGTTAATCCTTCCTAGACACACCCTCACGAACGCACCTAGAGTTGTGTCTCTTGACTGGTTCTAGATCCCCATCAACACGGCATCAAGGTCAACCTCCACAAGTGACAAAGAACAAGCATGTACAAAAAAAAATTAAGATGGGTGCGGTGACAGCTACATCAAGAAGACCTGAGAGTGATACCCTGAATACATGGAGGGACAGCGTGAAGTCATGGAATGTCCCTCTTAAATAATAAGACAAATGTAGCCGGAGCCTGAAGACAACATCTCCTAGGAGGAACCACGTGACTCTTTAAATCCATGTATAATCCGAGATAGGAGATTGGAAAAGTGCCCAGGCAACTAAGATCTCTTCTTTTTTGTTCCTTCAGCTATTAGGAAAATCACTTTGGGATTTATTTCACCAAATCTAATGGCAAAGAAAAGACACGAAAGTGAAGTCACTGAAATAAACAACCGCATTAAGTTCAAAATCAATTAAATGTGTATTACTCTTTTTAAGGACACAAATAGTACATTAATAGCAGTGAGATGAGTTTGGGATACACACACACACACACACACACACAAGCAAGACATTTGAAACACTTGGCATTATATCTCTTTTTAAATCTTGAGTTAAGACTTCTAAATGGTCCCTCCTTGGATGAGTTCCATATATCAGATTGAAAATGACCCAGTTTTTACACATGAGCCATGATATCCATGTATCTAAGCCTTGCCACTACTAGGTGACAGAGATAAGAATGTGATCTATAAACCAAGCTTTAAAAAAAAAAAATAACAACTGAGTTGATTATAGAAGGAGTCAGCCAAATCCATGGACCAAGTCTTAAGCTCACCCTCCCTGGGGAGCAGAAAAGGGATGGAATAGGGACTTGGTGTGGGGTCAAGGGAATAGGGGAGAGGGAACTGGGATTGACATGTAAAACAAGCTTGTTTCTAATTTAAATTTTCAAAAGGAAAAAAAATAAATTAAAAATAGAAAGAAAGAAAAAAGAAAGGAAGGAAGGAAGGAAGGAAGGAAGGAGGAAGGAAGAAAGGAAGGAAGGAAGGAAGAAAGAAAGAAAGAAAGAAAGAAAGAAAGAAAGAAAGAAAGAAAGAAGAAAGAAGCCAGTGTTAACAGACATTTGGCAAGCTGTTCAGCACCAGATCTAGAATTGAAACTCAGGTCACTCAGACCTCATTTGGCTCCCCAAGCCTGAATGATCTATGAAACAGTCCCCAGACTGCAGTATTACTCCTAATGCTGTGATTGAACTCCACCGACCTGCTGAGCCAAAGCCATTCACTCCAGACAACCACCTTGGCCAGACAGAACCCAGCTACGTGAGGTTTATGCTAAAATAAGAGGTTCCATCAGGAAAATATGGATTAGGAAGTACCAGCAACAATTACCAACAGACAGAGCCCGTCTATTGAGCCCTAGATAATTCCTTCCAAGAGCTGAAGACCCCATGCTGCAATTCACACCTTCCTGCTTTGGGGCATTTTTCAGAACTGCCACTTCATTCCAATCTTTGCATTTTCTTCCACGGGACGTGGCTGGAGGGGAGAGCAATATTAGCTGGTGATCTGGAATTGGTTAAACTGACTCCTAGGGTGTCGAATGCACTTTACTAAATCAGAGATAATGAATTCCACAGAGAGCTCGTGAGGGGAAGGAAAAAATAAGCCCGCTGTCTAAATATACTTCATTTCACGAGAGACAAAAAGAATTCACCTTTGAAAGAGTGTGGTTCCACCTCGGTGACGAGGGCTCCAGAAACCGCCTGACTGAGAGCAGTTGCTTCCGGCTGCCTTCTGCAATTCAGAGTTTAGTCTATTCAAATGCCTTTTGGTTTTTGAGATCCACCTGTCCTTGTCACCTTGGTCATCAATAGCCTGCATGGGAAGGCAAATGAAGATTGGCTAATGAGGAATTGTCCACTGGGAGTTATGCATCACCTATGACACGGATTGTCCCCTCCTCAGAAGCTAATGAAGAGGGATGGTGCTCAATGGTTTCACACCTTGTATAAAATCCAGCAATAGTAGCTTCAAAACAGCTTAAAGGACTTTGGCACTTGTCCTGTGGCAAAGTGAGACCAATTCCCCTCCTGTTCAAAGCAGGTCATGCTCTGGGCTTCACTTGAAGCAAGAGAAAAGGGCAGGTGTGAGGCTCTGTGACTCATAAAAAGGATGGCTCCCAGCAGGCACACTGGCACACACCTTTAATCCCAGCACTCTGAGGCAGACACAGGTGCCTCTCTATAAGTTGGAGGTCAGCCTGGTCTACATAGCAAGTTCCAGGCCAGCCAAGAATACATTGTAAGTATATGCCCACCCTTAAAAAAAATAGCTCCCATTAAGCTCTGGCTGTCTTGGCTTACTAACTCTGAGAAAAGCCAGCTGCCATGTCATGATGGCACACAGTCAAAAAACTCAAGCGTCTATGGTCTCTACAGAGAGGAGGCAGCCCCCCTCCAACAGCTAGCACCAGCTCCATCAAGGAATCCTTACTCCTGGTCCCGCTTCCCATGGCCTAGGAGCTACCCAGCTCGGCCACTTCTCAGCTCTTGACCCATTGGAATCATAAAAGAGGGTGTTTCCTGTGTTAGGACACAATTTATATCAAGGCAGTAGATGGTTTAAAAATATAAGCCTGATTCGTTCGCATCTGAAGATGCTGACCACATTTAAGACGACAAGATTGGAAGAGATTGGATGTAGAACTGACAAGACAGCGATAAAGATGAAGGAATGGGAGGAAGAGATAGAGAAATGTAGGAAGCAGCCCTCTCTTCCCACTCCAGATACTTCTCCTGTTTCTCTGAATTTCTCCACTCATTTATCACCGCATTCTTATCCCCATGGTTTCTAGCTTTATCTCATTACTTGGATGGGAGGCTTATTTTTTAAATATTTATTTTTAATTACATGTATGCATATGTCTTTATCTGAGAGAGAGTGTGTGTGTGTGTGTGAGAGTGTGTGTGTATGTAGCTGGCAGACAGGAAGCCACAGTGTTCTTAGAGATAGACTATTATTTACCTTTTAGTTGCCCTCAATAGACCACACTGTCAAGTATTCACATCTTCACCCCTACTACACTGTCTTTAAACTTGACCATGTGTCTAGATCTGTCTACTGAGACATTACCAAGCCTAATGCAAGTGGGATTCAACGTGCAATCACATACTGAGGTTTAGCCCCTGCCCCACAATGCTCTTCAGAATTCGGCTGTCATGGTTTGGCTTGGTTTGGGTTTTGCATGTATTGGATGTATGTGTATTTGTGTGCCCATCTGCATGTGTGCAGTTGCACATGTACATACATGTAGGGGCCTGAGGACAACCTCAGCTGTCATTCCTTTAGGACCGTTCACCTTGTTCTCTGAGACAGGGTTTGCTGAGAAGTCTAGACCTGCTGGTTAGTGAGCCCCAGGGATCCTGACTCCAGTTCTCCCAGCATTGAGATTACAGAAACACACAGCCATGCATGGCTTTACTTCCCACGGTCCTGAGATCTAACTCAGGTCCTCTTGATTGCAAAGCAAGAACTTCACCAACTAAGCCACCTCACTAGCTTCAGACATCATGTTCTGAGGATGTCCAACAGAAAATACCAACTCTCCCCCTAGTGAATAATGGCGTTTTGGACCCAGTAGCCATCCAAGGACTCTGGATGACTCCAGTGACACCTATTGGATCAAACCATGGAACCCTAAGAGCTCATTTATTGTGACTGTCTTAAGTACCATAGCAAATGAGGAGGGGGGCATTCCAAGAGTCCTACAATTTGCTCAGCTGTGGCTTTAAAGGGCCCACAGCTGGAGTGAGTGAGTCCATTTCAGCCCAGTATCTTTCTATTTGCCAAATCATGAGGGTCAGTGCACAGGAGGGGGTACCGCAGACTCCGAGGGGTCCCAGCGGATGTTCTGCAGTGGTGCAGATATCAAGGCTGCCCTTTGTTCTCTTTCTGCTTCTGCCACTAACCTCACTCTGTCTCCTGTTCCCTCTGTTCCTCTGTATCTCTTTCTAAGACTCTCACCTGCCTAGTGGGCTTTGAGAGTCCCAGGCTAGAAGTCTGAACTCGCAGCACACCACACAGCCATGTAAAAATTACTCATTGCTCCAGGGTCACCCTCTCTCTCTGCAGAGTGGAAATCGGTGTGTCTCAAGGTAGTGCTGAGAAGACCCAGTTAATGAGACACAAAGCCGGCTAGGACTGAGCCTAGCCTTCCTGGAGAAAAAAATACGTTTCTCTCTTGTTTTCCTTCTCCCTGCTTAACCAATTTCTTTTTGTCAGCTTGACTAGATCCAGGATCAACTAATAGGCAAGCCAGTGGGAACATGGATGAGGGATTATTTTGTTCAGTTTAATTGAAGTAGGAAAACCCAACCTAGATGTGATTGGCACCTTCCAGTAGCAACCCAGATAGGAGGAAACGGAGAAACAAATGCTTTCATGTCTTACTGGAAACTTCATCTGCTCTGTTGGCATCTTGCTGATGCTGCTGATAGTGCTGCTGCTGCTGATGCTGGTGGTGGTGGTGGTGGTGGTGGTGGTGGTGGTGGTGGTGGTGGTGGTGGTGGTGGTGGAGTGATGATGGTGATTGTGATAATTGGTGATAATAATGGTGGTGATGATAATGATGGTGATGATAACATGAAATCCCATCTTTTTCACTTTCCAACCCAGACAAAGACCAATGACTGCCCATTAATCCTTCAGGTCTTCAACACCAAACTACTGAGGCATCCAACTTCACAGACTGAGTAGCTAGCATCTTCTCAGCTGCTCTAGTGAGCAGGCGGTTGTTGTTAAACTACCTAAACCAATCTAACGAATTCCCTTTAATGAACCACGCTATTAGTTGAGTTTCCCTAGAGAACCCTGATGAACACACAGCTCCCCTGGAGCATTATCTTTGTGTTTTAGTCTCTACCAACAGTGAGCCCTAGGTCAATTCCTCTGCACCTCATTGGAACCAGAAGCAAGAGAACTGTAGCTCTCCAGGAAGCAACACAGGAATTTCTCATGGAGTTTAAGATGGCAAAACCACTCTTGACCCTGTCCCTATCCCATGGAAAATTAAGTGTGACTGTTTTTATGACCCCCAGGATAAGAGTAAGTAGATGTCTTCATTCACTCAAAAAGTAGAAGACATTTTATGGCCCAAAAAATAATGGCAACAATAGGAAAAGAGGAGAGATATGGTAAGAAACACACTCACAATGATCTATATTATAAATTTATATGTATATTCATAGCTCAGCAGGCCCTGCAGAGTTACAGATGAGCTAATTAAAATGCTTGTGTTTTTAGCAATGATGTTTATTGAAATCATTTCATAACCATCCAAATTGAGGTTTGTTTTCAGCTATGATGTTATGCTACCTGGAATATTCTGACCTAAATTATTTATGGACCTAAGAATAGATTTCCTCCTCCGATCACTGACTTCATAGATAGATCTCAGGATATGGAAAGTTTTGGTGAGTTTTACAGTGCTGACAAGGCCTTCGTGCATTGCCGGTACTTGTTAAGTAAGAGTAGTAGAGGCCTGTGGATGGCCAAGGGTAGGAGCTGACTTAGCCCCCTCTCACAAGCTACTGGCTTCATGTGGGACCCACGCACGGACGATGCTCAGTAAGTTCTGTTAAATGAGTGGCAGCTCATATTGCTGATGGTGTTTCCCACAGCAACCCCTATTGCAGCCTCTATAGAGGGTAAGGCTCAAGAAGGGGTCCAAACTGACCCAGGCCAGCTAATTAGACACCTGCGATGTTCCCACTTGAGGTCTCTGCTTCCCAGGCCAGGTCTTTCTGTGAGGCATCCTACAGATGTGTGCTGGAAGATGCAGAACGTCAATAGCCCCTGAAGCCCCCGCAGCAAGAGTGGACGAGCAGCAGATTCCTTGGAGCCAGCTCACAAAGACATAGAAGAAGTCGTTACCCTGACTCCCCATCCATATAAAGAATCCCCCAAGCAGTGCACTGCATCAAAGCTAGAGAAAACAAGGTATTTCAAACTAAAAGATATTCAATACTAAATGCTAATACCTACCAAACACAGGAGGGTTGGAGAAGCAGGAGATATAAGCAAGCTACAGGGCAACTGAGTTCAGAATCACACCAAGGAGCTGCGGACCAGGTCTCCCTGCTCCTACTACTGCTTCCTTGTCCATGAAGTCCAGCTGCCACGATGGCTTTTTAAGTGTGTTTTTGTGGCTTTGCTGATCGTGACCACTCAAAGCTGGGCAGCAGGAAACGGGACTTGGGGTCTTTCAGGCCTAGCCTTGTTTGACTGCACCTGACTAATAGAACCAACTTCTAGACACCCTGGCTCAAAGAGAGTCCTGGGTTGATGATGTATATTCGTTTTCCAACCTCCATCCTTGGAAGAAAGATGGAGCATCAGCTCCCAGGACCACCTGACTGTATCCAACACAGTTCACGTCCTTACATTCTAGCTTGCCTTTCATAGAAACAGTAACAGCCAACCAACTGCAACATACTGGATATGATGCACTGGGACCTGTGTGGACACAATTGTCCCCCCCCCTTCCTCAAAACGAGATAGTCAGTGTCCCATCAGCCACTGAGAAATTGTCATTCACCTTCTACTGCTGCTCTGTTCCCACCTAAAACCCCGTAAACGCTTTAGTTTACCAGAGACAACTTTAAACATAGGAGAAAGAAAGGCTAAATGAAAGGATTGCTTACTGTTCTGCAAATGGGACACATTAGTGCAATGACTCCGAAGGACATTCTGCTCAGCCATCATCAGAGACGTTTCCTCCTGCAGTAGATGGGAACAGAGACCCACACCTGGATTATGCACAGAGAAAAGAGCCTTTGGAATACCCAGTCCTAAATGGGACAAACCCTTCCCCTCAGGGCTCAGGGAATTATGCAGAAGAGGAGGCAGAAAAATTGCAAGAGCCACAGGGGATGAATGACAAGAACCAAACAGTGTCTTTCAGATATAGCAGGACCCTCACACATAATTCACAGAGACCATGGTAAGACATGCAGGCTCCGCACAGATCCAAGACAGATGGGGCCCCAATGCTGAAGGAAAAAAAGTGGACATGGGCTCCTGCTCCTAACAAGAAGTTATCTGTGATTGACAGCTACTTGCAAAGGAAGATTCATTCGCTCTAATGGACTCTCAGTGGTACATTATGCACACTTAAGGGCAGGCCCCATGCCCAGCCGTAGATGGCCAACACAAATTGAACACAGTGGTATTGTTTATTTATTTATTTATTTATTTATTTATTGCTTCATATTGCTTTGTTTGGCATTTTTTTTTTTTAGCTTACTGGTTTTCTGCATATATATTATGGTTTCCAGTTGAATATTTTTATGGGTTTGGGGTCTTCCTAGAGCCTTCATGCCTGAAGTTCCACTGTGAGTGTGTAGATCCTCATTTAAAAAAAAAATAAAATAAAATCTCTTTACTCAAAAATTTTTCTATCAAGAAACAGATTCTAGGCATAGAGACAGAGACAGCTCAGAGGTTAAGAGCACTGGCCGCTCTTCCAAATAAGTTAGCTTCCATTCCCAGCACCCACATGGCAGCTTGCAATCTTCTGTAGCTCCAGTTCCAGATTAGTCAGTGCCATTTATTGGCCTCCTTAAGCACTGCACCAATGTGCTGCACAGACAAAAGACCTAGTCACATAAAACGATAAAATGAAGTTTTAACTTAAACAGCTTCTAGAGCTAGAGATGTAACTCGGTTGCTGACTACTTGCACCAAGCTTGAGTTTGAACCTATACACTGGCATGATGACACAGATCTATAATCTCAGAACTGAGGGAGGTGGAGGCAGAAGAATCGGGAGCGGAAGGTCATTCTTGGCTACATAGCAAGCTCAAGGGCAGCTTGGACTACATACGAGAGAGAGAGAGAGAGAGGGGGGGGGGGGAAGGAGGGAGGGAGGGAGGGAGGGACACAAGGAAGGAAGGAAGGAAGGAAGGAAGGAAGGAAGGAAGGGAGGGAGGGAGGGAGGGAGGGAGGGAGGGAGGAGAAAGAAAGAAAGAAAGAAAGAAAGAAAGAAAGAAAGAAAGAAAGAAAGAAAGAAAGAAAGACAGAAAGAAAGAAAAGAAAGAAAGGTGAGCTTCCAAAAAGCTTTTGTTTCGTTGCCATGGGGATTCTTTGCTTCCTAAAATTAAAACGAAAAATGAGCAAGTCAACGCCTCAGAGATAATTTTACACTACAAAACCGAGGAGCAGAGTGGTGAGGCTGTGTGGCCTTTTGGGGCAGGCGCCCAGGAGTGGAATAATAGACGTCAGGAGGATGTGAGGGCAAAAGAGAAATCTTTCCCTTTATTTCCCTGGAGACAGCAGTCAGAAGCCAGAAATGAAAGGTGACAAGCCCGGGTGTAAAGAGGTAGATTAGCTTTGTTCTAGGGATCCAGCAGGACTAAGGGATTCACAGAGTGACAGCCTGAGGGCAGTGGCTGGTACTAAATGTCAGCTAGAGTTTTTGCTATGTCAACAGCAGACACTGGGGAGAAAGTTGCAACTGGAACACAGATAAGACCACAAACAAGGACTCCAGCAGGCCAGGGCCTCCATGGACCCTTTCATTTGGAAAACACAACATTCACTCTGAGGTTGATCAGAACCCACCCCGCCAAAGTCAGAAATGCAGCGCGTACAGCCAGCTCTCTACTCTTTCCACCCCTGGCCCCAACCTATGGAAACTTCTATCTACATGACACAGCAGTTCCAAAACTTTCCCCCTGGGGACTCCAGTTGGTCCAGGTTCTATTCAACACCTTCCCTGAGTTGTTTTGCACTGTCCCCTACCTGAATCGTGTAAAACCTTTGTAAAAAAAAAAAAAAAAAAAAATACAGCAGCGGACACAGAGTTTCCTCTAAGAACCCAGCTCTGTTCAGCTTTCCACAACTCTGCCTTAAGTGGTGTCCCTCCACCTCTGCTCCCCAAGTCCTTCTCTAAACCACATTCAATTGTTCTAAGAAATGCAACAAAGGAGATTGCTCAGTCGGTAAGATGCCTGTCACACAAGCCCAAGGACCTGAGTTGGGATCCCGAGTACCTACGGAAAAGTAAATGCAAAGGATGGAGTCTCTAACACAAGCTCCAAGAGGACAGGACAGAAGAGCAGCCAGCCTCGCTGAACCAGTGAGAGACCCTGCCTCAAAACCTAAGATGGAGAGAAACAGAAGATGTTTGACATTGACTTTGACCTCCACAAGCACATGCACATACATATGTACATGCACCAGTACACACATGAATACATAAGCGGTCTTGGACACCTGAAATCTCATCACAGGGGTAGGGGGAATGCTGAGAGCTTGAGTCAATCTTGGGCTGCACATAGTGAGTTCCAGGCTAGCCTAGGCTACATGTTACAAGACCCTGTCTTGGGCAAAAGAAGAAAAAAAAAAAAAAGAAGAAGAAGAAAGAGGAGAGAGAAAAAAGAAAAGAAAAAGAAACAACAGAAGAGACCCATGCCCAAATCTACTTTGCTTCTTTTGACAGAGCCAGTATGAGAACCAGTCTGTGGCAGGCAAATTAGGCCACTACTTAATGGCCTGGAATTCCAATTAAAGGAAGGAGCCATAACAGACTTTATGAGGCTGCCTGATGGTAGGGAGGAATGTCTGACCCAATCTCAGAGCCCAGAATGGCTACCTTAAGAGGGAAAGCAATTGCCCATCGGATTTGCTGTGAGTGAGGAAGCCATAAACTACAGGGAGACTGAGCTCCTTAAAATGGTAATGTTCCCATCCCCAGTATGCGGGTGTTCCTGGACACCTCAGAAATGAAATTTGGAGCAGTCAGGAAGCCAAGCATTTCCTCCCCAATTAGCACTCAATCTAATTGCTGTCATTTTATGCATTGATGCATATAGAGGGCCCCTGAATTCAGACTCCACTCTTGAGGGAATGCCACACCCCAGACACCAGCAGGCATGGACTTTCAACTAAGGTTAAGAGGTAGAAACAAGGAGAACGAGTCAGAGAGCCTGAGTCATACTGGAACTATCCCCTGATTCCTTTGAAACACCTAGAAATGCCTCAGGAAAACCACACACTATGTATTTTAGAGGATAGTAGAAGGCGAGATGGTGGGCAACCCACTGATATATGGAGTCACTAAGGCTGGACTTCAGGCATTCCTGAAGGGCCAGCTTAAGGCACAGCCCCATAGAACCCAGATGAGTTGTGAGTTGAAATTATGTTACCAGTCAGCTTTTTGTCTGCAAATCCCTCATTCTAACTCTGATCTCCTGGGAAGGCATGGGCTCAAGATTATAGAGAATGCATGGGATTGAGTTATAAATGTAGACCAAAGAGAGTGTAACATGAATCACACACACACACACACACACACACACACACACACACACACACACACACACACATCCCCATCATCAAATTAATATCCAAAGGCAGAGGTCATTCTTGACCTCTTCAAATCCACCATTTATTCACTCATTCAACAAGTGTTTACTGAACCAGACATTGTACCAAGAGCTGGGGGTATGACAGTGGGGAGCTCCATCGGTTCCATGCAAGGGTTTCACTGACGCTGGTCGTAGGTTAAGTTTTCTGCGATCAGATTGTGAGATGAGAAATGGAATGTGGAAGTTTTACGTGGGAGAACTCTCAGGAGATCAACTGTGGGGCGGAATTAGAACAACAGACTGGCAGCCAGAAAGCCTACCTGAAACACAGTTACAGCTCACCGTCCATCTGGGCTCTACAGGGGCTCCACAACTTGACTGGCCCTTCAGCGTTGCATGAAGTTGAGTCTCAGTATCTCCACACCAACCAGCTGCCTGTCATCCATGCACTTGTAAGAAAGGATGTGACCTTAAGCAAAGCAGTCCCTGTCCTTAAGGGCAGGTCCAGAGAGTCAGAACTGAGAAGCACAGGAAGGAGTATTTTTACAGCCTGAAGAGGTGATCTCAGTGCAGTGTGGGACCAGTGTCTCTGCTGAAAGGTCCTGCCCTGTCCGACGTAGTCAGTGCCAGCCACTAGACCCCTCCTCCTCCTTGCCTTCAGTGTGCTCCCACTCACGGTGGCATTCTGGTCTGGTCACATAGTTGTCCTGGAATCCTAAATCACTTGTGGAATAACATTTGATTTCCCAGATAGAGACTTTAAAATCTTTAAAAAAAAATCCCTATAATAATTTTCTTCCCTATCTGGGTATGGTGGAGCTAGCCTATAATACCAGCAACTGGAAAGTGGAGGCAGGAGGATCAGAGATTTAAGATAACCCTTGTCTACCCTGGCCAGTCCGGGCTGCATGAGATCCTGTCTCAAAAACTATTTTAAAGACTGTGTGTGTGTGCGTGTGCCTGTGCGTGTGCGTGTGCGTGTGTGTATGTGTGTGTATGTGTGTGTTCCACATATGTGTGAGTGCGTGTGTATCTGTTCCACATATGTGTGAGTGCATGTGTATCTGTTCCACATATGTGTGAGTGTCCAGAAGGCCAGTAGTGTATCAGATACCCTGGAACTGCAACTACAGGCAGTTGTGAGCCAGCAAACATGGGTGCTGGGAACTGAACTCAGGTCCTTTGCAAGAGTAGCAAGTGCTCACTGTTGAGCCGTTTCTCTAACCCTCCAAAAAATATTCTGAATGTGAAATAATGGGAAAAAGTCATCAATTCAAGACAGAGTGGGGAGACACAGAAGGAGTTGGGGGCAGAGAGGCTGAGTGGAAATCATATAAATATCATACTGTGTATGAAATTCTCAAAATAAAAGTAAATCATTTCCCCTCTTCATTTCTTTTATATTTATATTTTAATACCATTATACTCCAAATCCTCTAGATTTTCACTCTAAAATATCCTGGATATCCTGAAAGTTCAGTGCCCACATTTCTATTCTCTGGTTACTAGCTCAGCTCCAGGCCATGGTATCTTTAATTTCCAGATGCTAACAAGGTCGAGTCTGGAGAAAATGCTGCTAAAGGGTCCCTCAGGGCCACTGAGGGTTGAGGTTCTTCAGGTCACTTAAAGTTTCACTGTGTTTGGGGAAATTTTGGACAGCTGAGTCACCTCTGATACACAGTGGAAGTAGGTCAGGCTTGTGCCCACGACAGTGACATCAGCAGCACCAACCCTGTGCCCACAGCTGTGGTTCTAGCAGCACCACAGCATCTACAGCAGCCTCATCGTGTTCAGAGTGGAAGCTTTGCTTCTACTTGGATGTGACGCATTGAGAAATAATTTTTAGTTCATTTCCTACTTTATTTTGTTATTATTTACTTCAGTTCCCTGGTTGTTGTACATGTAGCAATATTAAAAAGCACAGAGTTTTGTACTTACATAAACTTAAGAAAATTACAAGGAACGTGTTTCAATCAGCATTAGCAGATTGAGACTCTTTCTCCAAAAGACAAAGCTAAGGGCCAGCAAATTGTCTCAGAGGATAGAGGGTGCTTGTTGCCAAGCCTGACAACTTGAGTTTGATTTCTGGGACCCACAGAGAGGAAGAAGAGACATTTCAAAAGTTGTCCTCTGACCTCCACAGTCTCACACACACACACACACACACACACACACACACACACACACACACACATGCACACTCAAACAGAAAGCAGACAGCTCTGTTGCTTTCTACCTCAAATCTAATGTTGGAAAGAAAATAGAACATCCAGAATTCAGTGTCTTTCTATGCTTCTGAAACATGAAGCCAAGAGCACTAGGCCCATTCGACTGAGCTCAGGGTGGGTGGAATTTGACCACAGCCTATTTCTCAGGACAGCTATGACTCCACACTAACTCAGGATAGAAGGAGAATTAGTTCCAATGTTAACCCACATACTGCATGTATGGTTTTTGTCTTTTTAAGATTAGTATCTGGCCGGTAACATTGCATGGGTTCACCATGTACTTACACGATGTTCAGACATGTGTATACATTGTGGAATACCAATCTAGCTAATTAACAAACTCATTATAGGACAAGGTGACCACAGTTTCTTGTGATTTGCTCTATTCTTGAAAAGAAAAAAGAGACTGGGATTCTTAACTGCCCCACAAAAGATAATAGGCAAGGCCTGTGAGAGATACAGAGGGAGGGATACAGAGGTGGGGCACGGGTTCTTCAAGGCTAAGCCCATTTACACTGTGCGTAGAGTAGGGCAAACACCCAACCAGCACACAGAATAATAACAAAAGTTGTCTCCATTCAGACTTGGGGTGCAAAGCCTCCACCAGGCCCCCATCTGCAGATCTTGGGGTTTCTATGGTTGACAGGATATATGAGAATCCTCAAACACAGAGTTCAAAGTTATGTTTTCAAACTATGCATGAGGCGCTGGAGAAATGACTTCATGAATAAAACACCCCACTGGCCAGCAAAAAGACTGGAGTTCAGATCCCCAGAAAGAACATAAATGCCAAGTGGGAACAGCTGCCCACCTATAATTTCAGCACTCAGGACCTGGAGACAGGAACAAGCTGGACTAGATTATCTGTAATGGTGAGCTCTATATTCAGTTGAGAGACTAACTCTGACTCAATGAGTATGGTGGAGACCATCAGGGAAGACTCCCAACATCAACATGCACCCCCCCAACACACAAACACAAACACATACACACACACACACACACACACACAGAGACAGAGAGAGAGAGAGAGAGAGAGAGAGAGAGAGAGAGAGAGAGAGAGAGAGAGACGGGAGAAAGGGAGGGAGGGAGGGAAGAACAGAAAGGAGGAAGGGGAAGGAAGGAAGGAAGAAAGGATGGAAGGAAGGAAGGAAGGAAGGAAGGAAGGAAGGAAGGAAGGAAGGAAGGAAGGAAGAACAAACTATGTCTGACATGACTAATTTAGCTGGTTAGTAACACAGCACATCTAAAAAAAATTTCCACTGTCTATCAATGACAGCAGAATATAGAAATATTCATATGCCCAGCTTATAAACTGACTACAGTGGGGTGTGATTTATTGCTGTTTCAGGCTGGCCAGCTCCCAGGTATGTACCCAGAGTAGAGAAAAGAATGCCTTCTCAGAGCAGAGAGGGACTTAGAAAATATTTCTTCTCTATCTTTGGGCTAGACTTTTCTATCTGAGAGCAAATGAAGAAACACACACTATTTAATGGTAACTTTAAAAAAGGGACAAGCACACGCTTTCCCGATGGTGACCTTCTCTTCTACTTCAACTTAAAGAATCTCTCTCTCTCTCTCTCTCTCTCTCTCTCTCTCTCTCTCTCTCTCTCTCTCTCTCTCTAATCTCTACACACAATTACATCTCTTTACACACGTGTATCTCTCCCCTGCACTGCCATACTCTCTACACAGTGACCTCTTACACAGACATATACTTCTTCCTTCACGTACATCTCCCCACATACACATCTCCTCTATACAGCTGCAACTGCATCTCTCTATCGACTCAGCTACATCTCGCCACACTTCTCTTTTTCTCTGCACATTCAGCTACGTTTCTCTTTCAGTACACACACACCTTCTCTCGCATTTCTCTCCTACTTTTCTCTCTAGCTTTTCCAGAAAAGCTTCTGGACGAATGTGAATCACATTTGCAGGGGCACACACACTTCTTGAGTAAACAACAAGAAACAGAGCCAAACTGATCACACCGATTCTCTCGGGCTGGGGAGGTCGTGCTGACCAGACATGGTGAGAAAGTAAGCATGTAGCTCTGAGTGAGTGGTGAGGGTTCCCAGACAGAAAGTGACATTGAAATTCAGGACTTAGACAATAAACAGTTGGCTGAAGCTTGAGGTTAGGGAGTAGGTACAGAAAGTCCATTGCTGAGAAAGTTATGACTACTAAAGTTGCCTCACGATCTCACCTTGAATCATCAATAAACATCTGGGAATTGACCTCATGCATTTGTCTCTAGGGGCAACCAGATATTCATCTCCAGGGACAACCAGTTTGCTTTGAATTTGTTCCGAAGTCTAAAATTAGCTTTGTGACTAAGAATACTATTACTGTCCTATGTCAGTCTGGGTAACAAAAAAATCCTAGTATTATTTCTATTCATCAGAATTACTCAATTAAGCAGAAATCATCTTCCTGACTACTCACAGCTATATGTGTGCCCAGTAGATGGAGTATTACAGGAGATAAGCACATAAGCAATGAGGAAAATACCCATACCTGGCACATGAGAAAAACTACATACAGAAACCACCAGTCATTCATAATTAGTGATCCCACTGCCTTTGGCAAGCAGAGCTCCCATCAGAGAGTTACTCATCCGGTAGGTTGACCTGTCAAACACTAGTTGTCACCAGCTGTATACTCCCGTAGCCTCTAGCATATTTAAGCCTATTGGACAGGTCTTTGCCTCTTCAGAAAGTCTAGTGTGGCTCAAGGTCTCTACAACCAAATTCTTGGATTCAATTTCATTCTATGACTTGATAAAAACTATACAAACGCTTATGTGTATGTGTTTATGTGTGTGCATGCATGTAGAAGTTGCTTCAATCATTGTGTGTACATGTTTATGTATGTGTGTGAGTGTGTACAAGCATGTAGAGGCCAGAAGTTGATGCCTCAGTAATCCTCCGCCTTATTTTATGAGACCAGATCTCTCATTGGCTGGGAGCTTACTTATTTGGCTAGACTGGATAGCCAGGGAGCCCAAGGGACCCTCACGTGCTCCCTCTTCAGTACTGAGACTACAGTCACATGCCTTTTGAGTAAGTATTGAGGAACCAAACTCAGGCAAGTACTTCATTGACTAAGTCTTCTTCCCCCACCTTAATTAAATCTTTGAGAAAATGTTGAGGAGGCTGGAGAGTGACTTAGCAGTTAAGAGCACTGGCTACTCTTCCAGAGGACCCTTGTTCATACCCCCAGCATCCACATTATGGTTCACAACCCTCTGTAACTCCAGTTTCAGAAGATCCAGCGCCATTTTCTGACCTCTGTGGGCACCAAAAATACATGGTGGCAAACACCAGCACACTCATCATCACCATCAAATGATTTTACTTAAATGTGTACGACTCAGTTGTCCCCTTAGGTATCTTCAAAAACAAAGCAAAGATAACTTAAGGAGTTACTCCCACACCAAGCTCTCAAGATTCTCCCAGGAATACTCAGGTTTAATGAAGACCTGTTTTGATTAAATAAATTATAATAGATGTAAAAAGTCATAAACACAAGTATTATGAATATGTCTATGAAACACCCTCATTTACCCAGGTTCCACCTCCTAAAAGTCAGTGAATGGCTACATTGCCCTAGGCTCCATGTTCATTCCCAAAGTCTATCTCTGGTTAGTAAATTATACAGTCACCTTAATTATAGCAGATAAATAGAGACACGCTATATGTAAAAGACAAAGATTCACAAGGAAAAAAAAACTCAAAAGAAATATTACCTGGCAACATAGCCTCAAAATGTATGAAACCAAAACAATTACAAGGAGAACTAGATAAAACCGAGGGGAGCATCTTCATATGCCTTGCTTGGCAAGTTATAGATGAACAAACGAAACAAAAAATAGCAAAGATAAATAAGTTTCAATTGACACAATTAAAACTCTTGAATATGTAATCAAATAATTAAAAGTTAGATGTCTACTCAAAACATGCATGAAATACTTAGTAAAATTAATCATAATGATAAGCATTATACTTATATATTGTTATAAAAATATACTCACTTTCTTGGTAAGCAAGAAAGGCTTACCAAGTATCAAATAATCATCATCTTACAAAGGATCCCTGGTAACATGGAAATAAATAAGGAAGTAAGAACCAAAGACAGAAAGAAAAACCTTCTGGAAATTGGAAAACATACTTGTATCTAACACTGCTGGTAAAAGAACTCTACAAATATTTAGACATGAATGATAGAGAATTGCCTATCCACATTAGTGGTTTGTGAATAACGCAGTAGAGATAAACTTCCAGCTGTGGTGTAGCTATAGTCAAGTGGCTTCAGCCATACCTTCATTATTACACTCACATGTAATTCTATTCCATCTTATAAAGGCCTTGCATTGTACATGAAAAGTTCCTAACTGCTCTGTGCCCTCCCGTGACGGATAGTCCTAACTGTCCACTTGACAGTGTACACTCACCTGGGAAATGATTCAGTGGGGGACTGTCTACGTCTAGATCCCTTTGACCTGTGGGGATGTCATGATGGGGACCATTGTGTTGATCACTTTAACTGATGTGGAAAGACCCAGCCTGAAATAGGCTGCACCACTTGCTGTGTTACAAGAAAGGTTTTCCGTCTATCCTGATCCCAAATAGCACACACAGAGACTCTGTACTTGATATAAAGCTGTTGGCCAGTTACTAGTTTCTTATTGGCTAGCTCTGTCTTAATGATTAACCCATTTCTATCAATCTAAGTATTTCCACGTGGTCTTATCTTACCGGCCAGAGCGGCTGGCATTCTTCTCTCTCCTTCCTCCATCTTGAATCTCCTCCCTACTCCTTCCTCTGTCTTCCTAGTCTCCTAGCCCTGCCTTTCTTGCTTTGCTGTTGGCCACCAGTACTTTGTTCATTAACCAATAAGAGAAACATATTTACAGAATGGCATCTCCCATCAGTGCTGAATGTAGTCATTCACTGTATAGGAATGCAGAGAGGCAAGTTGAGCAGAAGCAGGCATGCATTCATTTCTCTCTGCACTTGACTGTGGATATAATGTGACCAGCTCCTTCAGGGTCCTGCCTTGGCATCCCCACACTGATGCCTGTAACCTGGAATTCTGAGCCAAATAAAGTCTATATCCCCTGAGGTACCTTTGTCAGGGTATTTTATTACGGTAACAGAAACAAACCCAAGACACTTCCTTACTACAATATTTAAAAAAAAAAAAAAAAAAAAACTTTTTTTTCCTGTTTGCTTCCCAATACACAATAAAATTCTTAACACATAACTGACATTCAGAATTGGTTAAGTGAACAATAACATTCTAAGGAAAAAGAAACGCCCTGAAACACAAAATATCTGTGTGCCCATAACACAGGATAATAGATGTATTATCAACATCCAAGCCGGGCTTAGTGGTGCATACCTTTAGTTCCAGCACTAAGAAGACAGATGTAGACAGGAAGTTCAAGGCCAGCCTGATCTACATAGTGAGTTCCAGGAGAGTCAGGACTACACAGAGAAACCTTGTCTTGAAAAACCAAACCAGAAAAGGCTATTGTTAACATTCAATATACCAGAACACTCAACACTCAATGTCCCTGATATAACCAGACTCAGAATATAAGCAGAAAGTAACTCTCCACCCTTGTCTCCTATCAAAGCTACCTAATGACAAGATGTTCCCATGTCATGAGAAAGGTGGAGTGCCAAGTTGGTGGCTCCTGTTCAGTAGAAGAGCTCTTTTTCTGGCCAAAATACAGTATCACATGCCTGTAATCACAGCACTTGGGAAGCTGAGGCAGGATAGATGAGCTGGGCCTGGCTACATAGTGAGATCTTGAAGAAGAAGAAAAGAAAGAAAGAAAGAAAGAAAGAAAGAAAGAAAGAAAGAGGGAGGGAGGGAGGGAGGGAGAGGAAGGAAGGAAGGAAGGAAGGAAGGAAGGAAGGAAGGAAGGAAGGAAGGAAGGAAAGTCACCTTTAAGATGCTATTGTGAATATCGAGGACGCTTCTCCATAGGATGCTGGAGCTCACTGTTGAGGCAAGTATCATCTACAAGTTAAGCAACAGGTTACTTCAGAAAGTTTAAGATCTGTTCTTTAATGCAAGAAAAAATGCTGCTTCCAGGAGGACATGAGCCTCAGGGCACACGGTCAGCATAAGGTCTCCTTGCAGAACACCTGGGAGATTATACTAAAATGATGATGATGTAGGGAAGAGAGAGGGCTCATTCAAGCTGGGGGTGAATTCCTGCTGGGCTGAGGAGGGCACAGACGCAATCCATAGACAACAGCTACCATACAACCCCATCTCCAAAGCGACTTCTTTTTCTTAAGTAAAACAGATGACAATTTATTTTCATTTTTCACAATACGAGTGAAAGCTGCACCTTTTTTTTAAAATCCCACTTCTCCCTTCCAAAACTATTCTCTGTTGGGAAGGGGGAAGCCTTCCTTGTCATGCAGCTAGAAAACACTCAGGCTCAGCACCATGATCTCCTGGTGAAACAAAACAAGAAAGACAAAACTGACAGAGCCTTTCTGCTCCTATCTGTCTGGCCGAGTCATGCCAGGCTGAGTAGGCTCCGTCATAGGGCGAGCAGGAGGTCTCATCATTGGACGCCCAGGCATCATGGGCATGTGACCACCATGGGAGGCCTCATTCCAGGAGTAGGTCCCACAGGCATCATCCCAGGAGCGGGGAGAGGAGGGGACATCATCTGCATCATGAGAGGGTCTCCCATGTGGGCTACAGGCATCATGCCAGGGCGAGGAGGACCCGGAATATGGGGGAGGGGGGTCAAGGCCCTGGCAGGAGCAACAGCAAATAAAACTGGAGGAATCTTTCATTGTTGAAATGCAGACGTTGTTCTGTCAATCTTGCTCTGGGCCTGCTCTTCCATCCATTTCTGATAGTACTCTTTCTCATTCTCTTTGGGTTTCTGTCCACTGTATCTTCCTCACAGATGGAGAATCATGGGTAAGACAGATATCACAGTTGCCGCAATAAAACTTGGGCATTTGCTCTGCATGTGGTTGGCTACCTGGTTCCATGCTGCCAGGAAATGAGCACACAGTGCTGACAACGCCTAGGGAGAAAAGACGAGGGCCGGACTTCCAAAGCAACATCTAACAACAAATGAACAGAAGAGAAGATTAATGGCTGAATTTGTGACGACAGGAAGCAAATGAGCTTGAAGATGTATGCTCACAGCAGCCCTAAAGAAATGAATCTGAACAACAGATGTTCTGCTACAGAATAAAGAAAGATGGAACTTTACTGGATCCTTAACACACAGCTGCGCCCTTTGGCAGAAAGAAGACCCCACATTCCCAGAGATCTTCGAGTGGGCTGCAAACACAACAGTTGATGGGTATAGTCACAGTCCCTAGGGAACACTCAGGTTCTGGATTCTGTAAGCAAACAAAATTCTGTGTGATCAGGGAGAGCATTTCAGAGCTTTGTATAAAGCAAAGAACAATTCACTCTAATTTTTTTTCAACTTCTGATTGATGTTTTGTGTCCTGTCAATGCTACAAGGAGTTAGCTGTTTATATTCAGTGAGAAAATAGTTCTCTACATGTCTGTGTTCCCAAGACAAGTGAAGCACCTTAATAAACATGCCTGTAGACTGTAGTCATATTAGGTATGTTTTCAAGATCAAACAGAGATATGTATTTTAGATCAACAGATCATCCTCAAACAATTCAGAGATCTACAGAATACAACATCTAAGATGCTTTTAATAACATATGTCTCTTTTTCTATGACAATGAGACATGTCTGTACCAATCTACTCCAGAGAGGATGATGGGCATTGAAGAAACTCCATATAGAATTTACTTCCTTTGTGGCAAAGGTAAGCCACTGGGCAAGAAAGTGCTCTTGCCTCAACTGCTGACAGAAGGCTGTCAAAACTGGATGAGCAGAGCACAAAAGAGAGGAACTGTCAAAGCTTGCCAAGACCAGGCAGGACAGTCCTTCAAAAATCCTGGTCCATGGAAAAGTCTGCTGAATATTCTGGGCCGTTAGGCCAAAGATGGATGCCCCAACATCACAGAGGAGCCTTGAGTGACTGTTTAGGCAGCCAGCTGTTTCTGTCATTCCTCATTTTTTTGGAAGTCGCTTGCTGGCATTTTGGTTACTCAGTTAATGTTACTTCCTTCTCAGGTCTCTGAAGGAGTTGAAGACTAGACAGTATACTTATAGTTTTAATTGTTTGCCAGACTCAAAAAGGAAACTCACTAAAGATGTATAAAGTGTATAAGGTTGAGAGAACATCAAAAGGTAGTTTTGGATGGTAATGCAAGTTAGGATAGAAAGTGAATTAGATATAAGACTTTGGACTCACCAAGATAGGATAGATAATGGAGTATCTTCTCTGAATTTGTCAAATACTAATGGACTAGACATTGTTGATATATTTACTGCTACTATATATTATATATAGTTACTGTAATTATTATACAGTTTTTCTTATGTTAGTTTTAACCTTCTTTATCTTAGACAAAAAAAGGGGAATGTTATATTTTGTTTCTGATCTAACAAATAAAGCTTGCCTGAAGGTCAGAGTATGGAGCTAAGGCACTAGTTAGCCAAGTAGTGGTGGCTCACACCTTTAATCCCAGCACTCGGGAGGCAGAGGCAGATGGATCTCTGTGAGTTCAAGGCTGCCCTGGGCTACACAATATCATCCAGTCTAAAAGAAAACAGAGCCAGGCGGAGTTTTCCCCAAGTAATACTTGGGAGTTTCACACCTCTTATCCCAGTACTAGGAAAGTAGAGACATGGAGTGGTACGGCTGGGTGGAGAAAGGAATATAAGGTGGGAGGAAACAGGAGCTCAGGGCATTGGATCTGAGGTTTCATAGATTCAGGATCGCCCATAAGGTAGAGGTTAGGACTAGTGGCTGGCTGCTCTGATCTTTCAGCATTTACCTCTATATCTGACTGTGGGTTTTCATTATTAAGGCCAATTAGAATTGATGCCCCAGTACTCTGTTGTAGTTGGCGTGAGATGTGTCTCCCATGAGAGGATCAAGTTCCCAGTTGATACCATTTCCCAGAAGATGGAGTCACCAAGACTCTCACCTAACCAATGAGCTAATTCATTGATGGACTTATAGTTTATGGCATTGCTTATTGACAGGACTCAGAGACTGGGGGATGAGGTTTGATTGGAGGAAGTGGAACACGTGACTTATGTCCTCCAAGGGTGTACCTTGTCCTCACTCCCTTGTCATCTCTCTGTTCCCTGGACAGCAAAAGCAAAGCATCCCTGCCCCACTGTGTCAACAACCAACTGTGTCTGGTCTTCCAGGGCGGTCTGTCTCACTGCAGCCCCATAGCAATGACGCATAGCCTGAGATCGTGAGCCAAGTAAGTTGTGATGGCCAATATTATTATCAACTTATCTAGATCTGGACACACTTCTGAGCATGCCTGGAAGGGATTATCTAGTGTAGTCTCACTGAAGTGAGAAGACCCACCCTGAGTGCAGGTGACCCCATTCCATAAATGAGGGTCCTGGATGACATAAAAAGAAAAGCAACCTGGACAGCAGAAGCTTTCTAATGGTAGATACAATGTGACCAGCTGCTTCCACTTCCTGCCACCAGAATGTCCCCACCAGGGTGGACTATAAGAAGTGGGGGGAGGGGCCTTCCCTTGAGATGCTTTTGCCAGGGTATTCTATTACAACAGAAAGAATAACTATGACATAAGCCTTTCATCCCTTAGGTGGGTGTTTTGTTTTGTTGAAGTATTTTATCACAATTTTGAAAGAACTAACCCAGGGCCTTTCATCGAGTCACATGAGCTGGAAAGAGTCTGTTGGACTCTTTCCAGTGGAAACCCAGCACTGTTTGTTCGGGTTTGACTTGATTCCTGATCCTGCATCTCATGACAGGGTCCAAGTTGGCAGTGAACTCACTCTGGAGCCCAGAATGAGCTTGAGTCTTCCTGCCTCCATCTCCCAAACAACCAAGAAAACAGGCCTGTACCACTGAACCCAGCAGATCAGATCCTTTAGTCAGGGACATAATAGACCTGTTTGCAAAATTGTTTCTAAGAAAAAACAAAAAAACAGCCTAGCCTGGTCACATGTCTTTCCAGCAGAGGAGGGGAAATGGCCCGCTAAGTGTATGATCTCCAGTCCAAACAAGCCCAGTCAGGTACAGCGGGAGCCAGAAAGTTCATGTTTTTACATCTATTTATTTATCACGGTGGGGCACATACATGGAAATCAGAAGAAAACTTGCAGGGATTGGTTTTCTCTCTCCACCGAGTGACTCTCAGGGACCAAACTAAAGTCTTGGGCCCAACAGCAAGAGCCCATGCCCACTGAGTCATCCCCATGGTCCCAGAAGTTCCTTTTTGCCACAAGTCCCTTTTGAGAGTCCGATATAATAACAGATACATTGAATCATAGTTTATAATTGCCATGTGAGGTCAAAAAGCTGCCAGAGCAACTCGATGTCTTTCCCAGCCTTAAACAAAATTGGTCTCTCAACCAGTTCCCCTAGGCTAGGTTCAGATCAATTCATCAAAGATCCTTGCTGTCACATCCCAGACTGACCGCTCAAGCTTCTGGGACACCTGATGTACAGACCGTGATGTCTTCACAGACAATCTCTGTATCGAGATCCTTTTCACAGTGCCAGTGAACAGCAAACTCCTGGAGAGCCATGAGACCTTATGCCTGAGAAAGTCATCCAACGAGCTGAGGCTGGGACATGGAGAGTGCAGGCAGGTCCAGCTCCTTACAAGCACCCTGCTCACATCCCCATAGGCAACACAAGATTGTTAGCCGAAGTTTCAATCAAGTACATCATCCATAGAGCCAAGTCCCTGAGACCAAAGAGGCTGCAGTTTCCTTGAGGGGGGCGTTTAACCTCAACCAGCCAGAACCACAGTTCAGCTCCTTTGCGTCTTTCTAGAACAAGAACTCCCTGTGAGGTCTTCGGGTCAGCCAGGGTTTGACCTGGTTAAGGGTTTCCTCAAAGGCAGCCCTGTGAAGGAGGACCATGGCCAAGTGATTTATGGAGGAAATGCTCCCAGGAGACACCTGTAAGGGGGTGAGACAAGAAGGCTCATGGACGACAGAAATTGTGCAATATGAAGTCCTTGGGAAAAGTCAAGCCTCAACACACTCTCATGGGCTGTCCTGCAGGGTCTGTCTGGCTCTAAGGAAGAACATCCTTCTGCTCCTTCTTATACCTGCTCCCATCCAGTATCAGCCAGAGGTTGTTATCTGCTGCTCCAGCACAAGAGACAGGCTCCTGTCATCTATCAACAGTCAGGAGAAGGTGGCTCCCGTGACCCAGCTACGCGCCACAGCACACCATGGCTGGCCATACAAATCTCACTAATAAACGAAGCCCAGTGACTCTAGAGAGGACATCAACTCCATCACCATTCGCCACTTTCTCCCAACCAGACTGCACACAGGGATAGCCTGGACATTAATCTTTCAGGGAAATTCAGTGAAACTCGGGATGAATTTTGCCTTTTCAGCAGCCATAAAGGATTATCCCGCATCGGAGGGCCGTGCTGAGAGATGATGCTTTGAGAGAATGCCTTGAATTGATACCTCAGAGGGCTTCTTACAAAGGCATGATTTATACATCACAAGACAAAGAGGATTTATATAAAAGAAAATGGATTCCTTTTCTGAACTGTTTTGAGAAAGACAGATGGCTTCCTGTAAACTGCAGTTCCATGTCTGTGAGCTGAGTGTTACCAGAAAATGACTAAGGTAACACTGCCCCTGGGACCTACTCCACCATCCTCACCACCACCCACGCTGTGGATGGGGGCGCATGGATGAGGGTGGGAAAGAGGCCACAGAAGCCGTACCAGACTGATACCTACCACTAACGGCCCTCCTGGGGGAAACTCACATTATCCAAACGACACAGTTAATAGCCAAAAAGGACATTTTTAGCTCATTAAATGGTACAGTAATTCCTGCTCCTACAGCTACTGCTGTTGGCGCATTTGCTGGCCCAGTTCTCCCTATAAGAGAATGGCTTACATTTTCTTCAGTGGTATAGACCAGTACGCTGCATGTGCCCCTGTAAATAAGCCCTTGCCCAGGCTCTTCTATGCAGACCTGATTAAACTCTTCTGGGAGCTGGTAGGATTTCTCAGTAAGTAAAGACACTCACTACCAAACCTGAGGACCTCAGAAACTACACGGTGGAAGAAAAAGCTGATGCCGGAAAGTTGGCCTCTGGTCTCCACATATACACCACTGCAACACACACACACACACACACACACACACACACACACACACACACACACACACACACACACACACACACACACACACACACCACACACACACACCACACACACACACACCACACACACACACCACACACACACACCACACACACACACAAACACACACCAAACACACACACACCATACACACACACAACACTCACAACACACACAACACACACACACAACACACACACACACAAACACACAACACACACACACACCACACACACACAACACACACACAACATACACACAACATACACACACAACACACACACAACACACACACAAACACACTACACACACACAACACACATGCACACACACACCAAACACACATCACACACACCACACACACGCACATACATGCACACACACCAAATAATAAATTAATAGAAACATAATAAATAAACTCAACTCATTGGGGCCCTTAAAAAAACATGAAAGGGAGGAAGTGGGGATAGCATAATGGGAAGGAAGGCAAAATAGGGAATGGGGAGTGAATATGATCAAATGCATTATTTGCCTGTATGAATGTCATAATGAAACCCATCATCATATGTAATTAATATATGCCAATAAAAACTAACTTTAAAAAAATCAAAGAAGTCTTCTGCCTGTAGAAAACGTCACTATGTAGGTTCTTCTCCAGATCTTAAACACCCCCTCACTCACACTTAATCTTTATGCTAGCTTCCTACATGCATGTGATGGATGCTAGCTTCCTACATACATGTGATGGATGCTAGCTTCCTACATTAAGTGCGATGGATGCTAGCTTCCTACATACATGTGATGGATGCTAGCTTCCTACATACATGTGATGGATGCTAGCTTCCTACATTAGGTATGATGGATGCTAGCTTCCTACATGCATGTGATGGATGCTAGCTTCCTACATACATGAGATGGGGAAGTAAAAGAACCTAAGGTTTGTAGAAACGGGGATAAGTCTAAGACATCACTGCTTATCAGACTTCCAAGTCCTTGACCACAAGGTGACTGGAAATTGTCACAGGAGATGAATGGAGTCATACAGTGAGTGAAGGGGGGAAGGGTGTCCCTAAGAAACAAAGATCAACAGCCCTACCTAGGGAAGCCTGGGAAACTGAAAGGTCTTTGAAGCATCAAGCTATGGAGTCAGCATTCAGAGGGAAGAATGGTGCAGACACCTCAGTTCCAGGGCAGGCTCGGTGCCATTTAACCCTTACGCAACTCTCTCTTATGATAAGGCAAAAACCTCTGCCACTGAAAAATCACCATGTTATCTAATGGTAGCCTAGAGACAAAGAACAAAAGGCAGGCCAGTATACTGCTACCCTGCCAAGGGCAAATCTAGGACCTAACTTCTTTCCACCAGGCACCACCTCCGAATGTCTTTACCGCCATCTAACAGCATCATCAGGGAACAAAACTTTCAGCACATGAACTATAGGCAGACATTTAAGATCCAGTTGCTTTCTTTGGCGGCTTTAGTATTTACCTCTGCTTGAACATACTCAGTAACAAGGAACCTTCTAGCTGATGCTATTGCAAATCACTGAACAGAACTCAAGATTAAGACTGGAAATTAAGAAACAATTCTATTCACAAATCATCAAAAACAATGAGACTCCTAGGGTTGGAGAAATGGCTCAGTGATTAAGAGCACTAACTGTTCTTCCAGAGGATCTGGGGTCAATTACCAACACCCATATGATGGCTCACAATTATCTGTACTCCTGTTCCAGGGGACCCAATCCCCCTTTCTGGCCTCAGCAGCAGCAGGTATACACATGGTGCACATATATACTTGCTGGCAAAACACACACACTACTATTACTCTAGAGATGATATGATGATGGTGGTGATGATGATGATGGTGGTGGTGGTGGCGATGGTGATGGTGATGATGATGAGACTCAATAACAAACTAACAACCAAGTAGGCAAAAGACCTTTACCCTAAGAACTAAAAGATATTATTAACAATAATTAAAGAAAACACAAATATGAAAATACCCACCATGTATATGGATTAAAAACTTCACATTTTTATCATGTTAATAATGCCTAAAGCAGTTTATAAATTCAACATAACCCCCATCAATAACATACTTTTATTTCTGTTTTGCTTTGGGGAGTTTTGTGTTTTTGTTGTTGATGTGTTTTGTTGTTGATTTGTTTTGGTTTGGTTTGGTTTGGTTTTTTGAGATAGGGTTTTACTCTGCATCCCAGGATGATTTGGAGCTCACTATGTAGCTAAGGCTGGTCTCATAGAAATTCTCCTGCCTCAACCCTGAGAGCACTGAGTTATAGACAAGAGCCATCATGCCCAGTTCCAATCATATCTTTCATAAAAGCAAACAAAACCTCACCTAAAACTCACATGGATTCTTGGGGGACTGAAGAAAGAGATCTCAAGCTCATTTCAAAACTTATCATAAATCTACAATAACCAAAACAGCCAAACTTGGGATATAGAAGATGCTTTAACCAATGCAGTAGAAGAGGTTTCAGAAATGAAACTCTGAATATTATGAAGAAATGTTTGTTTTTTGCAGTGCTGGGAATTGAACCCAAGACCTGTGTGTGTGATGCATTCACTGTACTGATGAACCCCAACTGCAGCCAGATCGTGTGTGTGTGTGTGTGTGTGTGTGTGTGTGTGTGTGTGTGTGTGTGATGAAGTATGACCTGTAAAACTACACTGGGCCCCTCTCAAGTCACAACCCCCAAACTGAAAGCATCTAAGCCTAGCACACTCCCTGAGTCTCAGCAACCATCACAATAAACATTCATCATGGACCATTGCTTATTCCTAAAGATCATTCCTCAGTGCATTCTCCCCATTCTGTTCTACCTCTTTCTACTTTCTTTCTGCATGTGTGTGTACATGGTGTGTGGTATATGCACACATGTAGGAGAGTATATACACCTGTGTATACACCTGAGAAATCCAGAGAAGACGGGTGTCCTGCTCTACCTCTCTGTGCCTTACCCCCTTGAAACAGCTAGCACTCAGGCTGGGCTGGTGGTTCAAGCCCCTGAGGTACTCCCATCTCCACAGCACTGCCATTACAGGAGCACAGGCCACATGCAATTTCTTACATAGTGCTGAGATTCCAGCTGTCTGCATGCTTATACAGCAAGCACTCTTACCCACTGAGCCATCTCCCCCTCCCTCCAATCTACCATTTAACAACAGCAAAGAAGACCTGTTTCCCATTTTTCTCGTTTATAGTGTTCATTCCTAATCACACATGAAAATACAACTTTAATATTACTTACAGAAACCACCAATAACCATTTTCTTTCAACACCATAGTCTGACTCTAAATGCGACATCAAGGTCTCTCCCAGCATCTTTCTGTGGGTTTCGTAGTCGGCCTGCAGCACTTTTGAATGTTTCACCATGAAAAGGAATGACAAATGCATCATCAAACCATCAAAGGAACATTAACGGCCAAAGATGGCTCAGTGGTTTAGGGCATGGCTGCTCTCCTATAGGACCCTGGTTTGGTTCCTGTATGAAGGCTCACAGCTATCTCCAGCTCCAGCGTTTTCGATGCCTTCTTCTGATTTCTGCAGGCACTAGTCAGGCACATGATGCACAGACATAAATGCAAGCAACACACTCATACACACACATTACATCTAAGAAGGTTTTAAGACATGGGTGTCAACAGTGGGGAGCTGGCTCTGTGGGCAAAGTGCTTTGTGCTCAAGCAGAAGGACCTGAGTTTGAATCCCCAGAACCCATGGAAGAGCTGCGCATGATGACATGCACCTGTAACCCCAGCCCTGGGAAGGTGAAGACAGGTGGACAGTGGGGACTCACTGGCCAGCCAGCCAGCTGAAAGTCAACTCACTCCAGAGGCAGTGAAAAGTGCTAAATAAGGCGGAGAGCAATGAGGAAGTCACCTGACACTGACCTGTGGCTCCCACAGCAGGTACACACACAGACAAGTCCACTCCAAATACATGCACACGCATGGGATCTTCATCTGAGTTTCCATAGGCATGAGGTAATCCATTTAGGGTTAAAAACTACTTTCTTTGGAATGTATGAAGATCTGTCATTTCATATTGAGGTGGTATATCGGAGATGTGTGGGAGGTTAGTGTTTATTTTTGTAGGTTTCAAATCATGGTCACCTATCTGTAATGAATGCCTACCTTCACACACGCTCATGGGAATTCTAGCAAAGTCTAGCTTAACTAAAAAGTGAAAAAGAAAATCCCAGCCCAACCAAATGTTAGATATTTTTCTAAATGTTACATTAAGTTCATCTTGGTTCTCACGCCTTCTCTCCCTTGGGTATTACCAAAAATCTAAATGTACTAAATTCATTTTTCCCTTCATACACTAATTCTATAATTCCATCAGTGAGATGCTGCAGGGTGTTCTGGCATGGATCTTTGTTTACAAACCTGAACTGCTCATTGCTCTTGATTCTATTACCTTCCATATGATTATAGATTTCTTTTCTCTTGACATTTGCTCCATTATTTTGCAAGGAAATTAAAATCTCTTCCAGGAGACATTCATTTTCAGTTTTCAGTATCTTTCCCATTTTTCAAAACTGTCACTTGTGTCTGCACGGTTCCACCACCTGCGCTGTCTTCTCTTCCATATCTGCAGCCTCCATGACTGCAGGGATCCGTGAACTGCACCCAGGAACAAAATGCCACAACACACAAACTTGAAATCGCTCCTTTCCTAGATGGGAGAAAACTCTGAGGTCAAGTGTTTTTTGCTGTTTCCTGTGTTATTGTTTTGGTTTATTGTTTTCTGTCTGATCTCGGGATAAGGGGCATTTAATAAATTGCTCAAATTGTGTTTTTTCGTCTTTTTTCACATTTGAAAGAATAGGACAAAGCTTAATGGCTGGACACTCATCCTTCCGTTTTCATTATTGCTTCCCAATGACTTTCCCCTGAGGAAAAAGGATACAGAGAACTTACTGAGCTTCTGTTTTCATGGGCTTTAGAGCTGACAGACAAGGGGGGTTGGAGTGTCATGTCAGGTATACCACTTTCCAACTCAGTGTGGTTTCCGTGTGAAGTGTCTCCCACAGGCTCAATGTTTGAACATTTGGTCTCCAGACCGTGGCGCTGGTTTTAGAAGGTTGTGGGAACTTTAGGAGAGGGAAGTTCACTGGAGGGTGAGTAGGGATCGGTCCTAAGGCTATACAGCCCAACCCCACTCCCTGTCTGCTCTCATTTCCTAACCGTGAATGCAATATGACTGGCATCCTCATGCCCTTCCCCAACCATGACAGATAGCTGAAATAAGTCTGTCACCCCTTAAGCTGTTTCCTGCCATTGTAACTAGAGAGGTACTTGACACACTAGGCAGGTTCTAGAAAGATGTCAGAAGTCTCAATGCATCAGCCACACCTGTAAACACGGACATCACCATCACCCCTTCAGGACTGTTATACAACAATGAGCTATTTTATATGTGCAAGGCCTTGGGCACAGCACTTCAGAATGGAAGAAGATATTCCTATTCCTCTGGCAAAGGATTGATTTCCAAAACATAAGGAACAGCACAACAGTAATAAATTGACAAAATGGTATTTATCAACAGAATATGTATTAATGACCAACAAGTAGATGAAAAGGTGTTCAGCATCACTGGTCATCACAGACATGTAAATCAAGGCCACAATGAGACAGAGTCTCATTCCCAAAACCTAACAGATATAAGCATACACATAGGGACCAGCAAACCTTTGTGCATGATTGATACAAATGTAAATTAGAGTAGACATCGTGGAAAACAGTATGGGTAACCCTTGGAAAACTACAGAAGAGACCTAAAGAGCTGCTGCACAGTACTGCTCTTGCAGAGGGCATATGTTTGGTTCTCAGCACCCATGTCGGGGACTTCACAAGCACTGATAACTCTAGCTCAAGGGGATCCAGCATCCTCTCTCAGCTTCTGAGGTATCACAAACCCACTAATACAATTTTTAAAGAAAAAAACCCTAAAAATATAATAAATAGATGACTCAGTAGGTTAAGGTGCTTGTAGCCAAAACTGATGACTTGTGCTGAACCCCAAGAACACATATGGTAGTGAGTCATGTTCCCCAAGATCTCCACATACATGCCATGGCACACATGTACACAGAGACACACGTGTATACTCATGTATATACACAGAGGGAGAGGAGGAGAGATTAAATAAAGAAATAAAAGGATAACTATAATGAAAATATTTTAAATCAAAATAGAACAACCAAATGATCCAGGAATCCTGGATTAAAAAAAAAAAAAGTGTGTGTAGAGACAGTAGCCTTTCCCACGGTTATTATATATAGTTCTATCTACAACAGTCAAGACATGGGGTCCACCCAGGTCTCCTTCCCACCATGAACAGATAAACAATCATGATACATGTGTGCAATGCCGTATTTATTATTCAGTCACAAAAAGAATGACCTCCTCTGGGGCAGCATGACAAGCCTAGGGCACATCCTACCCAATGAATATCAGATATGGAAAGACTCATAGAGTGTGTTCTCACGTCCACATAGAAACTTTGAAAAACCAGTCTCGGAGAAGAGAAGCGTGGTGACTAAAGGCTGGGAAGTCTGAGGGTGGAGGAGGGGCTATGAGAGGATGGTTAATGGGTTCAGGCATAGGGGAAATAACTTCTAATAACATTTAGCAGCGCTGTATGGAAGCAATGGTAGGCAACATACAACATTTGTTTCCAAACAGCTTAGAAGCAAAGGTTTTGAATGTTCCAAACAAAGAGAAACAAAAAATATTTAAGGTGACAGACATACTAGTCTCCCTGACCCAATCATTGCACACTATGTACGTGTGTTGAAATATCTCACTCCACAACATCAGCATGTATAACGATCATGTATTGACTCAGTCAAAGGAAGGACATGAAGTTGGAAGGAAGGTAGGGTGGGGCACTAGGAGGAGCTAGACCACAGGTAATGATTGAAGGGTATGATCAAATTACTATACGGAATGTACGGAATTTTCAATGAACAAATTTAAACTATTTCTCAACATCAAATAATGTTTTAAGCGTTCTTTCTAAGATTTGTTTTTATGTGTAGGAGTGTGTGCCTGATGCCTATGGGGGTCATAAGAGAGCACTGAATCTCTAAGAACTGAGGTCACAGACAGTTGTGAGCCACCATGTGGGTGTTGAGAACCAAACCCAGACCCTCTCCAAGAGCAGCTATTAAGTGTTCTTAACTGCTTAGCCATCTCTCCAGCCCCAGAGTTGTCTTTCTTCTTGATGCTGGTTAGTCTTCAAAAATGCTTCTTTTCCTATAGAGCCCAACAGTTGCATCATGGAACTGTTTCTTTAAGTCTCCACTTACTCCCACATCCCCAACTGATGCTTCCTGCCTTTGGCAGTAAAAGTTCAGATGGCTTCCTCCAGGGCCAGCTTTTTCCCCTCACTTCTGCAGCATAATTTCTCTGCCTTTATTGCTTGTTATTTATATCTTATGCTTCCCTGGGAGATGACATCATAGTTACTGTGGAAGGTCTCCTGGTCATAAAATATCTTAAAACACATTCAAGGGGCCTGGGGACTAAGACTGGGAGAAGACACAGTAGTTAGACCATGGAACCAACTGAGAGCAATTTAACCTACCATGTGAAGCAAGCATCATATAAGGTATAGTGGTCTGAAAGAGATTCTCCCATAAGTCTCAGGCATTTGAATACTTGATTCCATCAGTGGGTGTTTGAGGATGAGGAGATGTGCCATTGATGAAGGAAGTGTGCCACAGGGGGTGGGCTTTGGGATGTTAAGACTGGAGACATTTCCAGCATGCTCTCTCTGCTTCCTGTCTGTGGCTTGAGATATGAGCTCTCAGCTGCTGCTTCAGCTACCATGCCTCCTGCCACCTGGTGTCTCTTCTCGATCATAGACTCTAACCCTCCAGAACTATAACCCAAAATAACCCTTTCTACAGGTTGCTTTGGTCACAGTGTTTTATCGCAGCCAACAGAAAAGTAACTAACACAAAAGGGTCCTCATCTCACCAAAGCCAGCTTGGAAATAGTTATCCAGCGCTGGTACCCAGTGAGCACTTACCATTGCTAGGTTACTCTACCTCGCATCCCATGTGCTGGTTTGCTCTAGCCTTTCAAACCATTAGGACTTAATTAGTGGTGGTAGAAGAGCTTTGCAGGTAAGGAAATGGAAGCTTTATTAGTGGAAGTCGCCATGTCACAGGCTTGGGATCACACCCTGAGCAATCTGACTCCAAAGTCAATCAACCTAACTGGTTTCCTGTCTATGTTTCCGTGCACCTGATCTTTGACGGATGATGGTCAGTAAGCCCACACAAAGCTGCAGGTGGTCAGGAAACAAGTCTAATAGTCTCATTTGCAAAGAAAAGGGTCATTTCTTATTACTGTGTTTAGGTAAAGAGTCTAAAAAAAACAGTCTGGGACGTGTGCATCTGTTGCTGTTATTGTAACTAAGTACCAGACATGAGGTGGCTTATAGAGCATGAAGATTCGGCTCAGAGTCCTGGAGGCTGGAAGGTCTCCGGCAGTGGGATGGTACCTGCTGAGCATCTCCTTGCCGATGGGAACTCTGCAGAGTCCAGGGTGGGAAGGCGGTCACATGGTGAAGTGGCTCAAGCAGTATTGTTCACAACAGACCCATCCCCAGAGTAACCCATTGTTCCATTAACCCATCACCCATCAGTGGATTTGTCTGTTTGTGTAACAGAATCCTAAATACCCAACCACCTCTAAAAGGTCCCAGCTCTTAAACCTCAGAGTTTGGAAAAATTCCAACATGTGTTCTAATCCCAGAACCTACATCAGGTAACTCATAACTGCTGGGGACTCTAACTCCAGGGGATCTAATGCCCTCTTCTGGCTTCCGCTAGCACCTGCATAGACATGTATACACACACACACACACACACACACACACACACACACACACACACACACCAATAAATGAATAAACAAAAGTTTAAAGATAAGGAGCTAAATGACAGCTCAGTGGTTAAGAGCACTGGCTGCTCTTCCCGAGGACCAGCGTTTGATTCCCAGAAGCCACATGGTGGCTCACAGCCATCTGTAACCCCAATTCCAATGTACCTGATGCCATCTTCAGGCCACCAAAGGCATCAGACACACGTGTGGTACCCAGATATCCATGCAGGACAAACACCCATGAACATAAATTTTTATTAAAAAAAAAAAAATAGAAAAAGCAACCTTTTAAAGAGAGCTGTGTTCACTGCATTTGATACATTAAAAACAACACAAAATCTATCAGGAGCTGAAGATTTAGCTCAGTGGATAAAGTGACAACAGCCTAGCATCCCAGAGGCCTTGAGTCAATTCCTTGGAACTGGATAAAAAAAGGGAGGCCATCACGACGTTCCTCTGGTGGGGGATGGAACATCTATCCTTGGCCAGACTGAGGCCTGCCTGCCTCAGATCCTCCCACATGTCCCATGAGACCTTGTCTCAAAAGAACAAAGGTGTTAGGGAGGACACTACTAGGATGTTTTCATATCAGAATCACAACAGATTTTTCATAGCCTATTTAAATGTCTGTCTCTATTTACTCTGCCTCCTGAAACATACACAAGGAGAGGGGGGAGACAGACAGACAGACAGACAGACAGACAGAGAGACAGACGAGGAAGACAGCTCAATTGGTAGTGTGCCTGTCACATGAGCTTAAAGACTGAAATTCAGATCCTCAGTAAGCCTGCCTTCTCCGATAAGTGTGGTCCTCACCTCTCATCAAGGAAACATGGAGACCATTACAGAAAGCCACAACCAATCAAAATGCAGAGCTGTGAAGTCCAGTCCCAGAGGATACATCTACAGTATAACTCCCACTCAGGGATCATTGAGGGGGAGGGCGGGAAAAGACAGTAAGAGCCAGAGAATGGGTAGTTTTCTGAGAGGTTGCTTCCTAAAGCTGTCAGAAGCTACACCCATGAAACCTCACCAGCATGGCTAACCAAACACAAGTTAAACAAGGACAATGCCGATGCATGGATACATGAATGGGTACATGAATGGATATGTTGGGGGGGATTTACAAGGCCTCAACCCCAGATTTAAACACACACACACACACCAACAACTAAAGAAAAAGAGGCCATGAACTTGGCAAAGCAGGGATGGAAAATACGAGAGGACTTAGAGGGAAGAAATGATATAATTATATTATAATCTCCAATTTTAATTAATATTTTTAAAAAGCCTGCCAAGAAAGTATATTTCTGCTTAGTTAGCATTTTTTTATTGCTATGCTAAAACACCGTAAAAAGCCAACCTGTGGAAAGGGGATTTATTTCAGCTTAAAATTCTCAGGTCCCACTTCATCGCTGCAGGAAGCTCAGGTGGGACTCAAAGCTGGGACCGAAGCAGAGGCCATGTTCGCAGCTTGTTCACCATGGCTCTCTTAGCCTACTTTCTTGTGCCATCCAGGGCCACAAGCCCAGGGATGCCCCTAGTGTGCCACCCGCCCACATCAATCATTAATCAAGAAAATGCCTGCACAGACTTGCCTACAGCCAGTTTGATGGAGGCATTTTCTCAGTCGAGGTTCCCCCTTTGACTGAGAAAATGATTATAATATGTATATTATACATATATGATTATACATATATAATCATATATATGTAATGTATATATATATATATGTATAATATAATGTATATATTATAATATATTATTATAAATGATTATAATGTGTATCAGATTGACATAAAACTAACTATATATATACATATATATGTATATGTATATATATATATATATGGAGAGTGATTTGCAAGACTGTTCAATGTTGACCTGTGGCCTCTATATGCCAACACACACACACACACACACACACACACACACACACACAGAGTGCACATGCAAATAATACTTGAAGAAAAATAAAAGGAACCCCAGTTGGCTTGTGATTCAAACACATTCAAATGCTAACAAAAAAGAATCATGATTTCTTTTCTCTAGACAGTGTAAAGTCTTAAGGCAAAGACACACTGTTTTTTATTGATCTGAGACATGCGTGTGCATGTGTGTGTGTATATATATATATATGTATATATACATATGTGCATATATGCATGTGTGTGTAGCATGTACGACGTATGGTCAGGAGACAGAGGCAATACTAACAGCTATGTACAGTCCCCACCAGGGATCACTGAAGATGAGAAAAAATGAAAAGGGACAGAGCCACAAACAGCATCAGCATCAAAGGCCAGTCTCAGGCCAACAATGGGCATCTCTGGCATCAAGCCATCATTGGTGACATAGGAGCAGCAGCCAGCCTTGTCCCCTTCTCTGTCCCTCCAAGCCAACAGTTAAAGTAGAAGTAGTAGTAGATGCAGGACATGTGGCACATTGTCTACCCTGCAATGAAGTCCCTGCTGTTATTTCGTCTCATAATCTCCAAGGTGACATGTTGTGAATGGGCTGCTTGAACTGCTTCCCCAGAGTTTGAGTGACCGCAGTTGTCTCAAGACTGCTGGTGGGTCCTTCCAACATGGCCTTGAAAAATAACAATAATGGGATTTGGGTCTAGAATCACTAAATTTGATTAGCTGAGCATGCATATGAAAAGCTATAATTCACCAGAAAAAAAAAACAAGCAACAGACATTTTGCCAGGAAATTAAGAGAGGCCAGTTCTCTTGACTCCCTGGGGGTTGGAGTTGGCTCTTCTCAGCAAAGAGCACGCCTTGATTCCGACAGCTACATTAATTCAGGAGAAAGGAGGACTCTGGGTTGGTGGGGCAGAGCTCTGCAATTAGGGCAGCCTCCTGCCTTCCCCAAATCACCCACCAAGCCTACTGTGCTCCCTGCTTCTCGGCCCCACAGATGTACGAACATTGCTAATGAGCCTCGGGGTCAAACAGCAGGCCAGGCAGCTGCGAGAAGGGACCCACGGTCATGATCAATGTGAGCAATATGAAGCCTTCCGCGGGCCTGTGGTCTCGCTGGCCCACTCAGCAGTCTATGGGGTTATTTTTAGTGTGTTGAGTTAATAGAGATCCCTGAAGAGGTATGAAAAGAGCCAAGTCACTGGAGGGTCCCTGCTGAATTCCTAACTAGAGACAAGCTCTGGCGGCAGGGAGTCCAGGAGTAGATAAATAGTGTGTCATTGCTGGTGGGGGGTGTGTGTGCGTGCGTGCGTGCGTGTGTGCGTGCGTGCATGTTGGGATAGAACTAAGGGCCTTGCACATGAGAGCCAATGTTGTCTCAACCTGAATAAAGGCCTGCTCCCCTCAGATAAAGCACCAACGACAGACCAAAGCAGCAATCCCACACAAGCCTCGCCTGGTGAATCAAGGAACTCATTGGGCTTACTTGTAAGATTCATGGGTGAACCCAAAACAACCAAAACCCCATGAGTGCTACTTCAGCACAGATGATGACTTCCCATAGCTGTACAGATGGAGACCCCCTTCTGTCAAGGTCCCACCCTGTACACACTGCAGCTCCTCCCATAAGAACTCTGTAGCTGGAACAGTGTTATAGACAGTTGAGGGCAGAGGGTAGAAGAGGGAGGGATACTGAGCCTCGGGTAAGGGTCCTTCTCCAACCCCTCCTCCTGGAAGGGACCTTAAGCAGACCCAGTCTGCAGGATTATTTGCAGGTTGTCACAGATGCTCTGGTGGAGACAGCAATGATTTGCCAACAGTGGGAAACAGCCAGGGTACCACCATTGATCCAGACCCACCTCCCGCCCCCACCCCACACCCCACACGCCACACCCCACACGCCAGAGGATCTGAACTGAGACGTCCTATCTTAGGATCCTCTGAGCCGAGCAACACAGGGACAAAGGAGACAAAGGAGATGAGAGATGAGCACAACATTCTTCCACAACAATAAATACGAAGGTAGGATAGGATAAAAAAAAAAAAAAAAAACAATGATAGTCTTCAGGGAAGAAAATAAGCCAGCAAGTTTATATGACATTAAACTACATGTTAGGAAATCAAAGTCACTCCCTCCTGGCTGATGTCAAGGTCTCGTGTTTGAATAAGCTCTAGCTCGCCACTTCTAAATAACTGTCAGGGTGATTTGAGTTATAACAAAGGCTATACAGACTTACTCAGGAAGGAAAACTATGACAGCCTTGATCAAAATTACCCTCTAAATATCATGTTACTGTTTTAACAGCCACATTTTAGTTGTAGGCTAGGAGGATGAGTCATGCTACCAAAGCTAGACACAGAAGTGAAATCTGATTCGTTCTTTTTCTGGCAACCACACACGCCGATGTGCCCACAGGAGACCCGCCTGCAATTAATGTGCACTAGGCTCCTGGTGGGAACGCCCCCGAACGCCAAAGTTGTATTAAAAGGAAGGGGGTGTGGGCAGATGAGAGCTGAAATGAAGAACTCCTCCATCTTTCGGTGCTGCACTCTCAAGCATCCTTGGTGTGGTCCCCCATGCAGATGAGGAACAAGAACAAAACCTCAACCAAGGACAATGCGGTGGGTACCACATTGTTCAGCCTTTTGTGTCCTTCTGGCCCTTTTTAGAAGGCAACAGGTTGTCACCAAACGTGGAACCTACCCCAGAGGACACAAAGGCAATTTGGGGATGGAGAAAAAAAGAAAATAGAAAAAGGCATATAATTAAATCTGTCTCAGTCAAATAAAACACTAATGTTTTTTTTGTTTTGGTTTGGTTTTTGGTCTTTTGTTTGTGTTTTTTGAAACAGAGTCTCACTGTATAGCCTGATTACCCTGGAACTAGCTATGTAGATCATGATAGCCTCAAATCATAGCAGTCTGCCTGCCTGCCTGCCTCAGCATCTAGAATACTGGAATTAAAGGTGTAAGCTACTACACTTACTTGATTTTTTTTAATGATTTTTTTTTCCAAATGTCTGTGGGATATTTTTGGTTTTTTTTTCTTTTTTTGAGATAGGGTCTTGTGCAGTCCAGGCTGACCTCAAACTTGCTATGTTAAAGAGGATAGCCTCTAACTTCTGATCCTGGCTTTACCTCCTAGATACTAGGATTACAGGCAACAGCTCAGTTCAGTGTTGGGCTGAGGCTTGAACCTATGGCTCCATGAATGCTGAGCAAGGGAGCCACATCCCCTCAAACTGACTTTATATCACTTATAGAGCTTCACTGTGATTTGAAGCTGCATGTCAGTGAAAGCATGCACTTCATGTACATAGGCCACTAAACGGGAACACTGTCACAGCTTACTCACCTGGAAGTGGGAGGCAGAAGCTCCAGCATCTTTTCATTGATCAAAAATCTGACTGGGATGTGGTTGCCAGAGGAAAACGGGACATTTTATCTGTCTGAGTGCAGCAGAGGGAAAAGTGACTGGCCCCTGAAGATTCCGCCCTTTTGAATGGGCCAATGCCATTGTCATGTGAGTGGGTTCCCTACTTAAGAATAAGTTCATGTGTGGATCATGGGCTTCTGGCCATGATGTGACCAGCGGCCATCACACTCAAACTCTCAACAACTATCATTACCTGTCTTGGAAGTCTCAGAGGATATCTATGCAGTTAATAGTTGCTGGGAGAGGGCGAGATTTTCCTCAGTGGTGTAGCTATTGGAAACATGGTAAGCAAACCTCACTCAAGATCCTGTAAACAACCCTAATGAAGTTCATTGGGTCAGAGGGGGGGAGGAGAGGAGGGAAAGAAAGGAAAAGGAGGGAGAAAAAGGAAAGAAAGGAAAAGGATGGAGAGAAGGAGAAAGGGAGGAAAGGGAGGAAGGAGAATGGTATTGGTTGGCAAATAGGGGACAGGAGAGGCTAACTAGGACAATGCTCAAACGCATTATGTTCGCGCATGAAAATGAAACCAACTATGTATAATATGTGCTAATAAAAACGATTTTAAAAGAATAAATTCAGGACCCCCATTCCTTCTGTCTCTGTCTCCGTGTCTCTCTCCCTCCCTCCCTCCCTCCCTCCCTCCCTCCCTCCCTCCCTCCCTCCTGCCTTCTTTTTAGCCTCAAAGCCTCCAGAACTGTGAACCAGCATATTTCTGCTAGGCAGCCATTGCTGAGTCTGTGGAATTCCATTAGGCAGCACACATCCCTGGAATATCAAATAGCCTTCAAACTGTGCTCACTATCACAAGGCAGCCAGCTGTTTTCCAAGTGCCATTGAGGGCAGCTGTTGATCTGTCCCGCTGAGGAAATGCTGTTTTATCAACAGCTTGTCTGTGCAGTTTCCATCACAAATTGGCATTTGGGTTACAAAGTCTGGTGACAAGCATCAATTTCCTTAGTCCAGCCCTTGTCACATTAACATGCCATCAGAGGTCACAATGTAAGACCTCCATCAGAAAAACACCCTTTGGGAGATTTTTCACTACCCCTGAAAGTCATTGGTGCCTTCTGTCCCCTTGGAAGCGCCCTGAAGAGGAAAATTGCATGGGTATCACTGTCATTTCTAAGTTCTTGGCTTCCTCTTTCCCAGCTCAGTATAGACTCACTTGTCCTCGGAACCCAGAGGCATTTCAAACCTTCTGGGCTCCCTTCAAATAATGAAAAAGTCCTTCTTAACATCAGATGACTCCATTCTCCTGACTGCAATTTAAACAGACACCCCCTTCTCTCCAACTGATGGACCAATGGAACCGTAAAGCGTAGGAGTCCCACACAGCGGCCGAAACTGTTTATTGACCCTCCGTGTTTTGTTTCCATGTTTCCGCCTGGATCTTGAATCTAGTGGAGGGGCTTGTGTGCAGAAGTAACCATTATATTAATAAGATTCACGGGGAAATAATGATTCCCTAATTTAGCAGAGCAGAGAGAATGGGAGCAACCTTCAAATGCCATCATCGGAGGCGGCACTGAAGTGACTACGTTTCCTGACACAGTTCTGTCAATTAGCTGAGGAGGGCAATTACCACCTTTCTCTCTTTTATTTGCAAAGAACCAAAACTTTCTAAGGATGATAAATGACTCCCCAGAAAATTCAATGCTACTCCTGCTAAATTTGCACTTTTCATATCATAACGATTTGGGTGGACTTTTTTTTCAATTATTTCTCATAATCAATAGGGTTAGCAACTCTCTTTCTCTCTCTCTCTCTCTCTCTCTCTCTCTCACACACACACACACACACACACACATACACATACACATGTGCATGCAACTGTGTAGAATTCAGAAATAGGGGCCATATAAGACATCTAGCACACTCGGATCTGTCCAGATGACCAGTGAATGAATACATACGTCAGTCTAGTTTGGGTGAGGATATTATAAAGCAAATGATAAAGTAAACTTCATTTTCATTGCCTTAAATCCTATTCCTGTTGCCCTAAAAAGAAAGGAAATATATTCAGATTATGACCTTTGAGAATTCCTGAGCTCATTAATGCTCTCTGCAACACAGCACAGAATTAAAGTGAGGACTAAAACTGCAGCGTCCCCAACCGCAGTTAGAACATCATTAATGGTGCATAATTAAGAAGGTGTCCGTGTTGGTCCCCTGTCTCGGCTGACAATGGCTCACAAATAGCATTTTAGTCTATTATATAATATAGCCAGCTAACAATGGCCAAACCTGTTAGTTCAAAAAGAGAGCTAATTTTGCTCCAGCACCAGGACAAGAGACAAAAGGAACAGTGGGGATAGGCTATGGTGCAAATCCTAAACCAGTTTCCAGAAACTTCTGCAGCTTTGAGGGCTCCTTGGGCTATGGAAGAGGGAAACGCAGGGAGAGAGGAAACAAGGGCTCAGATGCCGGCAGGAAGAAGGGGAAATCAGAGAGGGACATCAGGAAGGGAAGGGTCGCCATTAACTGTCCTCTCTAGGTGGGGGACACGTCCACAGAGCACCCACAGCAATGTGACTCTGCCACCTGACCTCTGCTTCAGTTACAGTGCCAAAAGTCACCCGCAGCTCAGCCCAAACAAGAGTGTGTTCCTCTTTGTGTCTCTGGTGAGCAAGGGTGGGTTCTGTTCCATGTGCTGCAGCCCTGGTTAGTTACAGTGGCAAGAAGGTGGGAGTCTAGTTAGCTGGGGCTGGGGATTCATGGTGGCCTATTGTGTTCTTGCTCTTCTTACTGCTGACATGATGACAAGATACCAGGCAAGGGAGGAAGGGTTTGTTTTGGCTCACAGTTTGAGAGTACAGCCCACGGTGCCAGCGAGGGCATAGTGACAGGCCTGCTTCCTCATACGGGACAAATCAGGAAACAGAGACAGAAGGTCAAGCTGAGCTGTACACCTCAATGGTTCACTTCCTCCAGCTGGGTCCCGCTTCCCATAGGGTCCAAACCCTTCCAAATAGCACTACCAGCTTAACCCAAGAGTTCCAAGGCATAAGTCTGTACAGAACACTTTACACCTAAACCAAAACCTCTCATCCTCTGGGAGTAGTCTCCGTGGCTTTTGCCATGTTAGGGGTAGACCTGAACTCCCCTACAGCAGAGCGGCTGGTTTCTGAGGGTGGATCTCGAGAGCAATTTCAACTCGCATGCACGCACGCGCACACACACACACACACACACTCAATCTTACCTCTTTGTGCTTACCCACAAGCCATTAGCCAAAGCAAGACTAGGAGGGACAAACACAAAACCCATGGTTCAAAACACCAACCTAGAATCAGCTACAGGGGGTACAAGTATCACGAGGACTGCCACCTTCTTCAGGGGCTTCACCTCTAATGTCCACTGAAGCTGGTAAATAGCACCTAGCAGTAATGTTGTAGCAACTGTAACGGCTAGTGCAGTGCCCACATAGAAACATACTCTCACACACATGTCCAAACACATGTGGTGCTCTGGTGGTCCTTTATTCTGGAGATAGTATCTTGATCGTTCCACTGTATACATAAGAAACACAGGGACCCTTGATATGGATGGCATCTTCCCTTGCTTGCCATCTTGATTGTTAGTGGGACAGAATTTAGAATCATCGTGGAAATGCCTTTGAGAGTATTTCCAGAAAGGCTTAACTGAGAACAGAAAACCCATTTTCCTTGTGGGCACATCTAGAATCGATAAAAAGCAGAAAATGAGCCAGCCCTGTTAGCACGTGCCTTTAATGCCAGCACTCAGAAGGCAGAGGCAGGTGGAGCTCTGTGAACTCAAGACCAGCCTGGTGAGACACAGTGAGTTCCAAACTAACCAAGAATACAACATGTCTCAACAAAAAAATATTAAATAAAAATGGAAAAGCATTCATGTCTTCAATTCCTGAGTACAGATACATTGTGGCTAGCCACCTTAGACTCCCAACTCCATGGTTTTCCCCAACATAATTGACTATATTACAAACTGTAAGTCAAAAAGAACTTTTTTTTTTTTTCAAGACAGGCTTCTCTGTGTAGTCCTAGCTGTCTTGGAACTCATCAAGCTGGACTTGAACTCACAGAGATCGGATTGCCTCTGCCTCCCGAGTGCTGGGATTAAAGGCCTGGACCATCATGTCTGGCTAAAAGGAAACCTTTCTTAAATTTCTCCAGTCACGTATTTTTGTCACAACAGCACACACTATCTGTCATCCATCGCCAAGTCCTGTGCTCTGGAACCTGGCCACTGGCTGGTCACTTCCAAAGAATTCACCATAACGTAGCCAGAGTGGGCTTCACAAGACACAAGTTATATCGCGCCATGCCATCCTGCTGTTGTTTCCATGTTTAACCCCTTCAGCCGCTTGTTTCCTTTGGAATAAGAACAGGATGGCATTGCAGTCAACCCACCCTAGCTCTCAGACTCCCAGCTACCCGTCTTCTCCACTCTACCTCCCACCACCACACCTGTGCACACTCTGCACCTGCTCAAGTCCAGGCCTACAGTCAAATCCCAAGCACCACTTGTCCAAGAAATTCATTTTGGTCCCTGAAACTGGGTGACCCCTTCTCCTCTCCCCTCTCACAGCTCTTCGTATCTGTGGCATGCATGATGGGAATGGATAGTCTAGGAACTGGCTTGACTTTTGCTTGCCCTGCATGGTGTAATATTAACAATAAACACTTACTGGGTGCATATTATTAATACATGCTATGGTACTGCCGTAACTAGCCCCTACCTGCCTGGATCTTCCAAGCTGGTTGGAGGAACTAGAAAAAAAATGTTTCCATCAACACACTGAAGATGGTGAGTTCCAAGTAACTGAAGCATAGTGAAGGGGTAGAGAGTGACCGCTTCACTAGGAAGTGTTTTTTTCTTTTTCTCCATTTCCTTAGCATATAACAATTGCAAGAAATGCTGGTGTTTGTCTGTACGTGCCTACCCCTGCCAGCAAGGATGACGCGACTCTGGGAAGATCTTCTTCATGCAGTTTTAATCAGGATCCCTGAAACATGTTTCCTCTGACCCGAGAGAGAGATCCAGGGGACCCCTGCACAGGCTTAAATCCCCTTGCGCTAACCAACCCCAGTGAGCCACGTGGACCCTGCAGATAGGCTACTCTAATGCGGAAGCACACAGGCTGAACAGACTTAACCAATCAAGGGCTTGTTTACACCAGAGAGCCCTCAACAACCGGAAGGTGTAAGGCGGAAGCCAGGGCCACTTTAAGGCGTGGCACTTCTCGGCTCTCTACATCTGTCGTGACACTTTCATACACACATGTAATATACTGAGTATATCCGCCCCTTGTGGAGATGTTATTTCTGGTTATCCATCTACAGTAGGTCTCTCTGAAGAGGAGACATTTGAGGAACATACAGGGACCAGTCGTGGGATCCTCTGAGGGAGAATATTCTAGGTAAGAAGACTGAAAGGACAAGACCCTTGAGGACTAAGCATGCTCGGCATGCATGACCAGCCCTCAGGAGGCCCGGCTGAGCTGAGAAAGAACCAGTAGCAAATGAGAGAATGGCAGGAACTAGCACTTGAAGTCATGGTGTGTGTTCTGGGAGGATATTGCTCAGAGTATCACAAACTGGGTAGTGTTCACAGACAAGAGAAATCTCGTCTTTCACAGTCCACTAGCAAGGTGTTGGCTGAGTAGGCTCCTTCTGCAGGATCCACCTCAGGTCCCTCTCCCATCTCCTCATGACCGCCACCCTCCCTGCTCCCGCCTCAGTCTGTGTCCCTGCCGCCACGTGATTTCATTTCCTCTGTGTGTACACCCCTCTGCATCCCCCGTTTCTTTTCCTTTGAGATGAGGTCTTGATGCGTAGACCAGGCTGGCCTTGAACTTGAGGTCCTCTCCATCAACCTCGAAAATGTCAGGGATATAGGCCTGCATCTCTACACCTACATTCTCTTGTTCAAAGGACACTCGTCACACTGGATGAAGGACCACCCTAGCCCACTTTTACATCCTTCCAAGTAAGGTCACATTCTGAGGCCCAGGGAAGGACAGAAATTCGGGGGAGCTGCTGTCCAGCCCCCTGAGGACTTGGGTCTATGCTTCACTTGTGTGAGAGCAATGAATAAGCAAATGAGTGATCAGACAAAAGCTGGACTGAATGGCACGCAGGTAAAATATAGGAAGTTAGCCTCGCGAGCCTTGTGGTTCCCCATTAGATGCTGCTTTTACCTCCGAATGCTCGCTCAGATACTCAAAATGCACTGTTCCTATCACCTGTCCAGGAAGGATAGCAACATCCCTCCAACCGAAAGAGCAGGAACACTCACAGGCCCCTGACAGGCAGCCTCCCCCCTGTCCCTCCCACTTCCAAACTCCCGTCTCCCAGTTTCGTAATTAGACCTGAATTTGGGTCCATCTAACATAATGACAAGTGCCCAGAGAGGACACATCTTATTTCCCTGCTCAGCCCTCATTATAAGTCTCAGCTGATGGACTGCTAAATCCTGACACTGCACATTTATTTCTAGTCGCAAACACCTGTGACCAGAAAACCAGGCCAGCAGAAAGGCTTGTCTCGTCCCCACCCCCACCCCTCTTCTAGGGGGTAGCTCATCCTCCCGCCATCCTGCCCCGCCCCCAGCCAGAAGCCAGAATCCAAGAGAGCCAGGGTCCTGGCCTGAGCACCTGAAAGGCCTTGCTCAGCTGGCCTGGCGATGTAGCCCATCCCAGGTGAAGGTGCTAGCCTACCAGGGGTTAAGGAAATAATTATTGTGGGGCCGGGAGAGTTTGTAAACAGCCTTCGCCTGAGGAGGAAGCAGGTTCCTGAGCCCAGCTGAGAAACACAATTAAGTTGTAATATTTTGTCAGGGCTTTTCCCTCCTCCTTACTGTTTATCAGTGTTAAGAGACAATTTCCACTTGGCAATCCTCTAGGATGGTGACTGTAGCTCACAGCAGGCAGGTAAGATTAAACTGCCTGTCACAAGACACTGGCCTTGCATGTCGCTACATACACTCAACCAATGAGATGAGAGTTCTGGGCCCCAAAGATCTGCCGACTGGAAACTCTGACAATTGGGCACAGCGCAGCAGTGTTGCCTCCTTTGCCTTCTCTATTACGCAGACGCTTGATTCAGTTCAAGAGGAAGATACAGGATCCCCTACATGCAGGCAAGCTGCCCCGTCTTCTCCACAGATGAGGCTCTTCCAGAAGGATCTCTGGTTCCCCAGTGGCAGTGAGGTGCACAACCTAGTTAGCTTTCTCTATGCTGTGATAAAAACATGGGCCAAATCAACTTGGGGAGGAAAGATTTATTCAGCTTACATGTCCCAATCCAGCACTGAGAAAAGTCAAGGCAGGAACTCAAGGCAGGAGCTGAAGAAAGGAACGGAAGCAGAAGTCACAGTACTTCTTACTGGCGTGCTCCGCCCAGTAAGGACCACCAGCCCAGGAGAGGCACCACCCACCGCAGCTGGGCCCTCCCACATCAATCATCAATCAAGGAAATGTCTCACCGACTCACGCACCCGCCAATCTAATGGAGGCAGTTCCTCTGCTGATGTTCCCTGTTCTCAGGTGACTCTATTTGTGCCTAGCTGACAAAAACTAAACAGCCGAGCCCATTAGGACCCTTCCCTCCTGGAGGAAACCGACCTATGGACAAGCTGGAGGCGGCACCTAGGACCGGGCAGAGCTAACCCAACCCCTCTGCTCAGCCTCAGAGGACATGACCATCCACACGAGGTAAGGCAGCTCAGAAGGTTCACATTTAGCCAATCTCAAAATCCCATCAGCCTTGGATTGCTCTTCATGTTTCACCACGCTGAATAATTATAAATATATTGGCTCTCTTTATTGTCCTAAATTTAAGTCACACTAGAGGCAGTAGTGCTGGCACACACCTTTAATGCTAGCACGTAGGAAGCTGAGGCAGGATGTTGGTGAGAGGCCTTAAAAGCAACCTAAGCTACATAGTACATTCCAGGCCAGCCATGGCTATGATAGCAAGATTATGCCTCAAGGAAACGACAAGAGTACACACATCAAAAGATGTGCACACAAATGTTCCGGCAGCTCTGTACAAAGTAGTCCAAAGCAGAAACGCCTGGGATGTTCATTAACAGAAAAAAAGATGGGAAAGCTGCAGCACACATAACAGAACAGTGCTCCTCAATAAATCAGGCCAATGAAACAGGATACAACAGGGAGAGGGCAACATAAAAACTCACAGACAAGAGTTTGAGTGAAAGAGGCCAGTGCCCTTTGAAGCACGCAATAAAGCAAAACTGATTTATGTAGACAAGGGAGAATGGTAGGTAACTCCACGAAGGGCACACAGAAGGAGATATAGGTGGGCTAGGATACTTTCTTAGCTGTACCTTTATCAGCCTGGTAGTCACACAGCTGTACACACTTGTAAAGAGTCATCAAGACACACACTTCATATGTATTCCTTTGATTAAACTCATACAAAGAATTTCTGATATTTACTCAGTGTCTTTTCACTTAAATGGTATCCTCCATCCCAAGCCATCAGACTGTCCAAGCCTCCATAAATCTGCTTAAAATAAAGACTTTTTTCAATATTCTTGGGCTTTTGGATAGGTGGGTATGTAGATGAATGAATGAATGAGAAGGAAGGAAGGAAGGAAGGAAGGATAGATGGAAAATGGATAGATGGGTTGTAAGTAGATGGGTGGATGACGTATGGATAAAGAATTGATGGATAGGTAGATGGGTGATGGATGGATGTGTGGGTGGATGGTGGATGATGAATGGATGAGTAGAAGGATGGTGGATGATGGGTGATGGATGGATATGTGGATGATGGATGGGTGGATGTGCAGGTGGATGATGGATAGATGGATGATGGATGGTGGATGACTGATGGATGGTGGATGACTGATAGATGTGTGGGTAAATGGTGGATGGTGGATGGATGTGTGGGTAAATGGTGGATGATGGATGGATAATATTTGCATCATGCACTTCAACTTTCAGAGAGTAACCTACAATGCTGAATTGCTCTCACAGAAGATGGCTAAATCTGGACCCACTCACCACTCACACTCATCTAGTCCTCCAAGTGCCAATACCACAAGGCTTGGCAATGACCAGTGTATGATCAGATGAAATACTTAAGTTCTGCATTCACAAAACCATAATATGGGTCCATAATCATTTACCATTATCTAAGGTACTAGGAAACAAATAAACCGAGAAGATGGGGAACAAATACAAACTTTGGTAGGTGCATTAATTACTTTTCTGTTGCTATGACAGAACACCATGACCAAGGCAACTTAGAAAGTATATTTGGGGCTCATGGTTTCAGAGGGTTGGAGTCCATGATGGCAGAGCAAAGGCATGGTGGCAGGAACATCTGGAGCTCACATCTTGATCCACACGCAGGAGGCAAAGAGTATACTTGGAAAGACACAAGTCTTTTGAAACCTCAAAGCCTGCCCCCAATGACACACTTCAACAAGGTCACACCCCAAGGGAAGTGAAATTTGAGTACCCTCAGTGTTAGGATCTATGGCACACCTTTGGCTTCATCCTGAAAGACATATTGTCACCAAAGGTTTGAGAAAAACAAATAACAAGAAGAAAGAAAAATGCTGAAGGCAGATTCTAAGTAGTCAGAAAGGAGACGAGAGTCAACCAGTCTCCTGCTTGCTTCCGTTCAAGTTTAAACAGTGAAAATGTCTGTAGAATGTTAGTTCTCCACGTCCACTCCAGAGAATGCCAGGAAGTGCTAGAAGATTCTGGAAAGTAGGGGTAGCTCCTGTTGACTCCAAAACTCTGTTTTTGAAGGACCATGAAATTCTTCTCTTGGTCTTTATGGTTTCACTAACTCTCCTCTGTGTCCCATATCCACATCTTCATCCTCAGAGCCTGCTGGTAAAGACCCAGAAAGTTCACTAGCACAGGAGGCTACTCACTTCTTTGGAAAAGGTGTTTTACAGATACAATGTCACACACACACTGGCTGATCACAGTCTCAGGCCGGGCTCTCTGGTTGACCTGGCAACCTATAGTTCCTCTCTCAGTTATAAAAACTGTCTGAAGCCATTTGACCCAAAACTGAATATAATTTCTCAGACCCACTCTTGAACAAAGAGATGGTGCTGAAGCTAAAAACAAACTGAGCCTCATCATCCAACAAATGATGGGTACAGTATACTCAGAATCCCTCATTTATGTCTCAGAACCTTCCTTTAAAAAAAAAAAGTTTTTCCATTTATTTGTATCTGTGAATGATGGCTTTATTGTTTTTTAAGATAATGAAACACTACTACAGTATAATACAATAAAATACCCCCACCTTTGAGAGATGAAAAATCCTAAATTTTAGTCCTCCAGAAATGGATTATAAATGGCCCAGAAAAACCCAGTATTAAAATCAAGGAAGGGCTGGGCAGTGGTGGCACACACCTTTGATCCCAGCACTTGGGCGGCAGAGGCAGGTAGATTTCTGTGAGTTTGAGACTAGCCTTGTCTAAAGAGTAAGTTCCAGGGCAGTCAGGACTGTGTCACAGAGAAACCCTGTCTTGAAAAAAACACACAAAAAAAAAATCAAGGTATTAAAGTATATTCATCTCTTTTCTCACTGATGTCACAGTTCCTTCCTTAAGAAAGGAAAGGCTTCTTTTGTCTCAGAGTTTGAGGGTGTGGTCCATCACAGAGGAGGAAGTGTAGCGGTTGGACAGTCCATCACAGAGGAGGAAGTGTAGAGGTTGGACAGTCCATCACAGAGGAGGAAGTGTAGCTGTTAGACAGTCCATCACAGAGGAAAAAGTATAGCGGTTGGACGGTCCATCACAGAGGAAAAAGTATAGCGGTTGGACGGTCCATCACAGAGGAAAAAGTATAGCGGTTGGACGGTCCATCGCAGAAGGGAAAAAAAGCAGTGGGAGCATGAGGCAGCTGGTCACATGGCACCCAAAGCAGGAAGATGAATGTTGGTGCCCAGCTGGCTTTTTCTTTATCTTTAAGCACAGGGTGGGGGGTGTGCAGGTGCACTCACCCTTGTATACACGTGTGGTGGCCAGAGGTCAATGCTGGGTGTGTTCTTTGTCACTCTCCACCTTACTTCCTGAGATAGTCTCTCGCCATTTGTGCCTGAGCATCTAGCAGACGAGCCCCTGTGATCTGTGTGTCTCCTCCCACCAGGGCTGGAGCTACAGATGCACACAGCTGTGTCTGGTCACCAGCTACTTGGACTTTGAACTCCGGTTCTCAATCTTGCACAGCAAACTCTTCACCCACTGAGCAACCTCCACAGCCCCTCACTTCCGCCTTTTACTTCCGTCAAGGACTCCAGTCCATGGAATGGTGCCATCCGAATGCAGAGTGGGTCTTCCCACCTGAGGTCCTCAGTTAAACTTCTCTGAAAGAAGCCCTCCCAGACAGACACGCTGGATGGTGTGTCTCCCAGGTGACTCTGAATCTAATCAAGTTGACATTCATGATCAACCAGCACAGGAAGTCTCCAGTTCCATGTGCCGGTAGGTAATATGGAATTGCAACTTTCTAGATAAGTTACAGGCAGAGAGCCCAGGGAAAGTCTCAGGGAAGGGGAGGGCAGGGGAGGGGAGAGGAGAGAAGGGAAGGGGGAAGGGACGGGAGGAGACAAGAGGGGAAGGAAGGGAAGGGGGCAGCTGTAGGGAACGCACTGAGAAGGGGTGTGCAAACTGCATGTGATGACATTCACAATGGCCATTTGGGTCCACAGAACTGAGGTAAACTTTCATAACCTAGAATAGAGGTAAATGGGGGTGTAGATGAAACAAGATTGGCTGGGTTGTTGTGGGAGTTTGTTAATTCATGGGCTTTAATGTATGATGCTCTGGCTTTTCATCTATGCTTAGGATTTCTCTCAATACAGCCAAAAGTGTCTTTTAAGGATAAATTGACTTTAGAGTATTCTGCTTTAAAGGAGTAGAAATTATATTATGCATTTTAAAATGATGTCTTTCTAAAGCAATTCAACTAAAATATTAAGGCACTTTAAAATGCTCTTAAAAATATATTTATCTAAAAATAACTCAGTTCTTGTCAGTAATCGCCTTATGGGGGGAGTTTATAGGGATCTATCTGTCTGTCTCTGACACTGTATCTCTCCCTCCCTTCAGCTGTCTTTCCCTTCTTCCCCCCCACCCCCCAGCATTTGCCAGATCTCAAATATATTCTTTTGTCACTAAGAACCTGTCTCTCCATGTGTGCCAGCCATCTCACAAATGGATAGCCCAAGACATGTCCATGACCATGAGAAGTGAGGATGCTGGGCCTCCTACCATGTCCTACCTAAGAAGAAATGACCCCTCAGCCACCCTTAGGTACATAGAAACAGGATTTCTTTTTGCGGCTGGCAAGCTAAGTAGGTTGGTGAGGGCTGGATTGGGGTTTTGAGGCTCAGCACACAGGCCTGCTTCTGAACCCTGGAAGGTTTCACCCAAACACTGACGGAGGCCATCACGGATGAGCAAGTATTGTAAGGCAATACACTATTAGACCGAAACCAAGCTGAGCAAAGGAAAGAGCAGCAATCAGATCTCTGTGGAATGCAATCATTCCAAAGATGATTAACTTCTTTCATTCACATCAATGACCTCTCCGTGTCTTGGCTGCAACAGCTCAGGCTGGGAGAGTAATTGTGTCATTCTGGGGTAACGTTTGGCAGCAGCAAGATCTTAGGTGTTTGTGAACACTTAGATCTCCCAGGTTTCTCTGAAGGTCCCATTGGGGACCACTTCAGGTCCCCTTGGTCATTGTTCTTGAGGAATCAATATATCAAGGTATCAGTAGTCATTGACAGCTGCTCAGAGCTGTAGTGACCATCTTTCATTCATCAGAACCAGCTCATTACTCACCTGGGCACCAATCCAGGACCTACCCTCTGCACCCCTCTTCCAGCCAGTCCATTTTAACCCTAAATATCTCTCAGGTCTATCCCTACTCTCTATGTCTACTGCCTACTTCAATGTCCTTGCCTATGAGAAAATTCAAACCAGGCCAAGGCAGGAAAGAAGCCCTACTGTACCCCAGGTATCGGGTAACAAAACATGCCTGCATCATAGCATCTGCCTGACTATCGCCCAAACGTGGAGCCAGCCTGGAACCGCAGTCAAGACTCCTGCACTGGGGTTATAGAGATAAAACAGTGATAGCTAACCAACTGTGGTGATTCATGTCTATAATCCCAGCACTTGGAAGACGGAGCCAGGATGAGCAGGACTGAGGAACGGACCACACTTCATAATGGGTCTGAGGCCAGCCTTGGTTATGTCAGACTCCATCCTCAGTTTCACGTGAAAGCCTGAGGCATCCATGCCCTGCCTCGTGTGACACTTGGCGTTGCTGATCCAGTGGTCTTGGGGTGGATAGGAAGGTATGAACTCGTTTAGAACCACAAGTCAAATACAGAGAGTGAGATAAGCCAAGTTTCCATTGGGTGCCATAGACAAATACGCCAGAAGTAGAAAGCAACAGTCCTTAAGGTCACAAAGAGGAGAAGCAGAGTGCATGGCGAGGCACCCAAGACCAGGCAATGGGAGTAGACTGCAAAGCAACCGCCAAGATGAGGAGCTGCTCTGAGACTGGCTAATAGACTGTGTCTTACTTAGGGTTTCTAATACTGTGAGGAGACATCATGACCGCAACAATAAAAAATTTGACTGGGGATGGCTTACAGTTCATAGGCTTAGTCCATTGTCATCATGGTGGGACATGGTAGCGTACAGGCAGGTGTGGTGTTGGAGAAGGAGCTGAGAGTTCTGCACCTCTGATCCTCAGGCAACAGGAACTGAACAGACTCACTGGCTGTGGCTTGAGCATACATAAGACCTCAAAGCCCACCCCCACAATGACACACTTCCTCTAACAAAGCCACACCTACTCCAACAAGGCCACGCCTCCTAATAGTGCCACTTCTTCTGGGGGGCCAACAGAATAGAACTAGATGGCCTATCTTCATTAGGAACTGCCTAGAACTCCCCTGACATCGTATTCTTTCAATTTTGACTTTCCAAGAGGGACCACACCTTCAGTGCACATAAATTGTCGGCAGATGAAATATAAATATGGATCCAACTAACACAACGCTGCTAAAAAACACACACACAAAAAAAAAAAGAATAGGACAATTATTTGTCAACTTACAAGTAATTGTCATTTGTCATACTGTCCAAGAAGGTTTCTGAAATGTCTTCCTGTGATTTCTATAGTATATAATACATCCAGAAAAAGCCCTAAAGTTTTGTGTCATCCTTAGCCACATGACCTATCAGAACCTTCCTACATAATGAAATACTTTTTAAAACAAAACTATTCTCTTGGATGGGAATGCAGCCCAACGGTCAGGTGCTTTTCAAGTAACCATTAAGCCCAGGGTTCAGTCCTCCACTCCAAAATCTAAATAAGTGATTCACTTGGCAGTGCTGTCGAAGTAAAAATAAACAGATGGAGACAGGGATGAAATGGAGTCTGCTTCTGTTTCTTGCAACTGGACTCACCTTGGGACTTCTTTGGATGGTGGAGAGCTAACCATAAGCATGACATAAGCAGAGGAGATGGCAAAGAGGGCTTGCCCTCTCTTACAGTACAAGGAAACATATAGGAATGGTCACAGCTAGCCTCCTGGACAACACAAGACTGGGGGGGGGGGCGGGTAAAACAGAAGCATCTGGGCCATCTGTCTGCCAACCACTGGCCCATGCATGGGAGACCACGCTAGACTACGCACAAGTCAACACACAAATTGCCCACAGGTGATGTGAAGTCCAGCTAAGGATGGCCAGGCCACCTCCTGTTGGGAAAACTACTACTGTGCTGGGCTACAGTGTCATAAGCCAACATGTTTTATGACGTTGTGCACCAAAAGCTGGTGGATTCTTTCTCTAGCACTGCAGATACTTTCTTAGTAATGAAGTCCAAGGACCTTAGAAATCACCTTCACTGTGCTGGAGAAAAGGGAGGAAGTGCTGTTGAGTAGACAGGTTGGAATCTGCTAGTTATAATTACAGCTTCATGTTTCCTTCCACACCAGGATCGGAGGCTCATTAGTTTTCATTTTCTTGCAGATAATCACCATTTGACTGTGGGCGAAGCCTCCGTGGATGTGTCAGAAGTCAACAATCAATGCAAGGACTAATCGACGCACTGAGAATCCCAAATCTGAAAAGAAAACAGCAGGGCTTGGTTACACGGCCTTTTCCAATCCTGTTGACTGGTGTCTAAGCCGGCCACTGAGCGACATGGGGTTTGTTCTTAAGACTCAAGTCCCAGACAAGTTTCCTTGCCAAGAAGCTACTGCTCTTTTCATCTGCTAAGAAGCACAAGCACTTTCTCAACCTCTGGTTGGTCATTCACACCTGCATCTATGGTAACTTGCATATGTACTCAAACACTGCTATTCTGCACGTGAAATTCCCCATTGCGGTTGACGAGGCTCCCGACCCCCTCTCCAGCTCACTCCTTACCACCGTCTCCTTGCTCACCCTGGCGTCCTAACCACCCATTATACACATCCAATATCCTTGATCCACCAGTCTTCACACTTGCTTGGATGACCACATGGTCACTCATCCTCCAACCTAAGACTGGGCTTGTCTGCAGGGTGGCAGCTCAGCCCGTTTCAGAGGAAAGGAAAGGAAGTACATGACACCTAGGCTCAGAACCGGCACTTGGTCACGGCTGCCACACTCCGCCGCCCACAGTCTGCCAGAAGGACTACATGAAGGGATAGGGAGACGAACCCTAACTCTTCATAGCAGAAGCTGCAGAGTCACCGAGCAGCAAGGCGTGGCTCGGGGAGGAAAGAAACTGGAGTCACATTTGCAGTCGACCCTATGGGCATAGACCCAGAGGATGCCTTTGACAAGTCTCCTGGGGGTAGTAGATACCCCATTTCCTTTATACTTTTCTTTACATATCTCTCTTTGGGGTTTTGAATTTATCAAATGACATATAAGAATAATGAATAAGTTTTAACTAAAAAAATTTTAACCCTGCTTTTACAATTATGTTTTAACGTCTAACGAGGAGGATGAAAACCTTTAGCTGAATAAAACATGAGACAACCAGACTGTAGCACACACCTGTAACCCCAGTGCTTGGGAGGCTGACACGGGAAGAGCCAGGTGTGGGACAGCCAAGCCTGAGGATGAGAAAGTAGGAGAGCTGGCCCCGCCCCTGGCTTATTGCTGCAAAGGTGAGCTTGCCAGGGCGATGCTGATGAGCTCACCCTGACGGTGAGGATGGGAGAGCTGGCACCCTACACTAACCAGGCCCAGAACCAGGGCTATGAGCTGGCCCACCCCAACATCCACCCCATCTGTGATCTGCTGGAGCATGTGAAAGGTCTTGTCCTACAGACCCAAAGCTGCAGGCTCTCCACAACACAGGACAACAAAAGGAGTCCCAGTGAGGGTCCAGCATCAATAGTGTAGCAGAAGCCAGAGGTCTGGGACCAGACGAGTGACTCTTTGCAATGAACACTTGCAAGTAAAGATATATGGATAAAGGGGTTCACTGCATGACTCGCTGTCAAACCACAACTTCCATGATGAGAATTTTTCCTTTTTCCCTCTTTTTTTTTCCTTTAAGTTTTATTTTATTCTATTTGTGGAGGGAGGTTGCAAGGGCAGAGGGTGGATACAAAGACATGGGAAATGGATGGGATCAAGATGCATGATGTGAGAGACACAAAGAATAAAAAGAAAGTTTAAAAGTAAAGAATTCTCTCTTTCCTTAGAGTATGAGGTGGCTCAAGTGTCATTCCAAAGGGTAGGCGTAGTGAGATATCCACCCCGCCCGCACCTGTTGCACTGACCATGCCCATTGGGGCATGAGGGCAGATGCGGACAGGGGCTAGGTCTGGAGCAGGGACTCCAGCTCCAGCTCTTACTTCCTGGTCGTGTTGGAGAGGAATCCAGGGGCATCCTTGGAGCAGGAACCCACAAAGGTCATATGTTTCTGGTGTAAGTGATTTCTCCCCAAATAAACATCAGTCGGCCTATACTGTGCCCCAGAATCTTATTTCCCACAAAATAGGAAGGTGCTATACAAAGTCATCCACATGGACTCTGCAGCCATACCTGTATGAATTTCATGGCTATTCACCTCTTTTCCCGTCTTCATACTCTCTGGCAACCATTCCTCCTATCTAGGTCATGATTTCCCCCTCTGTGCCTGCACACTATTATGTCCAGGAAGGATGAGAGAGAGAGCAAATATGCAGGACAACTTGAGAAGCATCCTAGCACGAAATAGATGCAACAAATGCTAAGTAGTATTTCAGAAGAAAAACTCGTTTCCTTCCCATAAACCCTTTCCCACGGTTCTTTAAAAACAGACTCTTCATGAGCTGGAGACGGCTTCTCAGTTAAGCTCTGGCTTCTGCTCTTGCAGAAAACCCAGGTTCAATTCCCAGCACCTGTTTGGCAGCTCATAACTGACTGTAACCCCAGTCCCGAGGGCTCTGATGTCCTCTTCAGGCCTTTTCCGGTACTGCATGCAAGTGTACAAACATACATGCAGACGAAAACACCCAAAGACGTAGAATTTTTGAAAAACAAAAATGAACAGATGAACCCTTCAGGCCAGATAAATGATTAAGAATCCCACAGGAGCCCTACTTAGCTGACCCTTGAAAGGCCGTGGGAACCTTCCTACTGCTTATCAGTCTCAATGCTCATTTCCACTAAGGAGAAACAGTGCTAATCACTCACTGTCCCTCACAAAGCAAAGACCCTTGAATACACCATCAGAGAATAATACTAGGCTCTGTGTGTGTGTGTGTGTGTGTGTGTGTGTGTGTGTGTGTGTGTCCGTGTCTGCGTCCTCCAGGAAGCCAGGGGCTTCAGCCAGTCCAAAGAGTACAGTTTAGAGGAAATTAGACTCTAATTCAGAATTTAGATGGATAATAGAAGAATGAGGTGGTGTTATGGGCTCAGGGGATGCTCCTGCAAACCCCAAAGAAATGAAGCTCCAGTCTAGGAGGTGCCTCTGGGATTTGGACCGATAACTGGGAAGGATCAAGTGGATTATCAGGGCTTTAACTAGGCTGATTGCATCCTTTCAGGTTTAATCACAGAGGCACTTCACTGGGAGGAAAGGGCTCCATCCTGGGGAGGAGTTTAGAGACAGGAAGCTTATGGCTTCCATGGGGTGGGATTCAACGCTGCCTGGGAGGCTAAGATGCTGGGCATCTGCTTCGTGTGGCTGGACCACTGAAGATGGAAGGTATTTGCTTTCCAAAACAAACTGCAACTCATGTTCACTCACACATACAGATTTACTACCCAAACACTGTCTGGGAAGCAAAACTCCGTGTCCAGGAAAGAAGAAACATTTTAGACCCAGGATTTACAATGGCTGAGAAACAGCAGACATCGCCCTTTGAATCAGAGTAGCACGGGGCCTGAGAAATGATTGTGGCTTCCTCCTTTGCTGGCCCCGATCAGAGTCATAGGAGAAAGTGGACTTCCGGGGCTGGCACATCCACCAGGAATGAATTATTGCTCTGCAGGCTTCCTGCCAGGCTCTTCCTCCAGACAACCTGTCCCTCATTCTCCCCAAAATCTTACCCCTTCCTCCACCCACAATCCCCAGGCTTAAAGGCTAACTCAAGGCAAAGATCTTCCTGATCTAGACGCAAATAGTAAATATTATAGACTTCACAGGCTAAGCGGTCTCCTTTGCTACCCCTCAGTTCCACCACAGTAACGGCAACATGCAAATTAATAAGAATAGCTGTTTCTATAAAACTTTGTTTATGGACTGCAAATGTGAGTTTCACATAACTTTTACATATTGTGAAATATTATTCTTTCAATTTTCCCCTCAACCCATTTAAAACCGTAAAGCCCGTACTTAGCTTCCATGCCACATAAAACCAGGTTGGCAGGCAGGATTTATCCCAGCAGCTAAGGTTTGCCAAGTCTTCATCGAGCTGGTGCATAACAATCTGAGACAGGAATATCCAGTACTGGGACTGAAATACTAACTGCATGTTAACATCAAGGGTCCGTTTCATTCCAAAACTGGCCAAAATGCAGAGAACTGACCATGAGATGCCCATCTCCAATTGACACATCTACAAACAGCCTCTAAACATAAGGCTCAGGGAATATAATAAAGGAAGAGTGTAAGAGCAAAGGACCAGGATGTCTTCTATGGTGCCTTCTACATATGACAGACGTGGACCCATAAAATCTCCCCCCCCCTTTTTTTTTTCTTTTTAAAACAAGCTTGTTTTACATGTCAATCCCAGTTCCCTCTCCCTCCCCTACCTCCCCCCTACCCTCTATCCCAACCCCTTTCTGCTCCACAGGGAGGGTGAAGCCTTCCATGGGGGATCTTCAAAGTCTGTCATATCATTTGGAGCAGGACCTAAGCCCTCCCCTGTGTGTCTAGGCTGAGAGAGAGTATTCCTCTATGTGGAATGGGCTCCCACAGTACTTTCATATACTGGGGATAAACACTGATCCACTACCAAAGGCCCCATAGACTGCCCCGTCCTCCTAACTAGCACCCTCGTTCAGGGGGTCCGCATTGGTCCTACGCTGGTTCCCCGGCTGTCATTCTGGGTCCATGAGCTCCCCCTTGTTCAGGTCAGCAGTTTCTGTGGGTTTCTCCAGCCTGGTCTTGACCCCTTTGCTCATCACTCCTCCCTCTCTGCAAATGGATTGCAGGAGTTGGGTTCAGTGTTTAGCTGTGGTACCCACGAAATCTTAACAATATGATCGCCTAAACAAAACCTGCACAATTCAGTACAAGCTGGTGTGCCACTGTGCATATGATAAAGGCCACAAGCAAACGGAACTTGGGAAGAAAGGGTTTGTTTTATCTCACGTCTGACGACCATCCTTCATGAAGGGAAGGCAGAAAAGAACTCAAGGCAGGAACCTAAAGTAGAAGCCATGGAGGAATGTCACTACTGCCTTGCTCCCCGTGGTTTGCTCAGCCTGCTTTCTTAGATACTCTTGAACCAACTGCCCAGGGTGGCACTTCCCATAGCAATAAATAATAAAGAAAATGCCACGTGGACCTGCCTACCAGACAATCAGATGGAGACATTTTCTCAGTCCAGATCCCTTCTCCCCAGGTGACCCTAGCTTGAATCAAGTTGACAGCACACTAGCCAGCACAGCCCCGGCCTCAGGCAATTGATGGCTGCTAAGACAAGGACAATCAATCTTTTCTGGGGAAAAGCCCTTTGTTAAGTTATCCTGTCCCAAGCGGTCAGCCCTAAACACGTACACATATGAACAACATTAAATAAACTAGGCAGGGTATATTTATATATACAATATAATTACAGTAATAACAATAATAAGAGGACCAAGTCTTTAGCCAACAAACGTATAATATTCTGAGAACTGAGTAGCCAATACTGAGGTTGAAATACCAACATTTCCCGGATTGGTAACATTAATAATTTAAAAAGAAGAGGTCATGAATTTACAAGGGAGTTGGGGTGGGGGACACAGAGGGATTGGAGGCAGGGAGAGGGGAAAGTGAATCTAAACTCATGTATGAAACACTTAAACAAAATAATAAAATGCATATATGAAAATAACTATTTCCTCAGTTGCTAGCTTTAAGCAGCTTCCTACAGCTCTGTACCAGGATGTATGAATGCTGAAAGTAGGCCAGACATCCAGAGAAGACCTCGTCCCTCATACTTCTAGAGCCGATAGTTGGCAGAGAGACCTCCGGTGGGACTGTAGAAGGACCACTCTGAACAGGAAAAGAGTCTGTGCCAAAAGGACACGGAATCAAAACCATTGCTGTAGATTATGCTCGTTGTTACATAAAAGCTGATTGGCCGATAGCTGGGCAGGAAGAGATTGGGTGCAAGAGCCAGACTAGGAGAATTCTGGGAAGAGGAAGGGCGGAGGCAGAGAGTAGCCTGCAAACGCAGAGAAGCAAGATGAGAATGCCGTTCTGCGAAAAGCTACCAAGCCGCATGGCTAAACATTGATAAGAATTATGGGTTAATTTGAGTGTAAGAGTTAGCTAGTAACAAGCCTGAGCTGTCGGGCAAGCATTTATAAGTAGTTTATAAGTAATATAAGCATCTGTGTGGGTAATTTGGGAAGTGGCTTCTGGGTATTCGGGACTGAGCAGCTCAGGGACCGGAAACATCCATTTACAAACCACTTAGCCCACAGTGGGTCTTTGAGACACTCCAAAGTCAAGCCAGCCCCAACAAGGCCCTACTATGCCACGTGATTCTCACCCCTGCCTCGGGAGGCCACAGCTTGAACTGTGAGTGGGCTGGAAGGAACTGTTTTCTGTTTGGTGGTTAGCATGCAGTGCAGGGGTGAGGGCGGAGAGTGATGGGATCCCAGAGCTGAGATAGGGAGGAACATCTGTTCGAAGGCACATTTACCGAGCATAACTCAGAACTTTGCATCTTCTGGGCAACAAGACTCATTTACAAGCAGCCTCTGAAAACTGCGTTGCTCTGCCTCCCCAGCCTGGGAAGGGCGCAAACGCAATCTGTACTTGCTTATTTTGTATCTAAGCAACTGTCAGATTCTATATCTACTAATAAGAAAGGGTATAATTATACCCTGATACTTTAATTAGCACCAGATGCCTGTGTTTGTGAAGAAAATGGAAGATTTTAGAGGCCTGGAAGCCCAATTATATGCAAACTTGAGGTGCCTGCTGTCAGGTCTTGTCTTCTTCCCCTAGGTCAGCAGAGACCAAAGGAAAGGACGCAGCCTCTGCCACCCTTGGCGCGGTGAGAAGTGGGGGCTAATCTGCACGGGATCTTGGGGATCTTCGTACCACTGACTGCGGTGTGTCCCTGTGTTTTCTAGCCACGTTCCAGGAAACGTGGTAACATCTCCACTTAGTTCACCAAGTCTTTCTAGCCACAAAACCCTAACAAAAGCCCAGAACTCGGAGAGGTGGTGCAGCCCACTGTAAAGTGTTTGGACCGCACCTTCCTGAAAGGGTTTTTCTGAGCGTTTCTGTGCCAGAAGGTATATTTCCTCAGGTCAGGGGGAAGAATTTTTAAAAATCTTAACTAGTTCAGTTTGTTTTTCTCTCTCAAAATACAAGGCAAGTTACTCTGGTAGAATTCAAACTTTCTTCTTAAAGTCTAAAAGGATTTGTCTTGAGGCCTTTGGGGGAGGACAAAAGTGTCCTTGGAGTCCCCGCATTCCTGCTTAGTCATCTCCTGGTACATGACTTAAGGCAGCATCAGAACTTTTAGAGGGTCAGGAGAGGCTGAGGTTGTAGCCCGGCTGGAAGAGGGCTCGCCTAGCACGCATGGGAGTTCCATCCCTGGACCATGTCCACTGGCTGTAATGACCACACCTGTAGCCCCAGCACTGAGGAGGCAGAGACAGAGAAGAGAGAATCAGCAGTTCAAGGCTGCCTTCAGCTACACAGCACGTTGAGGCCAGCCTGGGTTAAATGAAACTTTTCCCAATAAGACAAAATTATTTTGAGTAATGGAAAAGTAGAGGGGGAAAAAAAGAGGAAAGGGGAAGAGAGTTTAAGAGAGGGGGAGAAAAGGAAGATGAGCCAGAGGAGGGGGGGAGAGAGAAAGGGAGGGAGGGGAGGAGGGAGAGAGAAAGGAAGGGAGGAAGGAGGGGAGGGGAGAGCAACACACTGATTGGACTTGTGCCTTTCGCCCCTGCATCCTCAGTCTCTGCAGCGTGCCTGGTATGAGCTTGCTTATCTTGGCTTTGCACATTGAATCTCTCTGAGCCTCCAACCAGAGATGGCTAAGACATTCTCAAGCCCTATCCTACACCCACAACCCCACTGCCAGCATGCTTCTGCAGCATCAGCAATCTAGCCAAGCTACATTAAAGACAGGCACATGAGTAAATAAAATCAGACTCTGAACTTGAATGCTGAAGTCTCTAAAAACAGAGTCCCCACCCACCTGTCACAACCCCAGCACTGCCACCAAATAGACAGGAATTAGTTCTTTTTTTTTTTTTTTTTTTTTTAATGTGTTCCCAAATACATTCTCAAACTCTTATTTCCACTGACCAAATAGTCCTGCTTGAACCAAGCACCATTAGATAAAGAGGCCAGGCTTGGGGGTGGGGCGGCTGGAGACGTGGTGTAGCAATTCAGAGGACCTGAGTCCCAGCTCCCACTTAACCGCTCACATGCATCTGTAACTCCAGTTCCAGGGGCCCTCTTCTGGCCTCCATGGGCATTGCACATGCGTGGTGCACAGACACGCATGCAGGCAAATGTCCTCACAAATAAAAATAAACCTTTTAAAGTAGAGAGACCAGTTTTTATAAGATGACTCTACAAATCTGGGGGTTGATGAAGCTTTTCCTATGCCTTTGGTTAGAAGGCAAGTCGTTCCAGTCCATGGGGGACTCCAGCCCTCTACGTGGCTGTCACTGGATGTCCAAACCGGTGGATATGGGGGAATACACGCTGAAAACTGTTCCTCTAGTCTCTGAGGGGCAAAAGGCAGCCATCACCAGAGGTGTTCAGAAACATCCCAAAGGCCCGGTGCATGGTGGGAAAGGATGTTTCTGTTTCTGCACCCTGGCTCTGACTATCTGTTGACTCCCCTGGCCTCCGTCTGGGAGCAGAACCAAGTAGATTGAGAACTGTTTACCCACACCTAATTATCTGCAGCTTCACCATTCCCAGCTGCTGGCACCCCTCCCCTGTAGGGAGGCAATGTGTGTTTAACATAGCCAGGGGCAAAAACTGCCTTTCGAGACTTGCTGGACTTGCTCGTGATGTCTCAGTTGCTTTCAAACCATCCCAACAATCTCTTCATGACCCAGCCATGCTCAGCTGCCCCCCACCCCGCCCTGCTCCACACCCCTCATCATTTTCTTACCCCTAGACAGCAACAGCACCTAGCAAACTTTCTTCTGATATCCATCCACTGCCATCTAGCGGTCACACGCTGTCACATCGTTTTCGTGAGCTGCTTTAAAAATTCATTGCCCTGGGAATAAATACCAGGGGCAGGTTTGCCTCTGTCCATCCTTTCAGAGAAATTTCTACTTCTGACCCTGTGGACACGCTAACATGGAGCATTTTGCTGTGTCATCTGTTCCCGACACTCCCCTAAGCCTTTTCTTTCAGAAGGCCATCTCCATTGAAGTTCTTACATTTTTAGATGCATTCCAATCACAAGAAGATCTTGTTGAAATGTATATTCTGTAGCTCAGTGGTAGAAGTCTTGCCTGGTCCAAATGAGGCTCAGGGTTTGATCCCCAACATGGAAGGGACAGAGGGAGGGAGGGAGGGAAAAATCAAAATACAGATTCTGAGCTGATAAAGCTTGAAGCATGAGAGGCTGAGTTCGATTCCCAGAACCATCCCATGTGAAGAGGGAGACAGACAGATCATTCCTGGAGCTCCCTGAGCAGCCAGCCTAGCCTACTTGCAAGTTCCCAGCCAGTGAGAGACCCTGTCTCAAAACTACAATGTGACTGGAACCTGAGGAATGACAGCTAAGGCTGTCCTATGACCTTCAAATGTGTGCACACACATACACCCTCAGAGATCCATAAACAAAAAGCAATTTACTAATTAAGGTGCAGGTGCTGATGCAGCAGTTGGGGTTGCCAGGGTCTGTGTCTATAACAAGCCGAGGCCCTGAGGGAACAAACAGTAAGGATGCAGGAACCTCATCAGACTCTGGCCAGCACAGGGCTCTGCATACACCACAGGACCAGCCTGCTAGAACCAGGAAGCTACATCACCAGCAGTCTAAGGGCAGATGGAAAGCTTGAGCTTGGGGGTTATCATCTGACTGCTACTTACAGTGTGACCTTGAGGAAGACACTGTCCCTCAGAGCCTCTTTTTCTCCTCCGTAAAATGTGGACAATCACATGACCCACTGAAACAGAATGCAGAGGCCAGCCCTGTGGGTAGCACTGAGTTGTCACCTTTGGATCACAGGAAAGCACCAAATCCCCCCATTGCTCTGCTCTTGACTACAAAAGGATGGATATTAGCAGACAGGGGTGTTTCTGAGCCCAGAGAGCAGACCATCGTGCAAAACAAGCCAGGAGGTGGAGAGAAGAGGTGTGGGGGGAGGAGCACAGATAGGCAGGCATGGCACCCTCTGCTTTTGGCCGAAACACTAGAAGCCCGCTGTAAAAGCTTTGCTCCCTCGGGTAGCACCACTTCCAGGACAGGTGGGCAACGGGCAGTCCTACGCAGTTCCTAACTTGCTGACAGCGAGAAGAACTGGGAGGACAGAAATCACTTCATCTATTCTGACTACTTGTGGTGGCTACTCCTGGCTGTCCACTTGACTATGCCTGGAATGAACTGTAATCCAGAAATGGAGGCCACACCCGCCTTTGATCCAGACCTGGGGGCTGGAAGGCGCACCTTTAATCTGGGCCACACCATCTTCTAGAAGCCTGTATAAGGACAATGGAAGAAGGAAAGGTTCATGCCTCTTCGCCTGCTTGTCCTCGCCTTTCACTGGCATTGGAGTCGACTTCTTCAGGATTCCGTTATATACCCAAGACCAGCTGAGACACCCAGCCTCGTGGGACTGAGCAACTACTAGATTCTTGGATTTTCTGTTCACAGCTAGCCATTGCTGTACTGTAGCCTGTAAGTCATTCCAATAACACATACATATATGTATATAGCAATATATATATACATGTAAAACATACATAATATATACATATATATTAGAGAGAGAGATTAATTCCGCAAGTCCTGTGACTCTAGAGAACCCTGACTAATACACTGCAGTGTTCAGTTTACCATATCAGCAGTGTAGATATCTTAGTGTCTAAAGTCTTAGGTGCACTCATGATCTTCTGGGAACCAAAGGGCCTGGCCAGCCCCACCCTCTGGGTCTGATCAGCATCACATGCTGTTTGTCCCCTAGGCCCTGGCTGGCTCCACTCCACACCCACCACTGTCTCTAGTGGTCACCCCGCCAGCCTTGCATCTCCAATACACTGGGGTCTCCACCACAGCTGAGCCCGTTAGCTTCACCTGCAGCCTCCTGGCCTGTCTACAGGAGCGCCATCCCAGCCACATGGTGCTAAACCCTGCTGCTTTACATAACTCCTTCATATCCTCAAAGCCCGTGTGGGAGACACTTACCGATTACCAAGCTTGGCTACCAACTTGAGACGCAGCCTTAGCCTCCTCTCCAGACCACGGCTTCTGTATGACCCTGAGTGAACAGGTCACAGATTCCATTTCAATGATGCTGGTCTCTCATTCATCACAGCTGATGAAGTTATCAGTCCAAGCCAACACCCCCCCCCAAAAAAAAAGAAATCACAGGTTCTTTATATATGTGTGTGTATATATATATGTGTGTGTGTGTGTGTGTGTGTGTGTGTGTGTATATATATTTACATATATATTTATATAAATGTATATATATATTTATTTAAATGTATGCTTGCAGGCCAGAAGAGGGCACCAGATCCCATCACAGATGGCTGTGAGCCACCATGTGGTTGCTGGGAATTGAACTCAGGACCTCTGGAAGAGCAGCCACTGCTCTTGACCTCTGAGCCATCTCTCCAGCCCAAATCACAGATTCTTAATTCACATGAATGGCCCCAAGAGAGTCTTTAAGCACCTCTCTCTGAAACTTCACAAGCCAGGCCGCTATCATTCTCTCTGCCTTCAGTATTATCCCACAAGTTCCCACAACAACTCACTGAGCTCTGAGAACTCAATGGTTTCCTCAGCCCAAAGCTACAAGCCCTTTCTTCCCACTACACAATCCAAAATCTAAAGGCTGTATAGTCAGGTCCATCACCGCAACAGCCCACTCAGCCTCTGCTAATAATTTCTGTCTTACTTTGATTTCTGTTGCTGTGATAAAACACTGGCCAAAACCAACTTCTGGGGGTGGTAAATTTCAGACTACAGTCCATCACTAAGGAAAATCAAGGCAGGGACCCAGAAGAAGGAACACTCCTTGCTGGCTTAGTCCCCATTACTTGCTCAGTTCACTTAGGCCTACCTGCCTAGGAATGGCAGCACCCACGGTGGGCTGGGCCCTCCCACATCAAGCATTGATCAAGAAAATGCCACACAGGCCAACCCAATGGAGGCAATTCCTCAGCTGAGGTTCCTGCTTCCCAGTCGTTCCTACTTTATGTCAAAGTAACAAAAACTACCCAGCACAGGGGTGCTGCTTCGCCGAGGCAGCAACAACAGGCAGCCAATCTTCAGACCCTACCAAGCTCCTCCTAGTTGCAATCATCTTTTATTCCTTCTTGCCCACAGATATCTCAATTTATCCTCTCTCACAAAGGAAAATGATTACAAGACATTTCCCTCTTTTTCATGAAAATAAAAGAAAAATAATATTGTTTTCCTGCTTGGAGCTTCGTCGGAAATGCCTAGAAGGCAAAATTAAATCTGGGATCAATCAAAACCTTGAGCGGAGAGATGAGCCAGACCTCGGGGCTCAGGCTACACGGACCCTTGCCAGCCACTGGAGTCCAGGTTTGGGAGGTGAGCCAGCCCTGGGGAGGAGTTCTGCTGCCTTCCTGCCCCAGGATGTGCCTTCTGAGGGTGCTGTCCTTACCCTGCTCTGGTCTGGGTTTTGGGTGCACACTCCTGGCCCCTCTGTCACCACCTGACCTCCAGAGTGACATCACTGAGTACTAAGGACCCTGAACTGTGAGTGTGGCCTTTTTAAATACTGTACAGATGGTCTCCATAAAGCTCAAAATGTAGTGGTTAGCAGCTCAGCATTGTGCCTTTCGCCACCATAAGGACTGAGTTGGGTTGATTGAGGATTTTCTTTTTTGTCCTTTTAAATTGCAAGTGGCAGCAGCCCAGAATGTTACAAATACGAAAATAACATCTCTTGACACTCTGAAGCTTATAAACACTTCCTGGGATGAGGTCTCCGTTCTGCTTCTCCGAATGCACTTGGCTAGCGCCTGTGTGTGTGTGTGTGTGTGTGTGTGTGTGTGTGTGTGTGTGTGTGTGTGTGTGTGTGTGTGTGTGTGTCTCTGTGTGTTTCTCTTTGTCTCTCTGCCTCTGTTCTGTCCCTCTGCCTAGCCCTACCCCCCCCCCATTTCATTCCCCTCTTCCATGTCTGGTTGATTAGAACCACTGCTGTTTGCACACACTTTAATCCCAGCACTCAGGAGGCAGAGGCAGGCAGAGCTCTGTGAGTTCAAGGCCAGCCTGGTCTACAGAGCCAGTGCTAGGGCAGGCTCCAAAGCTACACAGAGAAACCCTGTCTCCGAAAACAAAAACACAAAAACAAAACATCAGTGCTGTTTGTCCTTCTCCGTTTATGCCGGCTTCCTTGTCTCCTGCAGTACTTTTTCCATCTCTGCCGCCTTCTCGCCCCCTCAGACCTGCCCATCAGAGCCTCCTCAGCAACCCCAGCTCAGGCACAGCCCTGGGCCAGGGACCGCATATCTGCCTTCCAGAGGACCCAGTTACCCTGCAACGTGGAGGCTTTCCCTCTGCTTTCAGGCCTGCACTATTGTTCTCTGGGCAGAAGTTCTGTGGGGCAGCGGGTGGAGCTGAGACTCTGGGGGCCTAGGCTCACTCCCAGTGCCACCAGCTACCACCATGATGATGGGAGCAGAGAGCTCACTGCCTCATCTAGGCAGTGGGAGCATGGAAGAGTCCTCACATAAAGAATGGGGCTCAGACAAAGCACACAGAGGCGCCGTCCTGGCCTCTGAGCAGACATGCCGCTACCCAGAGCTGAGTCTCCCAGGGCCCCGGGCCCTCCATCATCACATAAACTATAACTAGTTCACAGCATTTCTCACACGTTCATGGGAGACAATGACGTCTTAGATGTGGAAGGTACCATTGTCTCAGTTTCTGTTCAAAACTTCCCACCAAGAATGATGTTGCACACCTTTCATCCCAGCACTTGGGAAGCAGAGGCAGGCAGATCTACAGAGTGACACCTGACTCGAAAAAATAATAATAATAATAATAATAATAATAATAATAATAATAATAATCTGCCTGTGACCTCTCCAGTCTCCCTACAGGAAAATATTGACTTTTGGACAACTTCTCCTAAGAAAGCTCTTTCATTCAGTCAATCCACTCACAAGGGTTTTCTGAGTATCTACACTGTGCCAAGACCCTGTGCTAGGCACTGGACATTAAAATCAAATGGGACAGCCCCTGCTTTCTGGGGAGGGAGAGGGGTCCCAAGGCAGCAGGAGAGACAGGAAAGGCAGGCAGCCTCAGAAACATAGAGGAAAGGCAGTTATCAGATGAGGGAGGACCCATGTGACCCATGCCCTCTTTGGAATCCTGGTCTCTTCAAGTTACCTGCCCTCTCTGGGCCTTCAGAGGACGCCTCTCATGAAAACTGGTGGGCTGGAAGCTGTCGGTTTCTAAGGCTTGTAGGCCTTGCATGCCCTGTTCCACAAAATCCTGTTATCAAGAGAATACGGAAAGTGTGTGGTGGCCAAGGAGTTAATTCTGCTGATAAAGTGCTGCCTTACGATGGTGAGATCCCGAGTTTGACCCCCAGAATCCACACTCTTAGAGGGAGGCATAAGGTAGAATGGTACACACTTCAAAATCTCATCACTGCGGAGGCTGAGACAGGTGGGTCCCTGGGATGGGCTGGCAATGTGAAGATGAACAGTGCCTCAGCTTCTCCTCTGGCTTCCGTATGCACGTGTACACACATGTGCCCACACACACGCACACAAACACACACAAAAAAATGGTGAACGAATAAAAAGATTCTAACCCCCAGGAGGGATTCATACCCTAACCAAACTCTCTTCCCTCTCATGTCAGAACACACACACACACACACACACACACACACACACACACACACACACACACACACGCACACACACACGCACGCACTCCCTCACCACTCACTGTAAGGGGACCTTACACATCACTCGTGACCAGGAGACCTGCCATCAACCCCCGCACCCCTCTGTCTGGTCAGGGCTGAGATGTGCTGCAGGGGTCTTCTGGATGCAAGGGAATGAATTCAAGTCTGGTCCTGCATGGCACACAGATGCCGGAGTTAATAATGAAGCTACGGCAGCTTCGGGAGGCAGCTCAGGACGCTGAGCTATTTATAGACGCTTCGATATGCACAACCGTTGCTTTAGTTTCCATTAACCCCTCCGAGGTTTGAACCGGCAGATTAATTTCCCAGTTCTCTGAGGAATGCTGGCCTTTATTAACCCCATTAGGACATTTTCTTTAGGAGTTCAATTCTCTGTATATGGAAAACTAAAAAAAAAAAACTCAACATCTTCATAGGCATGTTACATTTACCTTGTGCTTCTTAAGTTATAAAAATAATAATAATTTTTAAACTCCAAACCATAAAAATTCCAAACACTTTTCATGGCAAATAAAACTCATGGCTGGGACATGCATTAAAAGAATGTATACGCAAGCCATGTATAAGCACGATGCCTTACACACTTTCAAAAAATGGTAACATGTATGGCTTTGTAAGTATTTGCTTACACTGAAAAAAAAAAAAAGCTACATATGAGCTGAGATCAGGCTTCATCTCTGCCAACTCTGGCTTTGAGCACAGCTTCCCACCTCTTTGGCTGAGGCTGCCTTTCTCATAAAGAGGGGAGAACTCAGATGAAGAAAGTCTGAATGGCTTTTAAATGTTTGAGCATGAGAATTCTCCAAATGATGGCACAGTGGGACAGGCATGTGGTTTGGTTGGTAGAACTCACCTGGCATGCATGGAGTTCTGGGTTCAATCCCCTGCACTGCAGAAACCAGATGTGATGGTACATACCCATAATTCTGAGGACTCTGCAGATAAGCCCGGAAAGATCAGAAATCTAAGCTTGTCCTCAGATGCAAGTTCAAAACCATCCTGGGCTACATGTGACTGTATCTCACAATGTTTAAAAAACGATATTACAGATTGGTTCCATGATATAAAGTAACAAATGGTCTAACCCACCAGGGCTTCTGAGTTCGGGCCAGTGTTCCTTCTCCTCCCCCAAACCACCCTGCACACCCAATGCTGGGTCCTTCAGGGAACTCCATCAAACTCCGAGGACCCCCTGGGCATAGGTTGAGGCTTCCAGTTGAGTAACTTTTAAGTATTCCGTAAGCCTTAAGCTTTGTTATTCTCGTTGCCGAGTTCCTGTTTCCATCATCAACCCATCCAGCACCTCAGGGTGTCATGCTGTCATAAGTAATGCTGAACCTATATGAGAGGCAACCCTGGTAACAACTCAGAACCTTCACCTCCCTTGGGGTAACCACACGTGACAAGGTTCTGCCACCCCAGAGCACAAAGGTATTCGGTAAGAGACAAGCAACAGAGGTGACCCCACTTCACAGGGGCAGCAGCAGACTAAGGAGACTGAAAAAAGAAAAATGGCTTGAGATTCCCCAGGAAGATACAGGGAAGTAATAAGCCACATCTCCAAGCACATGGCAGAAAGCATCTCAGAGACAAGGTCCAGCTCCCACCCCACCTCACCAGAGAGGGTGGAGACGGAGTGAACCCCGCCACCATCCTTCAGGCAATAGCCAGTCCTGAGCATGAGTAGCCCCAAGAACAGTGGACCAAGACGGGTAGGTACCATCTCAAGGCACAGAACGCCGAGTCCCATGTACCTGAATGGGGAAAGGCCTCCCAGCCCCCATCCCACGGGCATGGGGCATGGGGCATGGGTTGTACTGCAGAACTCAGAAACTCGAGGGATTCCACTGGAGGCATTTGAAGAGATGACTGGGAAGGTGAGGTACCTCTGTGAAAATAAATTCTAGCTGTTTGGGGACAGTGTGTGGGGAGAGGAAAATCAGTTCATGAACGGGTTGCCCTGAGACGTGATAGCCACCTGCCCGGGGTAGCATGGAGTATGATGAGGAGTGGATTAGCCTGAGAGCAAGCATCTCACAGGAAGTGACATCCCCCAGGACCCTGGTGACTGGTTTGGTGTGGGGTGATCACTGTGATACCTCGGGTTCTGATTGAGCAAACGTGTAGGCAGGCATTGCTCAGGCTCGTCAGAGAAACAGAAACGGTACAGAGCAATTTTTTTTTTTTTTTTTTTTTGAGATGGGGTTTCCCATAGCTCAGGCTGGTTTCAACCTTGCTTACAGCTGAGGATGACCTCAGCCTACTGATTCTCCTGCCTCTACCTCCCAGTTGTGGAGGTCACAGGTGATGTGGTGATGGGAATCGAACTCACGGCTCCGTGCACAGTAGGCAACAGTCTACCCACTGAGCTACAGCTCCACCTTACAGAGCAGCTCTTCACACACAGTGTCTCCTGTGACTGTGAAAGCAGGCGAAGGCCAAAGCTACAGTGCTCAGGGCCCAGAGGAGTCGATGAGGAGACACTCCAAAGGTGGGCAGATAGAGAACCCTGCTCACTTTGTGTCCTATTCGAGTCTTTAGCTGATGGGAGGAGGCTTGCCCACAGTGTGAGGGGCAGTCTCCTTCCTTCCGTTATAATATTAACAGAATCTAAATTAATATAATAAAATTAATATAATACAGTCTGAACAAATACCTGGGGACTCCATGGCCAAATCAGGTTGACACTGGCCATCACAACAGTGCTGCCTGTCTCTGAGATCTGGAGACCCAGCTGGCATCGCACAGAGGAACTCACCGTCTCAGATACATCTGCTAACAACAGAGAAAATGATCAAGGAAGAGGCTGAAAGGAAGTACTACTCCCCCCGCCCCCTCCCAAAAAAAGCTGACTGCTTGCCACAAAATCTTGAGTCCCTGAGTCCTCATTCTCATGACCCCTGTAAAGATAAGGCAGGGCAAACACCCCTGTAAACCAGCCTAGAGAGGCAGAGGTAGATGGATCGCTAGGGTCTGCTGGTCTAACCAATCAGTTACTGATTGAAACCCTGTCTGAAAACACACAGTGGACCGCAATCATGGAAGACACCTGAGGTCAATGTCTGGCCTCCATTGGCTTGTTTGTACGTGTGAACGCACACCCACATGCACATGTGTACATACACAGCACATAAACATATAAACACATACACACACACACACCCAAAACCTTACCCAAGGTGCCAGAGACGTCGCTCAGATCACAGTCTTTGGACAGCATGTCCTAAGCCTGTTCTCTTGTTATATTAGATCACTTTCCTGTCCAAGAACGATGTCTGTCTTAGTTAGGATTTCTATTGCTGTGAAGAGAATACCGTGACTGTGGCAACTCTTATGGAGGAAAACATTTAATTGTATCTGGTTCACAGCCTCAGAGGTTCAGTCCATTATCATCACGGTGGAGCATGGCATTGTGTAGGCAGGCGCGGCGCTGGAGAAGGAGCTGCGAGTCCACATCTGGATCCACAGCCAGTAGGAGACTGGGACACGTTGGGCGAAGCTTGAGCATGTTAGACCTCAAAGCCCACCCCCTCAGTGACTCACATCCTCCAGCAAGGCCGCAGCTTCTAACAGTGCTGCTCCCTATGGGCCAAGCTTTCAAACACATGAGTCTGGGGGGGGCACGCCTATTCAAACACCGAAGCTTATTTTAAGGCCTGATGGCAAGATCTGACTATAGCCATATGCAGGAACTATGTGAGACATGAGAAGTCCAGTGCTGGCTGGGGATACAGCCTGGTGGCAAAGCATTTACCTTCTGTCAGAGGCCTTGGGTTCAGTCCCAACACTGGAGGTGGGGGAGTGTAGAATTTTTGATGGATCCTTAATACGATAGACATGTGGGGGTTGTTGTCACGTTTTGTTTGTTTGTTTGTTTGTTTGTTTGTTTGTTTTGAGACATGGCCTCTTTTCAGAGGCCTGGCTGACCTGGATCTCACTATGTAGAGCATACTAACCTCCACCTCACAGAGAGCTGCTTGACTCTACTTCCTGAGTGCTGGGATGAAAGGCGTGTACTGCCTGATAAATAGCCACAGAAGCAGCATGGCCGTTGTTAGCGCAAGGGAGTACTCGGGGGCATTGGGACGGAAGAGTGGAAGGAAAGGTCCTTGGTGTCACTGTGGTGCCTGTGAAGGACAATGGAATTGTGGGTTGTGTAGTGAGGACCCCCTCGGCTTCATGACCGCTGAATTCCAGGGCTGTGGGCTCTGCTCTCCGGGGAAAATGGCATGCTACCCCATGCCATCCCAAGAGCACACAGCTCTTCGGTACTGGGGTGGAAGAAGGTGGTTACACAAGGAGGGGTTTGTCGGTCAGCGGCTCTGAGCTGAGTAGATGCTTTAGAAGACAATGGAGGCCCCTCAGTCAACCGTGCCAGCCCTTCACCGGCTGTCCTGCCTGTCTCCTTACACCTGGAACCCCATCTCCCCACACACCCTCATGTCTGCAGTCCTGACCTGCTCTGTGCCCACTGCCTCCTGGGAAACTCAGCACCACCCAGTTGATCTAGAAAACTCCTATTCATCATCCAGGGCCCAGATCCCAGGTATTTTAATGAAGGGGAAGGGGGGGGGCATCTCTGAGATGCTTCATTTGGAAGTCAACCTAGCTGCTCCCTGCTAGACTGTGATGTCTCCAAGGTCCACAGCCGTGTCACAATATCATCATCAAAGTCCAGTTACATAAAAAGAAAGCCACTCTACAACCTGAACGGGGGAGGCAGAGCACCCGAGTTTCCTCTCCCTTGACTAAGGTGACTCACTACTGTCCCTTTCCAAGCAATCGCTGCAGATAGCTTCATTCTCCCGCGCCCAGACCTATAGGTTAAATCAAGGTGTATGAAGAAGACAGGGTACCTAACCACCAAATTGCTCCCCTTTCTGAAATACAGAACCCAGAACAGAGCCCAGATCCATTGTAGTCAACACTGCCCCCCATCACATGCCCAAATGATTTCCTCAGACACTCGGCTTTCCCTGGATGAAATAAGCTAGGAACCCGGCTCTGGCTCGAGGCCCAGGCCTGGTGGCCTTGGGTGGGTCACTGACATGTGTTCTGTCCCACCTCAGCGGAGTAGAACCCAGAGCACATCATCCATTCCTTCTCGGGACCACACACCACGCCTTCACACCCTGCGGCGCCCTGCTCTTCCGGGGGTACACAGCTCTGCCCAGAGACTCCCTTCCTGGTGCCAGGGCTGCCTCTTCCTGACAGCTGACTTCCACATCCTGACCCAGGTGGGCACCAAGCAGGCTGCCCTGCGAGTCCTCTGAGACATCACAAAGCAAAGACCTCTGAGGGTCTCCACCAAGCACGTTCTGTTCGTCCTTTACCCTCCTCCGCAGCTGCCTCCTCCCACGACAGGAAGGGAAGCCGCTCTTGGTCAGCACTTCGGTGGCTTCCTCGTTTTTGCCTTGTGTGCTGTTTTTGAAATTTGCGAAGTTGTCACTGACACTGCTCCACTTCCAAGACCACTTCTGAGGTTCCAGCATCGCCGCTGATGGCGCTTGGCCGCTTATTGCAAGCAGAGGGCTGCAACCTCGGACCCTTAATGGGAGCACAAGTTAATGAGTGGGCACCGGCTAGAGCATTCAGCAGAGAGAAGAAAGGGAGGGTCCTGAGGCTTAAACATCCCTAAAACATCTGCAAACAGGACCAGGGAGGCTGCTGGGAGCTTCTGGCTTCTGTTTAACATGCACAATTAGCATTTGAGGACGCTGCATGCTAGAGATGAATGGCCCGTATGTGGACCTTCCATCCGTTTCTCTCACTGCCTTTGTCACAGCTCATGCTCCAACAATGAACCGTCTCCATGGACAGGAACTGCAGTGGGCCCCTCTCTTCAAAGGCATTCTGGGAGAAACTGCAGCTTCTCTCACCAAGGAAAATGCGATCTTTTTTTTCTCAGCTTTACCAACTGTGAAGAAAAAAAACAGCGATCAAAAAATAAAGAGTTTAGGGTTTTAGGGTTTTGGTTTTTTCTCTTTCTCTCTTTTCTGTCTCCAAAATGGTTCCTGAGCCGGCAAGGGCAGTGCAGACAGCACTCAGTCTTCAAAGACTCAGGAAGACTGTGTGTGTGCCCCTCCCTGTGTCCCCAATGTCCCAGTGTTCCATGGCTCAGCCCCCACCCCAGTACTACCCTTGTCGGCAAGGAAACCAGGTCACCCTTCGGACACAGAATCCACCCAATCCAGCTCTCTGCAAGGAGGAAGAAACAGCTGTCCCTGGCCTCTCCCCTTCCCTGGGACAAGGAAGTGAAAACATAAGCAAACGGCCTTTTTCTCCAACAAAAAATTAATTCCACCAGCCCTGGGAAGGGTTGTACACCAGAAGCCACTCTGAAATGGTTTAAGAAACAAGAGACTTGAAGACAAACCTCGATTTTGTCACCTGTAAAGTGAGGCTCTTGTACCTGACCCCACATCAAAGACGACGTGTTTTAAGAAAAATGTGAACAATATCTTTAAAATGCCTGTGGTTTCTCAGATGGGGAAAAGAATGTGAGATGAGAGCATAAAATAAAGCATAGGGGCTGCAGGCATGGATCAGCCGTTAAGGGCACTGGTCTTGCAAAGGACCCAGGTTTGATTCCCAACACCCACATGGCAGCTCACAGCTGTCCGTAACCCCAGTTCCAGGAGGCCTAGCTTCCTCTCTGGGCACCAAGAATGTACGTGGTACACACACTTAGGGGCAGGCAAAATATCCATACACATAAAATAAATATTTTGAATTTTTTTGAGACAGCGTTTCTCTGTGTAACCACCCTCCCTGGCTACCTCAACCCCACAGAGATCTTCCTGCCTCTGCCTCCCAAGCGCTGTGATTAAAGACCCGTGCCCGCCAATAAAGTGTGACAGGGATGCAGGGATGTCCCAGTGGCTAAAATGCTTTCTACACAGTCATGAGTACTGGTGTGCAGGCCCCACAAAATCCACCTAAGTGTGGGATGGGTGTGGTAGTCTGTCTGTGTGGGATGGGTGTGGTAGTCTGTCTGTGTGGGATGGGTGTGGTAGTCTGTCTGTGTGGGATGGGTGTGGTAGTCTGTCTGTAATTCCACAACCACAAGGCGGAGACAGAATTCCCAGAGTAACTGGCTAGTGAGATTAGCCACATCAGTGAACTCCGGGTTTGATTGAGAAATACTGCCTCAATGAGCAGGTGGAACAGGGATGAAGGGTGCGCTCGTGCGCGCGCGCACACACACACACACACACACTCAACACGTGAGTGGGGTGCACACACCTACCTGCAAACATGAATACACACGCACATGAAAACAGAAAATGAAAATTAATTACTCATCGCTTGGTTAATTGATGGGTCACTTGCTTTAGTATAGGCAAGTCCGTGAATGAATGAGACAAGTTCCCAGGCAATGAGCAGAAACCGGAATAGCTGTTAACTCAACAGGGTCTCCAAGAAGATATTCAGGGCCCTGAGGAGCTGGGATCATGTCAGTCCCTGAAGGTGACCCATGGGGCTCATTGTAGGAAGGACGGCCTCCCAGAGCAGTGAGAAGGGCCGTCTTAGCTCATCACACTGCCAGTGCCCCATCTCATGCTGCCTCCCACAGCACCAGCAGCAACCCCAATCCACTCCTCCACATACCAGCCCCCATCATCCCTCCCTCCTAACACCCCACGTCACCCCACTGGCCACATCAGCCACCTGACCACTAGTCCCCTACCATCACAGACAATAACCACCCGCCACCTCCTTCACCTCTTACGTTTTGACTTAAAATGTCCCCCCTGAAAAGGCTCATGTGCTAAGTGCTTGGTCCTTAGTAGATTGTGCTGTTTGGGGGGATTCTGGGAAACCAAGGAGCTGAAAGATCAGCCTCCTCCATTACTCCTACTACCATGAAATGTTGCCTCACCAGGAGCCCAGCATCACAGAGCCATGGATTGAACCCTCTGAGATGGTGAATGAAGTCATTCCAACCCGCACCAACATCTCATCCTTCTGTACACTTCATCCTCACCACGTCACCTTCATCTTCACCTTCATCCTCACCTTCATCCTCACTTTCATCCTCACCTTCATCCTCACTTTCATGCTCACCTTCATCCTCACCACCTCATCTTCATCCTCACCTTCATCCTCACTTTCATGTTCACCTTCATCCTCACCACCTCATCTTCATCCTCGCCTTCATCCTCACCTTCATCCTCGCCTTCATCCTCACCTTCATCCTCACCTTCATCCTCGCCTTTATCCTCGCCTTCATCCTCACCTTCATCCTCACCTTCATCCTCACCTTCATCCTCACCTTCATCCTCACCACCTCATCTTCATCCTCACCTTCATCCTCACCACCTCATCTTCATCCTCACCTTCATCCTCACCTTCATCCTCACCATCTTCACCTTCATCCTCACCTTCATCCTCACCTTCATCCTTGCCTTCACCACCTTCATCCTCGCCTTCATCCTCACCTTCATCCTCACCACAACTACCATTATAATCCCACCCGTACCACACCCACCTCTGCTCCTGCCCCCATTCCCCTACTGTGTTAGAGAAATGGCCTCCATGGATGTGAGATCGCTGATCTAGGAGCCCCACACACTTTACATTCATCCTCAGAGAACCTTCAGCGAGTTGGCTGGGACAAGGGTAGCAATAACCACAGCATCACAGCGAGTGGCTGCAGTCCACCAGGGCCTGTGCTAAGTGTTTTGCACTGACTCATGGCCATTGCATTCAGAACACTGCTGTTATTTTACAAGTTGGACATTGAAACCCAAAGACTCTAAGTAACCCGGCTTAAAGCTTACAGCCAGTAACTGTCCGCCTGGGATGTAACACGGACCAGGCTGCTCGAGGGCCTGTGCCCTTAAACAATTTGTCATGCTGTCATCTCACAAAGTCAGTCTTGGACACCTTAGGGAAGGACTTGTATTAGGTTCACCGGGTTTAGGACGCCAGTGCCACCAAGTAAAGCAGCGGTCAGTAGCAGTCCACACTCTGGGCTACCATTCGCCTCTGCCACCTGCTCATAGGACAAAGCCGGGTCCCGTAGCCGGGCCCCATGCTGGCTGTGTAAACGTGTAAACAGTCTGTTCTCTGTGCCCTCGCTGTAATCTTGTGCAGTTGTCAATGTCGGTAGGTGCAAGATTATTCCTGTTTTATGTTCAGGAAGACAGTAGGTTCCCACCTAGCAGACAGGTTTCAAAGGATTCACATGTCCCCGGCATGTACCAAAGCATCCGGAGAGGTCCTCTCCTGGAGTTCCAGCCTCTAGGATGGAGTCTGGAAAGGCTGCCTTTCAATAGCTTGAGTGACAGTGTGAGTGTGAGTGAGTGAGTGAGTGAGTGAGTGAGTGAGTGAGTGAGTGAGTGAGTGAGTGAGTGAATGTGTGAGTGAGTGAGTGAGTGAGTGAGGCATGGCTCCTAACTGACCAGGATGAGGGGACACCATCATCCTCACCGTCACAGGAGCGGGCAGCTTGAGGAGTGTCCATTTCAGAGCCCTCAGGACACTCCTCTCACGGACTCCAGGCTGCTTCCTCCAGCCTGACCTACTTCAGGCCAAGCACGGTTTGCAGAGCTGCCCCCTTGAACAATGGCGCTGACTTGAAAAAGTGGCTGCTGCCTTTGCAGCTTTGAGACCTCTCCTCTGTACCCTGCAATAAAGATGGTGGCCTAAGTGCTGATGCGACCAAGGACGAGGGAATATGTGAAACTATTCCCATTAAATCGGCCCCGGGTGAACAGGAAAACCAAGCAGAAAGCCTGGCTGGGCCTCAGGATTTTAGTGCAGGATCACAGCCTGTGTCCACTTGCAATGTACTCCTACCCTTCCTTCACACCAGCTCTGCCCCCCAAAACACACACACACACACACACACACACACACACCCCTCCCAGATGCTGTATTAACAAAAAACCTACAACTATGTGTCTTTCTTGATCAGTCCTAGCCATAGCAGAGCAGCAAAATAAATAGCTTCTCCACTCTGCAAGGTTTGGGATGGAGGGGGGAGATGGAGGGGTTTGCAGTGAACAATAACCCTCATGCTCTCACCTAGCCCTGGGAAACTCATGCTCTCATCTCTCCTTCCTGGATTCACAAGACAAGGATTCTTCAGCTCCTGGTGGGGAGCCGCCTCAGAGTCTCATCACAGGGCTCCAATCACACTGCTAACTCTAAGGAAAACTTGAACCAATTTTAGAACAAGGGCTAAGAGGCCAGAAGAGTAAAATCACTGCGGCAATGTCTTAAAACATAAATTGTGAAATGTCTCCATCTTGTGGTTATCTGTGGAATTGCCGTTCTTATTCCACACCCAATAGGCTATTGACAAGTATTCACTATGCCCTCTCCCTTGGAGCATCGACAATCCATCAGAATCAGTACTGCAGAAGCAGCAGGCATGACGGGCAGGCTTTCACCACAGAAATACTTCTGCTGTGATGTTGAGGTGGCTCAGGGGCTGTGGGAGCTTGCTATGCAAGCCTGATGACCTGAGTTCAACCCCTGGGACCCACGATGTGAGCCATATCAGGACGTCTCACACACATCGTGACTGCATGCTCACACACTGACAGTAATAGCAGTAGTAAATACTTCTGCCGTAGGAGAGGGCTTGATGCAGGAAGTAACTGAACTGAAGCCCTCAACTGAGAAACATAGGAAATACCCACTTCATTTCCCGAAATGTTTGGCTTCTGGCTCTCAAGTACAGTGGATTGATGAGGAGCTAGCTGTCTGAGTGGTCTCTGAGTCTTCCTGCACTCAGCCACAGCGGCACAGGTGCCGCCCTGAACTGCCACACAGCCTGTCCCTCACAGGAAGCATGTCACCTCTAAGGAATGTTCCGGTACCATTGTGCCAAAGAGCCACCTCCTCTGAGATCTTATCTTTGACTCTTAGCTACAGAGACCAGCTCCTGCTTGCACCTATGTCCACCCTTCACACAGGAAGGTTTCCAAAATGCAGTGGTTATCATGTTTGCCTCATACATTTTAATAGTATTCACCTCCAAGCTTTCCTGTTCAACCCCACTCACTCACTCAAAATGCAAATTCCTAAAGCCTAGAATGTAAGTAGTCTGCCACCATGCAATTTAGTTTGGTTAGTTTTGAGATACTCTCTCTCTCTCTCTCTCTCTCTCTCTCTCTCTCTCTCTCTCTCTCTCTCTCTCTCTCTCGCCCTCTCTCTCTCTCTCTCGCCCTCTCTCTCGCCCTCTCTCTCTCTCTCTCGCCCTCTCTCTCGCCCTCTCTCTCTCTCTCTCTCTCTCTCTCTCTCTCTCTCTCTCTCTCTCTCTCTCTCTCTCTCTCTCTCTCTCTCTCTCTCTCTCTCTCTCTCTCTCTCTCTCTCTCTCTCTCTCTCTCTCTCTCTCTCTCTCTCAATTAATATAATAAGCTCCAAGGAAAGAGAAAGTTCTGGCTGCCCGTTCACTGCAGAATCAGGAGCAGCATCGCAGAAGATTGGCAGCAATGGAAGCCCCACTCGACTCCTTGGAAGCCCCGCAGCCTTGGACAAGCTGCTCGACTCAGCTAAGCCGAGACCTGTGTAGAGTGTGATTGTGAAGTGTGTCCACCTTCGTGGGGCTCCATGAGACAAAGACCACAGTCCCTAAGCAAGTCATTATTATGGGAAGCACGATGGCCGCCACGGTATTAATTAAACAAAGCTGCCACTGGCTATGGAGAGAATGTGGGATCAATAGATTGTCTCTGATTGCATGATACCATAGCCATATCTGTAAATGTATTAGAGAGATGTCTGAGTGGTTAAGAGCACTGGCTTCTCTTCCGAAGGACCCAGGTTCGATTCCCAGCAGGCACACAAATGTCTGTAGCTGCAGTTCCAGGAGACCAGATATGGTCTTCTGGTCTCCTTAGGCACAGTATGCATATGGTACACAGACATGCATGAAGGCAAAACACCCATGCATATAAAACAAAAATAAAATAAAAATAATAATTCAATGAGATGGAGAACAAAAAAAGGAAAATGCCCAACCTTGACCTCTGGCCTGCACAGAAGCACATAGGTAAGTGAATTCAAACATGCTTTGCTACTAGTTTTATGTCAACTTGACACAAACTGTAGTCATCTGAGAGGAGGGGACCTCAGTGAAGAAAATGCCTCTGGGGGGGCTGGAGAGATGGCTCAGAAGTTACGAGCACTGGCTGCTCTTGCAGAGGACATGAGTTCGATTCCCAGAAACCATATAGTGGCTCACAACTACCTATAATGAGATGTGGTTCCCTCTTCTGGTGTGTGGGCAACATGAAGGTAGAACACTGCATATATAATAAATAAATGAATCAATCTTTAAAAGAAAGAAAATGCCTCTGTAAGGCCAAGCTGTAGGCAAGCCTACAGAACATTTTCTTATTGGTGATTGATGGGGGAGGACCCAGTTCTTTGGGTGATGCCATCCCTGAGCTGGTACTCCTGGGTTCTACAAGAAAGCAGGCTGAGCAACCCATGGGGAGCAGCATCCTCCATGTCCTCTGCATCGGCCACTGCCTCCAGGATCCTGCTTTGATGATTAAGAGTGATTTGGAAGCAAAAGCCAAATAAACCCTTTCCTCCCCAAGTTGCTTTAGTTGTGGTGTTTGTCACAGCCACAGGAAACCTAAGACACCCATCCACATTTATATGCCTCACCAAAAACATATAAAAATCACATTCTAGGGCAAGAAAACAGACGGATCTAGACTTTTAGGCTTCCCTCTGGAATGTAAAGAGCTTAGAAGTTGTCACTCATTTTGTAAGATTTATTTTTATGAGTATGAGCATTTTGCCTGCATGTAAGTACATCACATGTGTACAGTGCCCACCAAAAAAAAAAGGCCAGCAGAGGGCGCCAGAAACCTTGGCACATGCAAGCGGCCATGTGGATGCTGAGAACTGATTCCAGGTCCTCTGCAAGAGCGCTGAGTGTTCTTAACCCCTGAGCCACCTCTCTAGCCCCTGTCACTTCATTCTTACAAGGAACAACGATCTGAGTTTGAGTCCCAGTGCCCACACGATGGTCCACAGCATCTTTAACTCCAGTGCCAGATATGATGCCCTCTTCTGGTCTCCATGCACAATAGGCACACATGCGGTGCACACACATGCATGCAGGCAAAACACTCAACACACATAAAATAATCTTTTTAAAAATGGATAAAATCTCCCCCCAAAAAAAGTTTCACCAACATATTAGCAAACGAGAAGTCACTCAGCATCTTCAGTGAATTATGAAGACAAGGCAGTGATGCCACACACATACTCTGATGACTAACACCCAGAAGACACACAGTAGTCAGTGCTGACAATGATGGGATAAACAGGACCTATTACATATTGCTGGTGGGATACAAAATGGTAATGAGATGCAGGAAAATGACAATTTCTTCCAAAACAATCTATGGTCTATCCATAAGTTGCAGTAAGACTTTTCACCCAGATAACACTGGGTTTGTGTATGGCCACAAACACTCGTGTACAAGAATGTTTCCTCCTACACTTCAAGCCCTGAAAGCCCCCAAGATGGATCCATCAGGGACGAGTGGGTAGCTGGACTCTGTCTTGCCCAGATAAATCTCCACACTGTGCTATTGAGTATGAAAAGGCATGAGAGAAACAGACACAAAGGAATCAGCCTCAAAAGGCTATTACATACTGTATGATTCCAATTCCAACCCTAAACAGTCTGGAAAAGGCAATATTAGAAATCAGTGCAACAGAGGCAGGCGGATCTCTGTGAGTTCGAGGCCAACCTGGTCTACAGAACTAGTTCCAGGACAGGCTCCAAAGCTATACAGAGAAAAAAGAAAAAAGAAAGGAAGAAAGGAATGAAGGAAGAGAGGGAGAGAGGGAGAGAGGGAGGGAGGGAGGGAGGGAGGGAAGGAGGAAGGAGGGAGGAAGGGAGGGAGGGAGGGGAGGAAGGAAGGGTGAAAGACAACAGAGGGCCGTCAGGAGTTGAAGAAGGGGTGGGGAGCTGACACGGGGGGACTTGGGGGACTGTAAATCTTTTTTGCATGAAGCTGCAATGATGGAGACTTAGTGATAAAGTTATCTTTTAGGATGAAAGTGGACCCTAATGTGACTGTGAGCTTTAGTTACTATGGAGTTATGTGTCCACTCATGTGGTCATTGAACCACACACACTGTTAACAGAAGCTGAGTGGAGGTGCTCTCTGCTCCCAAATTTTCTATAAACGCCCAATTGCTGTGACAATGACAACTCCTCAAGAAATTAAAACCAGAACTACCACATGACCGCCCCACACCACTTCTGGGTATACACTCAAGAAATCCAAGCAGGCATCAAGAGATGCCTGAACGCACACTTGTGGCAATGTTCATGACAGCCAAATCATGGAGTTAACACTGGTGCTTATCAACAGATCAACAATTTCATTCTGCCATGAAGAATAACTGTGTCAGTTACAGGAAAATAAACCTGGAGGTCATTATGTTAAGCAAAGTAAGAGAAATAGTTGTGTCTTCTTTCATATGCAAAATACAATTTAAAAAAAAAAAGACACAAAAATAGAAGTGGAAAAGAAGGGGACAATTTGAGCCCTGAGCCCTGGTCCTGCGAGGGGACAAGAGGAGGCATGGGGGGGGGGCGCATGATCAAAGCCCATGATATCCATGTATGAAATGCTATAATTAAGTGCAATATTTTATATAGTTAACATGCATTAATGAAAAGAGGACAGGGAAGATGAACACTCATCACCCCTTCTCCAAATAAATGACTATTGTAATAACCTTGTTGACTTGTTCCAAAAATTAGACCCCCCCCCCCCAAAAAAAAATGTCTCTAGAAGAAAACCCATGTCTGAAAGAGCTGTGGCCAAATTGCTAGTTAATAAAAACCACTGGCCACCCATAACAAATACGAGATGGATAGCTATTAAAAACTCACGGGCTTCCTTTGCAGCCTCACACTTTAGAGGGTGTGTTACTGCCCAGCCCACCACTTGTCAAGGCAAACGGTGGGTAACTGTGAAGCTGAAGGAGATGAAGCTGAAAGAGAAACACTTATTTAAATGAGAATTCATACTCCACGGAAGTAAGAATCTTTCAACGTTTATTTCTAGGATACATTCATCTGGAATCTGTTTCTTTACAATTTTCCCCCTAAGAGAAATGAATACAATAAAAATATAATCCAACTACCAGCAATGTTTATAACCAGAAAGGAATCTAAAATCTCTGGTGTGATAATATAGGATATATTTTTTAAAAATATAAACTTCATACCAGAAATAAAGCCTGAATATTCTCTTTTGTTAAAAATATAATTTTCCATCTTTGCTCTTCCACTTAATTCTAAATCTGTATTTAGACCAGCAATTTTAACTCTTCTTGCAAAGGTTTGGTCCAGCTTGTGCCCTGTTCTACATTGTGAGTCAACTAACAACTACACAAGTCTCAGAAATGATATATACCATGGGGCTGTAGCAAGGTTGCAAGATAGCCTAGTCATTGACTGAAAATTCCCATTAGCAAACTCAGGCCTGCTTACTACTTTATCCTGTTCGTGAAATTAGGAAATGCATACAAAGGAATGTTTGCAAACTCTAAAGCTCAATGGAAAAAAAAAAAAAATCTGTTTTGACTAGAAAGGGCTAGGACAGAGGTGGCTTACAACTGTGACACCACACTGGGGAGCATGACTTGTCGCTGCATATTGAGTGACATGTGACATGTGACTGTTTTTCTCAACTAAGAAAAAGACCAAGGAGCAGAACTATAGCTCTCTGGCTCAGAGACTGACACCACACTGGCTGTGGTGTCAAGCCATCCATCTCTGAGGATGGGAAATCCAAGTTGGATAGCTTTTCCCTGCTTCTCGCTGTTTCTCAGCAGCTTCAGAAGCTGGCAGGTAATCCATTTCATAACAGACTTAGGAAACCGACATAAACAGCCTGACAGTGGGTACTTTAATGTGAGAAGTAACAGAAAGTCTAATCATATACACGGGGCAACATGCCCGAACCAGAATGGAACCCTCGACCTCCAAGTAGACAGCATGGTGCATTGTAACTTCTACAGCACACTCTACAGAGCACAGCAAACCGAGCACAGGCTGGTGTGCTGGCAAACCACCCCAGTGGGGGCTGCCACCTCCTTTTCTAAGGTCAGTAGGTTCAGAAAGAGGCTTTCTATCAGCCCGGTCAAACCGGTCAGGCTTAGGAAGGCAAACCTAGCACTGAGGATAGTGATGCCGAGCCCCAGACCAGAGGTACACCCTCAACAACTTATTGGGGGGGGGGGTTGCCACACAAGAGGCTTCCCTAAGGTGCTGAGCTAGGAAGCCACTGAAAGAGGCTGCCCCAGAGCCTGAGGACACCCCTCCCACAATGACCTTCCTGTGACCCCACCGGAATAGCCCAGTGCAGTGAGGGATGGCTGCTGGCCTGCCCCTCCTCCCTTTGGCTCTCTGAAACAGTCACCCTTTCCTTTAGACCTCCAGCCCCATTCCCCAAGAGAATATTCAGGCCTTTTTTTTTTTCTTTTTTTTGGTGGCTGATTTGTTAAGGAGTATAGACTAGCAATGTGGGAACTCCCTAACTCAGGGGATGTCTTTGTCAGTATAAGATACTCAAGTGGGGAGAATATAGAAATGCAATGCATTTACAGAGGACTCAAAGAAAACACCTCATACACTGAGTAATCCAAAGCATTGAAGCAGAGCAACGACATGTTTAAACGTTAGTTTTGCCAAGGTTCAGCTGTGGGACTTGAAGCCAATGTCCATGTTCCAGGTGGTGGTCATCTGTGGTGAAGCTGCACATCCTTGTGTTTTCTGCATACAGCAACAATAAGGTGATTTCAAATACACATCCGTTTAAACCATTTACTCCCTTTTACAATTGTATCTCCAGTCTTATATTTAAATATCAGCCTAAATCGTCATTGACACCGACAGTGGACTGAGTGACAGTATCGTTTAAATGAGATGATGATGTGAGAAAACAAACACAGATTAGAGTCTGCTCACACCTAACGTGCTGGAAGGCCTCACACACAGAGCCCACCAAGACCCTGAGACCCTGCCTGCTCGGCTTCCGGTCCAAGATGCATCTCCTCATTGTCACGGAGGCCTGTACGGCAAGTCAGCGTTGTCAGAGCCCTCGTGAGGATGTCCCCAGCAACCGTCCTGTTGAATTGCTCCCTGAATTACAAGACAACCTCAGCTTTCAGGAGCCACAAAACAAAACAAAACAAAAAAAAAAAAAATTAAAAGAAGAAGAAAATTTAAAAGGCAGGGTTAAGATCTGTGCATTAAACATTACAGGATAAGAACAGGTGAATCCAAGGATGAGAAAGAAAGGCACAGAGAGCTTTCTAACACATCAGGCCAATGGCAGCTACCTATTTTAACCAGATAATGGCTGGGGAAAGCAACTGTAACAGAATCTGTACCGCTCTCTTGGAAAATCTAACAATGAAACATTAAATGTATGCTTTTCAAATTTTATTATTTATTTAAAGCATCTTTGGTAACAACTGTGTGTCTCCCACATTATAGGGCTTTTGAAAATTAGCTTACTATTCAGCATATGAAAGGTGAATTATATGGCTAAGCTCTGCACTTTCATATTGCAACCTTGACCCTGGCTGCTAACTGGCATTGCTCACGCATTTCAACACAGTACATTTAACCTGTGAACATACAAAACGAGAGGCTAATACCAGAAAGGACTTAGACAGCAATGAGAATCAATGACAAAACATAACAATGACAACTGTTCTTAAGTAATTTATTTTTAAATTATAAGATTTACAATGTCTTGATTATGTAAAATATCATAATAGAAATTAAGCTAAATCAATAAACCAAAAGAGAAAGAAAACTTTTTCTTGAATATCAGTACTTAAACCATGTTTGTTCCAGCCGCATCTTATAAAGTATGCTAATTTCATTTGCAGGAGTTAATTTCTCATTCTCAACGTTTTATGAACTGTAATTTTTTTCAAATGCTATTTTACCTAATGTTTATACTGCGACAGCAGCAAAATCTCACGAGTGTGATCAAATGTGGGGGTGGGGCCCAGCTTCAGCTTTTAGCCACAGAGATTACCCACGGCAATCGCTAGAGCAAAGTCCTCTTTCGTGACTGGAACATGGCTTAGAACACTGAGGCGGCTGCCGTCCTGTCCCTCTGGTCTGAACCCGCCAGCGCGTTGCAGCATTACTGCTGTGGATAGTAAGATTGCTGTGGGGGCTGAGGGAAGGGGTAGGCAGGCTGCTGGGGTCCCGGGTACGGAGCCTGTCCGGGACTCTGGTGATACACCGGTGTGTACGGCATGTTGTACTGGCCATATGCATAAGGGTTGTAGCCCATGGGCATGGGCATTTGGCAATACCTGATGGTGAGAAGAAAACAGAACACCGGGTTGGTAAATGAAGCCCCACAGAGTGAACGCCAAGACTCTATAGTCAGTTTCCAACAAGAGCGTTTCATTCTTCTAGGGAAGAGGGGTACACAACAGACTTGTTTCCAGAGAAAAAGCATCCCTACCATCAACTACATCAAGGACGATATGACTTTTAATACTGCCCAGAATATAACAATGCCGAATCCAACTACTAAAGAAAAGATAAAGACAGAGACTGTTCATTTTAATGAAGTTCTCTAAACATGCTCCCGTTTGGGGCTGGAGCGAGGACTCACTGGTTACCAGCACCAGCTGCTCTTCAGAGGACCTGGGCTCAGTCCCCATCACCCGCAAAAATAAGTAAACAGACAAACAAACAGACAGACATTCTCACAAAGAAGGCTAGCCTTCAAACACATCACATAACTGTCTAAGTTTCCATCGTCAGTTTACCAGACACTGCAACTCCCAAGTACAAACACATAGATAAGGCCGTATGATCCTGGCTTCATATAAAGACAGGCAGCCAGGGGACATGCAGTGAATTTCACACAGAAGATGTGTTTATATAAATGAAAGATGCAAAAAAAAAAAAAAAAGAAGAAGAAGAAAGGAAGAAAGAAAGAAAGAAAGAAAGAAAGAAAGAAAGAAAGAAAGAAAGAAAGAAAGAAAGAAAGAAAGAAGGAAAGAAAGAAAGAAACATACATCCTAGACATCTAGGAAATAGCTGCTATGCTGCTCAGATAAGCAATTATAACATGATTTTAATTTGGGGGCAAGTTGACAACACGGCTAATCGATGAGATCTGTGTTCCGAGAAGGGACAAGCCTGTCTTTAAAGGTTAATCACAGTTAGAAACTAGTCAATTCTTGGTGACACAGGTGTCACTGCCTTACCCAGGATATCCTGGATAGGTAGGATACGGTGGTCCCTGAGCCTGTGGAGGGGGAGCAGAGCCAGGGGTCTGCATTGGTGCTGGTGAAGCCGCCCCTGCCCCTGTGGGAGCAGCAGCAGCAGGGGAGACTCGGTTTGCAGGGAGGACAGGAGGTGGAGGCCGGGCTGGCGGCTGGGGCTTCGCAGGCTGCAAGAGAAAACAAGCAATGACACAGAATGTGCAGTGTGGCTCTCAGTCACTGCTGCCTAGAAGAAAGGAGAGCATGGGTACCCTGACTAGTCAGCCAAACACCCCTGCAACTCCCACTCTGAAACATTAGCTTACTAGTCTAGAGCGTGGCTGAAAGCTGCTCTCCCACTTCTGAAGAGCCTCTGCCCCTCCTGGGGCTGACATCTAGTCACATGCTGTCTCCACCAACACTCAGACACACTACTGGACCTACTGTCAGGCCCCAAATTCTTTTTTTACAAAGACTAAACCTGTGAAAACTTTTAAAATCATAATTGCACAAGTAGCGATGAAACTGAGCAACTGTTAACGCTACCCTGTCTTCCCTGCATCTGTAAAACCACCTGAAGCTGCCAGTGTCACAGCACTGTCCCTCCAGACATCCAGACTCAGCGTGTCACCAAAACAATCCACTCCAGAGCCAAGATTCCCTACTCACCTGAAAGAAAGGTCTCCTGCGGCTGCTTTTGTGAACCAAATTCAAACCAAGGCTCACAAGCCAGTCTATAAGAACTGCTCATTCTCACTACAACTCCCTCCTGTCTTCCCACGTATTTTAGAAAACAAAAGTCTCCATCTCATGCACTGTGTTCACTGGGGGAAGTCCATGCTAAAGATAATGTTTCACTCAGGCTAAACGCTTCTGGGGGACGAGAATCCATGAGTGCTGCTGAGTTGCACACCGGAAGCTATCAGAAGGTTGGGTCCCCAAGCACAGGTCCCCAAGCCTGGCCTGCTCACCACTCACTGCCAGCACCACTCACCGGCATGGTTCTTGGAGCTGGAGTTGGAGGAGCTGTGGCGTGCCCCCCTGCTGGTGAAGCCTGATAGGCTGGAGGAGGGATGGAAGGGGCACTGGGCTCTCTGGCGATGCTCTGCTGCAGATCCCTTGTGAAAGACAGGGGGTTAAGGTTGGCACCATGAAAAACACCTGTAGGGTGTTATTTCTTTTGTTTTTCTTCACATGTTAAGCAAAACTGCCTCCAAATAATAACAGTATTCTAGAACATGTTCCTACTCCTGCATAGAAAGAAAATCTTTAATCCTGCAGCTAAACAAAGTTATAGTGTGACTACTTCTAAAAACCAGCAAAGGGTAGGTTTTCTTCATCGACTCAGTTACAACTCTGATGCGGATGACCTTCTGAATGCTGTGAGTACATGTTTCTCTTATTGGTTGATGAATAAAACACTGACTGGCCAGTAGACAGGAAGGAAGTATAGGTGGGGCTACCAGACAAGGAGAATTCTGGGAGAGGATGCAGAGAGGAATCTACAGAGAGACCCCATGTAACTACCGGGAAGATAGGACACTTGGAATTCTCCAGTAAGTCAAGACCACATGGAGATACATAGATTTGTAGAAATGGGTTCATAATTAAGAGAGAGAGAGAGAGAGAGAGAGAGAGAGAGAGAGAGAGAGAGAGAGAGAGAGAGAGAGAGAGAGAGTCATTAAGAAGCGTGAGTCATCAACCAAACAGTTTATAATTAATATAAGCCTCTGTGTGTTTATTTGGGACTGAAGGGCAGCGGGACGGGGCGGAAAAGAAACTCAGTCTACAAAACTCAAATAAGGCTGTCTTAACTAGGCAAGCAGCTTTAGAAGACTGCTTCTTATCTAATAAGAGTTAACTACAAAACAAAAAGCTAGTAGCAGCTGTCAGAGAATTACAACCCACTCAGATACTGGGCTGCGGCTTCATTCTGAGTATGACATCAGTGTCCATACAGAAGGAATCCCAGCAGCAGGGAGGCAGACGCTGAAGACCACAAGTGTGGGGCCAGCCCGGGCTATGTAGCAAAAGCCTCTCTCAAACAAACAAGAGGACAAAATAAAGGCAAGCTGAGGATGCAAATAATTATGTAAATTTCTACAACAATTCTTAACCTGATACTTAAAAAAGACACGTGGCACTGAGCTATTTTATGTTAAAAGCTAATGTGATAATCTACCATTAGGTAATCTGTCACTAGGATAAACTGACATAACATATACTATTGAAAAGACATCAAGACATGTTAGGAGACAGATATAAAGTCTCTTCAAATAGTAAATGAGAGTTAACTTCAAAGGTCTCATTAAACCTGAAGGTCCACACACTCCAGTGACTCGTGATGGCCGTCAGCCGTGCAGGGTTCGGTCAGTATCTACACCAGGACCGATGGTCACAAAGTCACCGTCAGTCACCTTTATCACACAGCCACCCCTCATCTGCCACCCACACCTTCACTCTCAAAAAGGGCCCCAGGTAGAGGATAAATTAGACATACTTACTATCTTCATTAAAACAGAAAGATGTAAATACTTGATGTAAGTAAGGACTGCTTACAAACAGGGACATTTTAGTCACTATTAATAGTCTAAATGTCAGACTTTGAAAGATCTAAAATATATGCACATACTACAAAGCCTTAACATAAGACTTTTCCTTTAATAAACTAATAATTAACGTACTCATGGACAAATGAGAATTTCCTACACAGTCACTAATGATACAAATCAAAGCTATTAAGTCACAGCTCAATAATGTAAAACAGCAGAGGTAAAATCCACAACTGCTATGCCCACCAGCCACCAGCACTGACACCAGTGTTTGAAATCACTTGTGGGTACTGAAGGGAGTATAGGGGAAAGCCAAGTCCTGAAAATGCTCTGCCTTTGATTAAAAGACTTCAGTCAACAGTCAAACTGTGAAACCTGCAGGCAAATGGTCGTAATTGGATAAAATGACACTGGTTGAAGTCAACCCAGATCCAGAAAGACCAATAGGGAATGTTCTCACTCACTTTAGATTTGTGTGTTTATTTGGAGTACCTGTACAAGCCTCGAGACTAGAAAGGGGCTCTGGGGGGGGAGAGAGAAGAAAGATCTTAAGGGAGGTAGGGACAATAGGGCACAGGTGACATGAAAGTGGAGAAGGGAACATGGAGGAAAATGTAAGTAGGGAGGACAAAGGGAGGGTGGGGAGAGGAGGGGGTGGGTGGGGAGATGGATAACTAAACACTAGGGATATTCGAAAGAGCCATCCAGAAACATAATTTTATAAGCTTCCTAAATATACATAGGTATATGTAGATGTATATGCATACATGGGTACGTGTGTGTGTGTGTGTGTGTGTGTGTGTGTGTGTGTGTACATACATACACATGTGTGAGGATTTAATCGAGTTACCCTACATAGAGGATAGTGTTCCTCCCAGAAGTCACAGGTTACCAAATAAAGTCTAGTCCGGGTGTGGGCTATCTCCCCTTAAGGTGTTAGTCAAAGGTTACTGCATCCTGTTCCCTTGCTCACATCCTAGACACAGCACCTTTGTGTGAACGTGAGGCAGTCCTCTATTACAGGCCCAGCTTTGGAGGCTCCTGCAGAAGGGACTGTGCTATTTTCGCAACTGTCCACCCATCTTGCCCAGCTCTTTCACCTCTGTACTTCCACACCTTCATTCTTCCATCCCAGATCAAGATGCCCTATGACTCTGAAATACTCGGAAGAGAGAGGGGGAATTGCTGCAGCAGCACTGCCCAGTACACCCCACACGCAAGAGACAAGCTTTATGTACAATCCGACACAAAGCACACTCACTTCAGGAGCTCGTCTCTCTCTGTCTTCCGGGCAAACACTATATCACTGCACTTGTTCTGGAACCGGACCAGGATCTCAGTCAGCTCGTTGTAAAACTATGAGCAAAGAGCAGATACAAGTAATGATTAGAAAGCAATTGTAATCTAGGGAAAAATACATTCTAGTAATAATAACTTATCAATGATGCTGAGACTAGAGGCTGAAATCATTCACATGAGATGCACTCATACCACCAACTGAGTAACTTAGGACTAAATATGACCTAGGGGTGGTAAGGAAAATAAAACTATTATCAGGTTCACAGAATACTGGTATTAAATATTAAATGGCTACAAGTTAAAAGTTTTATAAGTGTGAACATGTTCCCAATCCCTATACAAAAACCAACTATTAAATATGACTAAGTCTACTGTCATGCTGAGTTACACCTGTATACTAACTACGAAAATGCAGGGGTCACTGAAGATAATACTCAAGGCTCTCTGGAGAATTCCTCAGCTCCTCTACTTGAACAAAGCACTGAGCCCTAATGAATGGCCACATCCTCCCCCTCATCCAAGGCTTTAGAGTGCTGTCTTTTCAAAGGGCCACTGAGAATAAACACCACATCCCATCAAGGTGACCTTATTCAGTAGTCATCACGGAGTTAAGAACCAGAGTGAACCTTGTATCTGAAAACTTAAAAATCACTTCGCTCAAAAGCAAAACAGTCAGGGGGAAATTATATATAATACATACATACATACATACATACATACATACATACATACATACATATATATATATATACATATATATAATAAAAGCATTTCTCTGAACCCTTTAACAAACAAAGCAAGGAATGTACTTAGAACACATCTAAAAACTACTCTGACACTCGGGCAGGTCACAAGTCTGTCCTTATCACACCTCCAGCACAGGAGATCAAGGCCATGTGTCCCCTTCCACCACAGATCAGCCCCCACCAGCCCTGATGAAAATGTCACTGGTGTCTGAAGCTCTAACTCCTGCAATGCAATGCCTAAGTCCCTTCTCCACGCAATCTATTCCTCCACTCCTCCAAACTGTCGCTGGCTCTGCTGAGCATTCTCCCTCTAAAGCCTGACAGAAGCAAAAGGCAAATCAAATGCACAGCCTCTAGCATCCCAACTGTCCTTTCCCATCTGGACCAGTCAGCTCTAGCCCCTCTGAGTCCTTTCCCATCTGGGCCAGTCAGCTCTAGCCCCTCTGAGTGCATGCCTACCTTCGTGCCCTCCTTCAAGTTAGCTACAAGTTCAACAAAATTGTCGTATGCAGTTGCCAAGTTCTTCAGAACTTCTTCTCTCAGATTAGCTTCATTGTTAGACTGCTTCATTTTAGAAAATTCTTGGTGTGAGACCTTGGTAAAAGAAACAAAGTGTATATTTACTCATAAATTCAATTCAGCTTTAGATGACTAACTTTTCTTTTGTTTACTATATGTTTGTTGCACACACACGTATGTATGTATGTATGTATGTATGTATGTATGTATGTATGTATGTGGATGTACATGTGGGACAGTACATATCAGGAGTTGGTTCTCTTCTTCCACCACATGGGTCCCAGGGATTGAACTCAGGTCATCGAGACTGTTATCCACTAACCCATCTGAGACTGTTATCCACTAACACATCTTGATAGTCAACCAATATATTTGTACTGGGGTTGGGTGTAGTGGTACACACCTTTAATCCCAACATTGGGGAAGCAGAAATTAGTAGCAGATCTCTAAAAGCACTAAGCCTGTCAGGGATACATAATGAGACCATCTCAAAGAACAAAAATAAAACAACAACCAACAAATGTACTGATCTCTTTTCCAATTAGGAAATCATAATTGCTGAAATGCAAAATACAAGAAATAACCTGGAATTTGTTCATGTCAGTACAGTTTTGACTTTTTTCTTGAATAAAAATATCACAAATTCAATGATAGCAAAACATAATCAATAATGGTTACCAATCTCTATCATCCTATAACACAAAAAGTACCCAGATAAGAACTAATATCAATAAACAATACCTTTACCACTATAAAATTCTACACATTCACTGATAAAATCTTAAACCTAACTAAAGTCTATTGTGTATTAACTAGATCACCCTGCAAGCACTAATTTTGATTCTTCCCTACATGTGGTGGGTGAATGAATGAATGAATGAATGAATGAATGAATGAATGAATGAATGAGTGAATGAAAGAAACACTAGAAATGGTTTGGAGAAAATGAGTCTGAAGGCTTTCTAAGCAGCATGTAGCACCCTAGCCAGAGAAGCAGCTTTGTTCCTGCTACTGGGATTGAACCTAGGACCTCACACATACAAGGGGAATACAACCAATGGACATTTTAGCCGTTAAGAGTGCATGCTGCTCCTAATCTTACCCCCAGCACTCCCAAAGGTGACACCCAAGGATGGCAAGCTTTGAGATCCACCTGTGTCACACAATGACAGCGAGTTCCACGACAGCCTGGCTGTAAAGACCCTTTATTTCTGCAAACTATGCAGATCATAGTCTCCCCTGTGAATTCTTGTTTCCACGTCCTTCGATGGTCATAGATCTGGAACACACTTCCTATTAAATACATAAGTTTACCTGTATATTTTTTAGAAGTTCCTCCTGTTTCTTCAGAGACTCTTGAACTTTAGTTGTCAGACCACCATAAATCCGATCCAGCTCAGTGACAGAAAGAGCCTCCTCATTTATCACGCCATCCTGGGCCAGAGCTGTCAAAAACTTGCTTGTCATGTCAAAATTCACTGACTTCAGGTCATTCTCAAGACCCTCTCTTTCCTTCTTTAGTTCATCAAGACTTGACAATAAGGATTTTAAGACATTTACAACCTAAACAGCAAACACATGCATGGTCAGTGGTAGGGCCGTGGGAACCAAACTCGAGGCTGAAGAACGCAATCCCTCTGCACTGCCTCTTGGGAACTGAACACGTTTTATATGTTCAAAACTCATAAAACTTTAGCATTGGAACAAATGGGCCTACCGATCAAAGTGAAGCAGCTACAGCAAAGAAGATATTTTGGTGTTGTACGCCTTAATCCCAGCACTTGGAGGGATGTACAGCAGGATAATTGAGTTTAAGGCCAGCCTGGTCTACAAAGTTCCAGGCTAATCAAGGCTATATAGAGAGAGGCTGTCTTAAAAGAGGTGGGGGTGGGAGGATTAGATTTCAGGGCTGGGAATACAGTTCATGGTTTTCAGCTTGCCTAATGTGCACGAGGCCCTGAATTCAACCCTAGAACTATTGTTTCAAAAGAAGGAAAGAAAACAGTACTTCAACACTGGGATACCAGTGTTCCACATGACAGACTTAGTTACTGTATAACCAGGATAGGTGAGTTCCTGGAAAGCTAAACCTTCTCATTTGCAAAATGGAAATAGTACCTATTTCCGGACATCTGTAAAGGTCAAGGTGATCCTTATGAAGTGCTGACATAATTCCCTGCACAGGCAGAGCCCACCACACAGCCACTGCCATCTGGCACGTGAGCTTCAAGGTACGACTGTAAACCTTGGGTACATTTTGAACTACGTAAAGACTTAGAAATCTAAGCATTCAGACAGATGTAAAAATAAATAAATAAATAAATATGTGCAACAGATCAGGAATTAAACTCTCATTTATTTAGTGAATTTAAGGAACCTCTTTAATTATGTGCCATATCTTTTATTGGGCAAGGTGGAGTAAGGCATATAAGTTTAAAATGTTGGGAAAGTATTGCATATTGGGAAGGCTGGGGAGATGGTTCATGGTTAAGCATTAAGGCCTGAGCTTGGATCCCCACAACACACCTCTGGTGTATAGTGATAAGCCCTCTCAGTACTTGCTAATAAACATCCTCTAACTGAAAAACCTAGAGAGAGCTAGAGAGAAGACTTAGAAATTAAGAGCACTTGTTACTCTTCCCCAGGACTTGAGTTCAGTTCAAAGCATCCACAGAGGGCAGCTCACAAACTCCAACTCCAGGGGATTCAATGTCTTATGCCCAGAAACCCACTGTACTGGCTGGTTTTGTGTGTCAACTTGACATAAGCTACAGTCATCAGAGAGGGAGGAGCCAGAGCTGAGGAAGTGCCTCCATGAGATCCAGCTGTAAGGCACTTTCTCAATTAGTAATCAATAGCGAAGGCCCCAGCCCACTGTGGGTAGGACCATCCCCAGGCTGCTGGGCCTTGGTTCCACAAGAAAGCAGGCTAAGCAAGCCAGTAAGAGCACCCTCCATGGCCTCTACATCAGCTCCTGCTTCCAGAATTCTGCCCTGTTTGAGTTCCTGTCCTGACTTCCTTCAATGGTGAACAGCAATGTGGAAGTGTAAGCCAAATAAAACCTTTTCCTTGGGGCTAGAGAAATGGTTCAGGGGTTAAGAGCACTGCCTGCTCTTCTAGAGGTCCTGAGTTCAATTCCCAACAACCACATGGTGGCACACAGCCATCTGTAATGAAATCTGTTACCCTCCTCTGGCCTGGAGGGACACATGCAGGCAGAACATGCAGTTATATATAAGTAAATAAATCTTTAAAAAAAGAAAAAGAAATAAAAGAAACCTACACACAGGCAGACATACCTACATATAAATAAAACATAATAAAAATAATTCTTTTAACAAAATAAAAACAAGAGGGAAGGGTATGCCTACAATGTTTGAAGTGCCTGATCCGGTGATCCGGTGATCCTGTTAGAAAAGTAGCTCAGTACCATGGACAAGGCCCTGTGACTCTCCATTGAACCAACTGTGGCGAGCATGCCAGTAGTCTGTGGAGGCAGGAGGACCAGAAGTCCAAGGTCATCCTTAACTACACAGCAAACAAAAAGACAGCCTGAGCTAATGAGATACTGTCTTAGAGAGGGCAGGGAGCAGGAAAGAAGAAAACACAGCTTCAGGCAGCAAGCATCCAATGGAAGGACCTGCAAACATTCAGCACTGTCCACACTGTCAACAGGTAACACTAGATGCCAAAAGAGATTGACAGAAAATGGGTAATAGGCTTCTCACAATAACAGAAAAACATTCCTTCAACTTTATCAATTCAATAATCATTTCAAATGGCTACATGTTTGGTTTGGTCTCTCTCTCTCTCTCTCTCTCTCTCTCTCTCTCTCTCTCTCTCTCTCTCTCATTGAAAACTTTTTTTCTAATCAGTGAAATGACTCCTAATGATATTCTTCTATACTTGTAGTCCAATGCCTTATCTAGTCATCATCAGAGAGACTTCCTCAGGCAAGAGATGGGAACAGATGCAGAGACTCAGAGCCAGACATTATGTGTTCAGAGTCTAAACTGGAAATCTCCATCAAATCATTCCCCTTAGAGCTCAGGGAATCCCTCGGAAGAGGAGGTGAAAAGATGGAGGATACCAGGAGAATAAGACCCTTTGAATCAACTAAGAAAGGTGCATATGAGCTCAGAGACTAAAGCAGCAAGCACAGGGTCTACACACAGATCTCAGCCAGGTCCCCTGCACACGGATTACAGCTGTTAGCTTAGTGCTTTTATGGCACTCCTGACTGTGAGAACGAGTGGGTCTCTGACTTGTGTGCCTGCTCTTGGGGCTCTTTTCCTCCTGCTGGTGGCCATGTCCAACTTTAATATAATAGCTTTTGCTTTCTCTTATCATACTTTACTTTGTCATGCTTGTTCCTGTTCCCTGGGGCTATGCTCTTGTTGAGATCCCTTGCTCTTCAAACACTTAGGTTCTGACCGCATGCATGAGTGTAGCGGATATTCCTGGTCAGTCAGAGCTGTAGACCTGAGTCCCTCACACATTCGGCTCTGCAGCCCTCCCTGATGCTGGAGGGCCACCCAGCAGCTAGTCTGCTCTTCTACCACTTCTCAGGGCACTTGGCTAACTCAGCCCAGGACGGACCTTGGATGTGTTCACTTTCTCTGCCTCTGTTCTGAAAGATGGACCGACTTCCCAAGAAGAGGCCCCAAACCAGGTGTCCCACACTACTGAAATGTAAGAAGCCCATCTACATCCCGACAACTCCATATGCTTTTCCTACTGAGTTTACAAACTTCTAACCTATCACTGTCATCTTTGTACATGACTAGTGTCCACACTGAACCACAAATTGAGACAAAGAAAGGCTATTGTTTTATCTCAATTATCTCTGATTCATTTGCTAATTTTTCAAAGTTTTCAGCATAATATCTCACACAGTAAGTCTTGCCAGAATATATAAAATTATTCTACACAAAGAGAAACAAAGCACAGTATCAACAACTTTAGAAATTTACTACCCTTTCAGTACAGTGTTTCTTGCCCAGGCTTATTTCCTGTGCACCAGAGAGTTTCTACCATACCCTGCTACACTGGTCACCCCCTAGATTACACCTACACTTTATCTCCTCTTTAGGACTTCCCTCAGAGGCTCTGTGGGTTTCCCTTTCCTGCCACCATAAGAAATGTCATCATAAGGGCTGGAGATGGCTCTGAGATTAAGAGCCCTGGCTGATCTTTCAGAGAACCACATTTCCCAGCACCCACATGGCACCTCCAATTCCAGGGAATTTGGCACCTTCATAGACATACAGACAGGTAAAACACCACTACACATCAATAAAAAATACTTTTTTAAAAAAGACATATTATCATGATGCTGTCTAGTTACTAATTTGCATACCTAGGCCAATTTTTCCCTTCAAAACAGACCCAATTGGAATATAAAGGAAAACAGAAGAAAATCACAAGAAACAAAGAAATTGTAGTTAGAAGGCTACCCACATTTTGTACTCCAAGGGAAGTTTCTATTCTTTCCAAGCCTCCCTCTTTTTTGAAAGCTGAACACTATTACCATATGAAGTAACTAGACCTTTAGCACCCAACTCACAAGAGGACAGCAAACGAAAAGAGCAGGGTGTTAATAACTACACCACAAAACGTGCATGTACTAGTTTAGACGCAACAACCCTAATGTACTTCTGCATGTGTTTGTCTGTGTGTGAGTATGCATGACTGCATGGCACTTGGAATCAAACCAAAGCCTGGTGCGGGCTAAGCCAGTGCTCCAAGAAGAGGCCCCACTCAAGCCCCACTCCTCATTGCTCAGGGCACAGGAAGCCCTGGCAGGTCACTATACGCAGCAGCTTGAACTGAGTTCCATAAACACAGGCCACCCAGAGCAAGTCCTCCCTTCTCCTCACCTCGCTGCCCTGCATGGTCTTTGCTGGGTTTGCAGAGGGGATGGCGGCATTCAGCTCGGGCTCCGGCTTACACAGAAGTGCGATGGTGTCGCGGTGGGACTGGTAGCGCTCTTTCACATTCCCGTCTGCTTGCACAGCTTTATCTAAAACCGCTCTGAATGTGGATCCCTCTAGGGAAAGAGTTTCCAGAATTCAGGCTGACAGGGTCGACTATATTTTAAAGCCCTGGTCCCCAGCTTGATCCCCCTTCCCCCTCTGTAGGCCCTAGTTCTACAAAATTACTTATGGAGCCGGGGCACAGTAATTTGTTATCACTTGGTTAACATTTACCAAATGAAAGAAGACTGACATTTGTCTAGCTTCTTTCTACAACACATGAATACTGACAGGAGTCATTCATTCATGTCAGACGTTACGACCCGTGAAAAAGTACTGCTCTCTCGGGGTAACCTCACTGCAAAGAAAAGGAGATCCACCGGAAAACTCTAAAGAGGACAGTTTCCAGCTAGAATGAAGATACTATTTACTGTAAACACAACCCTTAATAATCCAGTTCTTTAAAAGCATAATCTAATTCAGAGTAGCTGTTATGGTTCATTTTCTTACCCACCTAGGATTCACTACTAAGTCAAAAAGGGATGACCAGACCATACATACCACTTCATGTGTGTTTTTAAAATACTTGTGGGGCTTGCAAAAGCTTGAGACTCACAAAATCAGCTTAACTCCCTCTCACTCGTCACCGTGAACCTAGATGAGCTTCGTTACCGTTCTGTCTTTGCCTTTGTAATCAGACTGCATTTTCATCAGTCATACAAACTCAGTAAAAATGAGTTTACACCTGAGTCTAATTTAAAAGTAAATATGGACAAAGTGGGAATTTACTTGCATGCAGCCATTTGTGCCATGGTTACCTGCTCGTAGAGGCTTGTAGAGGTCATTGGATGCAGTCCTTTGCCAGCGTTCCTTGAATTTTGCTCTTAAGTCATTGTCAGTTGCTTCTTCTTCATCCAGCAATCTCAAAGACTTAAAAAAGGAAGCAAAAAATCCTTGAGATATCATTGCTAGCATTTTAAAAAAAAAAAAAAACCTCAAACATTTTTATTGTTGCTCATCATGGGGTCTGAGAGGCTTGATTGTTTGGTTTGGTTTTCTGAGAAAGTGCCATGTTACATAGCCTTGCTATGTAGAGAATGTATGTAGAGAATGTAGTAAGCATTAAACCTGCTACAATCCTTCTGCCTCCATTTACTGAGTGCTGGAATTACACGTGCAAGCCACCATACTTGTTTTTGACCAGTAAAGCTTCTTGCTGCTCAGTCCTAGCCCCCTACACACACACACACACACACACACACACACACACACACACACAGTCAGAGTTAAGAGTAGTTATTATCTTTCTCAATAAAAGAAAATGAGGGAGTCAATGGGTACAGTACTTGCTTAGCATGTCCACAGCCATGAGTTCAGTCTTTAGCACCACATAAAAGCCAGGTAATTCCAGCACTCAGGACATGGAAAGCAGGAGGAAGTTCAAAGTCAACAATTCAGCATAGATGGGGGAGGGTTGTGGTGGTTTAAATATAACAGACCCTAAACACTTATATATTTGAATGTTATAGTCATCAGGGAGTGGCACTATTTGAGAAGGGTTAGGAGGTGTGGCCTTGTTGGTAAAATACTCTCCTAGCATACACAAAGTCCTGTGTTCAAGCCCCAAGCATTACATAAACTGGATATGATGGTATGCGCTTATAATTCCAGAACTAGGGAGGCGCAGGAAGGAGGATCAGAAGTCCAAGTTCAATGTCATCCTTGGCTACATGGGAAGTTCAAAGCCAACCTGAAATATATAAGACTGATGCCTCAAAATCTGATATCTAATACAGAACCTGGCGTCTATACGCAAAAGAAATTACTACTTATGAAGTGTTAAAGGGCACAGTTTGATTCCCATAGTTAACTAGTATGCAACAGTCAAAGATCATATAAATTTAGCTAATCTGCATTTACTTTCCCCCAAGAATGACTCATTCTTAGCCGGGCAGTGGTGGTTCACACCTTTAATCCCAGCACTCAGGAGGCAGAGGCAGGTGGAGCTCTGAGTTTGAAGCCAGTCTGGTCTACAGGGCAAATCCAGGATAGCTAGCACTACACAGAGAAACCCTGTCTTGAAAAAAGGAAAAAGAGGCTCATTCTTACTCAGTGGAATTCTTCTGAGGCTAAAAGCAAGTAAGGCACAGTGACCTCACCCAGACCAGACACAGAGTGCTGCTCCTTGAAGCCAACAATACCAAGACGGCAGTGTCAACATGAAAAGCCAATCTTTGCAAACACACCTCTTCTAAGATTTCTCTATTTCTTTGTAGTAACTCGGGTAGTTCCTTTATCAGCTGGTCAACAGTCTGGATGCCACCCTGTTCAACTACAGATGTAGACTTGGTAAGTATAGATTGAGGCACAGTGTCTCCAGACACATCTTCAATTGCTGCTGGAAGGTTGAGGGACGCCAATACCCTGCGAAATAAGGAGACACTGTGTCATGTGTAAGTTTACACCACCTCCTGTAAAGCAGCAGTCACCTTTATCCACCCAAATCAACAATGGAGTTAGCACTCCACAAGGATGACTCCTATTAAAAATAAGAAGGAGGGGGGAATCAATGATTAATACCATTAAAATAATTAAAGAATAGATGTTGGGAGGGAAAGAGAAGATAAGCTGGCTGGGTGTGGGAGCTGCAGGAAGGGAATGGGGTATGGACACTAAAAAGATTCATTATATACCAGTATAAAATTTTGAAAAAATTGTAAAAACTAAAAAGAACTGAGATAATTTAAGTTCAGAGTTCAGATTTAGAGACAAAAAGCAAGAAAAATGCTGGGCATAATAGTGCACACCCTATTATAATTTTGTACCTATCAAAAAATCAAGTAACACAGAAGATCAAAGCATCACTTACAAACTCTCCTACATTTGGGGTTTTGTAGAACAGTATCAGCTCTTCAGTCACTTTTAATTTACATGATAAGGGAGGAATTTACACCCATTTACTATTCACAATGCCAAAAAAAGGGCAAATAAATCAAAGAACATGAGAAACAGAGGCAAAAAGATCAAGATTTCAAGATTATCCTCAGCTGCAGATGAAGTCAGGTTAGACTTCACGAGGCCGTTTGTGTGTGTGTGTGTGTGTGTGTGTGTGTGTGTGTGTGTGTGTATAAATATATATGTATATACATACATACATACATACATACATATATATATATATATATATATAGAGAGAGAGAGAGAGAGAGAAGGGAGGCAGGGAGGCAACTAATATAAATATTTCAACAACAAAAGTAGGCAAAATTCATGTAATCACTTAAATTGAAAGCATGAAAAAAAATTGGAAAAAATATGCAATCACAAATATCTGACAAAGGACTTGCATCCAAAATACATGACAAATTCGTTAAAGACAAGGATGACTGGGAGATGGCTCAGCTGTCAAGACTACTTGTTGGACTTGTGGAGGACCCAGCTGCCACTTCATTCACATGGAAGCTCACGGTATCCATAAAGGCAGTTTCAGGGGATCTGACACCCTCTTCTGTCTTCCACTGGCATTGCACACACATGGTATACACACACACTCACACATATAAAATATATTAGTTATATTTATAGTAAAATAACATGTTGAATACATTTTTTAAGATGATTAAGAATAAAGACCTGCCAGGTGGTGGAGCACACCTTTAATCCCAGCACTCAGGAGCCAGAGGCAGGCGGCTCTCTGGGAGTTTGATGCCAGCCTGGTGTACAGAGTAAGTTCCACAATAGCTAGAGCTACAGAGAAACCCTATCTCAAAAAGCAAACCAAAACTATGAATGTTCTTATCAAATGTGCTTATGGAAGCAGAGGCACACATGTGGGAGTCAGAAGACAACTTGCAAGAGTCACCTCCTGCCTTCAGCCTTGTGGTTCTCCAGGACAACACTCAGGTTGTCAGGGTTAAAGTGAAATGTCTTTACCCACTGAGCCATCTCACTGGTCTTAAACTTAAATTTTGAAAAGGCAATAAATGGTTAGGAGTGTAACACAGTGACTAACACATAAAAGGGCCTGGTTTTGGTCCCAGGCACCCTCCATACCCTTACCCCATTCCTCTCTAACTCTAAGCCAAAATAAACCCTTTAGTTGCTTTTTTGTGTCAAGGTACTTTATCATAACAGAAAAGAAACTCAGTCACTCCCTCAAATAGCTTTCATGGTACTGTGTCATGCACTCAGTGTTATGGCCTGAATGGGATCTGTCCTCCATGGCTTCACACTCTGCAACACTTGGTCCTCACTGGGAGCTCTGATTTGGATGTCGGAACCTTTACAAGATGGAGAAGATGAACCACTGGAGGGCAAGCTGTGGAGAGATCCCAACTCTGCTTCATGCCAAGGCAATATAACCAGTCTTCATGGTTCTGTTACCACAGCCAGCTTTCCTACCCGAAAGCTTCCCCACCACACACTAGATCCTCTCAAATCATGAGCCCAAACAAAGTTTTCCTCCCTGTGATGTTTCTTGCAGATACTGTATGTATCACAGCAATGAGCAATGACCACAGCATATGCACCATGCACTGTTAGTCTGGTACGTAATGTGACAAACTATGATGTACACAATGTTCACACTACAGTGCTTACATTTATGGCAGACTGCACAGATTAAACGTGACCTATAATGACATAGAGAGTAGCCAGGAACCAATGACAGAGGGACTGTAGGGGAGGAGGCATGAGGACTGATTTACGCTATATTCTCTTTGTAGTAGTTACATGGGTATATGCATTTACCAAACTCAATGAACTGTATTTCAAGTGAGTACATTTCATTATGTGTAAATTATACCTAATTTTTTAACCCATGAACTATTTGTTAATCTAAAAATCAGTTTACAGTTCAGAGAGTCTTTTTATTGTACGTACTTATTTTGGGGTGTGTGTGGGCACTCACTTGCCACAGTGCACATGTGGAGGTCAGACAGAGGACAACTTGCAGGAGTTTGCTTCCACCATGTGGGTCCCAGGAACAGAACTTGGGTCCTAAGCCTTGGCAGCAAGCCATCTCATCAGCCATGCATCGAAAGGGCTCGTCCCTACTCACTTTACCTCACTTTATGAAATACATAATAGTAGTCAAGTAGTCTTACCTTTTTTTTGTAATTCCACTCCTTCCAACTCAAGCTTACCTAAGGCTTAAGAAAGCAACCAAAAGAACAAGTGTTGGTGTATCTACGTCTGCTTGACACTCATTTCCAAGCTCAGAGGACGGAAGTATGCACGAGCTATTCAAAGTACAAGTCAAGGGCAAACTCAAGAGCCTGCGGGTCAGCTTCTGAAGGCCAGGGTCCACCTACCCATTTGCCAAAGTAGTGGCTTCTCTCATTTGAGCAATTGATCTGTTAACCAAGTCAGCTTTCCTCTGAGCAAACACAGCCAGGGACTGCTGCACAGACACAGGGACCATCTTCTCAAACAAATCTGTAACAGAAGAGAAGGTCCGAGTAAGTTATGTGGACAGACTCAAACTACAGACATGACTACTCATTTTCTCTATGTCACAAGATCAGAAACAATAGCATACTGAAAGCCAGTGGTGGACCGTACTCTAGATCACTACACTGACGGACAAGAGCAATGGAAGCCTCCTCTCAGACCTTCGTTCCTCCTAAATGTTTAAGTCATCATATATGGGGGATCTCAGTGCACCGCTCACTTGCTGAATAGAGAGGATGTGTGGCCACAGTCCATCATTTCTTAGCTATGTAGCCTTGGAAACAGACTAACCCTGACTCAGCATCATCACCAGTAGCAAAGACATCAACAGTTCCTGTGCCCCTGAGCTGCTGAAACAAACCAACTGCATTTGTCAATGCTTAATTGACACTAGCATGTGGTTAACACTTTCTGTTTATTAAATAAAAATAAGCTGAATAATCACTCTTTCCCAGGAGCCTAAATATTATGCAGGAGATCTGTTGGAAGCCATCAAATACTGCATATATAACATATATCCACACTATCAGAAGGGTATAACAACATTGACCTAATGCAAATACCACACTAGAAATAAACTGGTTTAAAAATTATTTAACCAGGCATGGCGGCTCATGCCTATAATTTCAACCCTTAGGAGGCTAAAGCAGGAGAATTCGAAGTTCAAAGCCAACCTAGGTTACACAGTGAGTTAAAGGCCAGCTATAGTACAAGAGATCTCTCTCTCTCTCTCTCTCTCAAATAAATAATAAGCATACATTTATATTCAATGGTGATATCTTAAATGTCCCATCAGCAAAATGGCAAAGCGTGTCTAAAATCTTAATCTTCTCAAAACCCTGCTTCAGATACCCCATGGTTTATTCTCCACGGATGCTTTGTTGCTTACTTTCCCTGAGAAAAATTCACAGAAGACAACACTTAACCTTCCCACATTTCCTTGTCCTCAGCGGCCTGCTTGTCTGCTGTCTCACTCATTCTATAACCAAGCTAGGCCTCTCTAGAACACTATGCAGACCAAGCTGACCTCAAACTCAGATTCCTCCTGTCTCAACCTCGTGTGTGCTGGGACTTCAGCTGTGTACCATGTCTATCCCCACATTTCTTTTAAAAAACATAAATGCAGGTTATATTCAAAGTGTTAGAGAAAATGCATGTGAGATTTTACATTAATAACACAGATCAGCCTGGAAGAAAGAGAGAAGGCTTCACCGAAGCACTATTTTCTTTATGGAAAACGGAAAATGAATAGTTTCCAGGGTTGGTGAGGGGGAATAAACAAGAAAGGGGGCAGGAAGAGGAGAACCTAGAGAAAACACAAGTTGACGGAAGCAAATCCAGAGACCAGACCTACCCGTGAACTTCTGGCTGATGGGTACATTGACTGGGGTTGGTTTCACGAGGGTGGCTTTGCCGATAGGATCCAGATCTTTGAGGTCTGGGACACGGTCATGATAAATGAAATCGTTATCCTTCTTTGCTGCAGTAAGGGCACGGTTGATTTTGTCAGAAAAATCTTTCACATTGACGTACTCATCATAGCGAGAGGCCACATTCTTAATCAGTTCTGCTGCGTGCTAAAAATAAACATTGATGTTTACAGTGTTTGTTTGTTTAGAGATGAATGCTTTCTCACCATTTTTAAACTCTCAGGATCTGCAGCACGGTGCTTGGCAAGATAACCTGGAAATTCCATGATAAAGCATCTAATAATAAAAGGAGAAGGGCAGACATCCCAGGGAGAACACATGAGCGAGCTGCCAAGGGGTCAAACAGCTGGGGTCAAACAGCATAGCCTGACATTAGTGAGGGTCAGGTGTTGTTTCCACAAGCTACACAACTATTAACAGTAACTAAGAAGTACTGAATGCCTTTATGGCGCCCTAAGATGAGGGTCTTGAAACCACAAACATCAGTAACCAGAGATACACACCCCCTCCGTGTCATTCACATGAGCAGAACCTGAACGAGGCAATGAATGTACACATTTTAATATGCTTGTAGGTAAAGCACACAGATGAAAGCCATCACTTGCCTCTGCTGATAAGGCAATGAACGGGAAGTGTTTAAGGGCAAACTGGGTTTCACTAGACAGACACAGGAGAAGGAATTCACCTAAACAAATCATCGAGAACTCACCTGCAATCTTGCGATCTCTTCCCCAAACTTCTTCTGCTGCTTGGCCAGGATGGACTGGTGGTACTCAGCATTGGCTTGCATGATACACTGCTTTGCAGCCAGAGTGGGGAATACCTCCTGGAAATAAAAATACTGACCAGGGGAGAGTCCAACCACACAAACCATCACAGACAACAAGGATGCAGGAAGAGAAAGGAGAGGAGACAGAAATTACAATCACCCAGTAATGGTTTAGATAGGTTAGTCATTAGGTGTGAGCAGAGAAGACTTTCTGGGTTTGCAGGAAGTGCTGTCTATAAATTCAATTTTCTTTCCATTAAAATTAGGGTGTGTTTGTTTGTTCTTTTAAACTGTTAAGTGAAGCTAGTTCATGTTTTTTAAAACTCATTCTATGGAGTCAGGAAATAAGCATTTTGTTTACAAGGAAGATAGGATGGCATGCATTAGAAAAAGCTGCAAGTTCATGGAGGAATACCAAGCCCAGTTTCAGAAGCTTTCTTAGGCCCTTACCCAGCCTTCAGGCACCTACACCACCGTTACTCACATATACTAATGAAACTGCTCTAGAGCTGACTGTTTCATCATGTTTAAAAGACAAAAGACAGTAAGGTAAGTCCCCACTTAAATTCACATGCTGAGAGACTGGAAAAAAGATCATGGTAGCCAATAAAAAAATAATTTAGTATCATAGAAATATTAACATTTCAGTATTATATACTCAAAAATACATCCCAGACATACAAATGCATTAATGACTAACTGTAATGATAAAATGTAACTTTGCTCTAATTGATTTTTAAAATAACTACAGTCTGTAATACACTTAAATCCAAACACATGAATCAAGAAAGCCACTATATCAGTAGGGACTCTTTCTACATTCTCCCTGCTTTTCTGAAGTGCATGGTATTTTTTTAAAAACCCAATACATACACTAGATAACTGCTATATCAAGAACTGAATTACTACCACGAGTGTTTTCTGTCTGCTAGGAAAAACCCCAGCACTGAGCCACTACTCACAGTCATCCAGTTAGGACGGGAGCTGCATTGCTGCTTATGGGCATCCAGTTGGAACTGGGTGTGAAAATAACTCAGCAGACTTAATCAAAGGACAAATTCAAAGGCACTGTAGTCTGAAACTGCGGTACTCAAGGAAGGCTGGAGCATCTCAGTAAAGATATTGCAAGAAGACCCAGGAACACTGCAGAGGTGGCTTTCAAGCCTTTGAAACGACAGGACTGTGACGGGACTGAATTACTGGTCTGACAGAATATGACAGTGCACTGTGCAGCTGAGCATGGAGAGATTCTGAGTACTGCAAGGGTCCCGGCGCACTGGACTGGGGGTAGGGGACAGTGGCAGTGCTTTGGATGGCATCCAGAGTCTTAGTTGCTAGCTAGGCAAGTACCCAAGAATGACCTCAAGCCCAATGTGCCTTAAATCCATAGCTCTTGACATTTGCTCTCCACTGCTCATGTACTGCTGGGCACCTTATTTCTATTTTTATATACCCTACGCTTTCTGTGGTTTCATAATTTACAAAGATCCCTGAATAACATAAACTCACAGATCCTCCTACAAACATCATCTACTACCACAGATAACCAATCCCTTGTCAAACTGTAAGAGAGAGCAGATGAAGCATCCTTTGTGCCAGGCGGTGGTGGCCACACCTTTAACCCCAGCACTCGGGAGGCAGAGGCAGAGGGACCTCTGTGAGTTTAAGGTCAGCCTAATCTACAGAGAGTTCCAGGACAGCCAGGGCCACACAGTGAAACCCTGTCTCAAACACCCAAGAGAAGAGCAAACAAAGTCCTCTTGCCAGTGTTAAAAGGACTTTAACCACTCCAACTCAGCTGGCCCAGCTGGTCACATGCTTTGTCATTTGTGACACCCTGACCGTCCTTCCCACCACCCTTGGGAAAGCACAGAGAGAAGCGTTGCTTTCTTCCTGTGGCGACTGGTCAGGACAGCCACTGTCCCTTAGCTGCCCATTAGCAGCAAAATTTCCTATGCCTGGTGGTAAAACTGAATTCTAATCAAGGAACTAGGTGAATTTAGGTCTTCTTCCCTTTTCTCTTTGTCTGTTTTTAAGAAAGCAGGACAATGATTAAAACTGTGACTTGTTGACATGCCCCATATCCATGCTTCTTCCAAAACTACCAACAATCAGGGTGACAAAATGACTGAGGACAGATGACTAAAGTTTTCCAGAAAAGTTTTAGCTCAGAAAAATAAATTTAGTGAGGAGTAAATAGAAAGGCATCTCCTAAAAAAAACAGTCCATGCATAACTTAAAAAAAAAATTCTAGAAACTATTCTTCAAATGCATCACTAAAATACCAGATGTCTTTGTTAGAACATCCTTTTCAACTTGTTGCTCATATATAAAGAGTCCCACATGCAAAGCAACCAAGTGTCTATGAAGACAGTAACTGACCTTGGGGAGAGTATCTTTGTACTGACACTGCTTGAAAGCATCACCAAAGTAATCTGCAGCCTGGTTTGCCAGTTTAGCTATGATGGCATCTTTCATTTTATCTGGAATAGAATGTTAAATGGTCATTGTAACTGAAGGAAATGAGACAAGGGCCAGCAACAAAACTCAGCGGGTAAAGCTACGTATGCACTGCACAACTTGGACAGCCTGCAGTGCATCACCAGAATTCACAGTGGAAGGAGAGAACCAACTCCTCAAAGTTGCCCTCTGTCCGCCACACAAGCACCATGGCACACAAGTGCCTACATTCTTCCCCACTCCCAACACACACACACACACACACACACACACACACACACACACACACTAAAACAAATGAGATAACCTGATACAGGGCTTGGCACTGACACTGAGATTAAGCAAACAAGCATGTGTACATCTGGACCTGGAGCGATGGCTCCCTGTTAACTGCACAGGCCGCTCCTCCAAAGGACCAGGTTCAGTTCCCAGCACCCACATGACAGCTCACACCTGTCTAACTCCTGCTCCAGGGAATCCAATGCTCTCTTTTGGCCCCCAGTGGTACTAAGCACACAACTGGTACACACACATGCAGGAACTACACACCCATACACATTTAAAAGAAGAAAAGAAAAGAAAAAGGCTAAACTAAAATTTATATGTCTGTCAAAAGAAATCCACAGTGGTGAAACTTAGTCTTCTGCAAAAAAACCATTTCACAGGTAGCAAAACATGGTGGTGCAAGCCTACAGAACCCTAGTACTTTGAGCCTAAACTAAGGAATCAAATAGTCAAAGCTATCCTTGCCTACAAAGCAAGTTCCAAGCCAGCCTGGGCTACATAAGCCTGTTTAAATAAGTAAATGAGCACTTTCACAAACAAGTCAAAGCCACAAACACAGAGTAATGGCTGCTGGCTGCTGGCAGCTGCAGCAGAGGAAGGGCGAGGTCCTGACACTGAATTGTTCTCAGGTGTGGTGATTTCCCAACATAAGGGGGGAGGAAGGGGTGACTATGAAGTTCTGTGAATACTCCAGAAAACCCTGCATTATGAAGTGGAAAGGGGAATGATGAGGGGAACTTCTGTCTCCACATAAGCAGCTTCTTGCTCCTCCCACCCCCATGCGTGTTCCCCCACCCCCACCCTGCCCATTGATTGAAGTGCAGTCTCAACCTGTAGCCCAGATGGCCTCCAGCCCAGCCTAAGCCTAACTTCTCTGATTACCGGGAGGAGTCACCACATACAGGTGCGTGCGTGTGTGCGTGCATTTACAGGGTTTCAGACAGTTGCCAGGCTGGTCTGAAACTCACTAGGTAACCTAGCATTGCCTAAGATCATGACAATCCCCTGTCTCGGCCTCCCAAGTGCAGGGATTACACGCATGAGCCACCACACCCGACTAAGTTGCCATTTTAAGAAAAAAGTAAGCTGTGTTTATGCTGCTTCTTCATTTTCAGTTTCTCTGTACTTACACATTCAGTCTATATCTCACACTGACTCACATACATTTTTGAGGGTTGTTCTTATCCCCTAGTCATCCTTAATAAACTAATTCAAATACAGCCATCCCACAGCACCCCACTGCCAGAACACCAGCCACTGCCACATGAAGCATCCCATCTTCTGCCAGGTTAATAACTCTCCCTCTGCAATGAGGGACTACTCAATCATCTCATCGCTGTCTTGGTATAAAACCTAGCACTCGTTTTCATGTGTAACAAACACAGCAAAGAAGAAACTGGAGTTACCTCTCGTGGCTTTTAAGAAAAATACTTCTTGAGCTTGGGCCAGCATGATGAGACTGAGGGTCCCAACGGTATCTGGAGATATGTCCACAGTAGGCTCTCGACTTAAGGCAGATAAAACTGTGTCTTTAATGTGTAAAAAGGCACCACTAGCAAACTAGGAGAGGGGGAGAGAAAAAAACTCTTTAATACTGAGACTTAATTTCCTACTGTTTCACACAAACATTTACAGGCCAAGTAAGAAGACAGTAACTACACATACATTTTTATAAGCTCTAAAGCATCTCATCCATAGACAGGGGCCACCCCACAATTCTAGAGCAACAAGGAGGTTAGACTACAGGGGAGAGCAAAGTAAGACAACGGCAAAAGGGGAATCAAGGCTAATTTATCAGATACACTTCTTCAAAACATACCAAAAAGCAGGTGAAGAGAGAAAACTATACAAACGTCTGTGTGTGTGTAAACACAAGCACAGAGAGAGAGTGTGAGAGTGAGTGTGTGTGTGAGAGGGTGTGCGTGTGTGAGTTTAGACCAGAGGACAATCCCAGGTAACATCCTCAGGGCCGCTGCCCACTTCCTTCAGACAGGGCCTGTCATTGGCCTGGAGCTCACCCGTGAGATAGACTGGCCGGCCAGTAAGCCCCAGGGAACGGATTACAAGCATACTCCTCCAAGCCCATCATCTACTGCATGGATTTATAGGGGTCAGACTCAGGTCCTCGAGCTTGCAAGTGCTTTCTTTATTGACAGAGACAGTCTTCCCGCCTCTACCATTTGTTTTCAGTGCAGAAATGCCCTTGCCTTTATCCCAAACAAAGTCATCTTTCAAATGAGCATACTGGGCTTAGGAAACACCCCACCTGGCACACTCTGAGGGCCAGCAACAACACTGACAGACATATCCATCTGTCCTTCAAGACTTCCCAGTGAAATGTCCCCTTCACATTTTTCTTTCCAATTTTATTTTGTTGAAATTACTACTAACATTACTTTTTTGAAACAAATTAAGATGAGAAAAAGGAAGAAATCAAGTCAATCTGGAATTTTAAAGTGGGTCAGCTTGGTAGGACACACAGACAAAACTCAAAGTCACTGTGTTAACAAGACTACCATGGGGCCTGCAAGATGGCTCAGTACGGGAAGGTGCCTGTCACCAAGCCTGACATCTTGAGTTCAAGCCCTAGGACCCACACACAAATGTCTAACCATGTTTAAATGAAGTAGTTTACTTGTAGGAGGTTTTGCACACACGCATGACATTTGCCCCCCGTATGTCATCTTTGTTGTCCAATCAACATTCATTGAGCCTCTGTACTGTGCCAGGCACTGTGCTAGGTGCTGGGTGGGAGTACACGGAGAGGAAAAACAGACATGGGCAATAGAACAAGTGCTTCAGTGCTCAAGTGTTTATCCAAGGACTCAACAAGAACCAGTTTACCTAAGAGCATGACTTTCCCAGAGCATCTGTCATGATGACGGCAGCAGCTATCATCTAAATGCCAATCGCTCCCTGAACCCAGCGTGCATCCCTGTGTAGGAACTGCTTTTCTGCATACCTGGTACTGCTTAGCAGCCGTTTTCAATCCTTCATCATTATCCAGGTTCTGCTCTGCTGCAATCTGGCTAGCTAAGGCAGCACAATTGAACAACACACAGCTCTTTTCATATCCTAAGCTTGCAAGAGCTGGAAAAAAATTGAGAAGGAAAAGTGTATCAGATTAGTTATTTTCTAAAGAAAACAGTATTTCAATGAGAATTACCATGGCCTCTATCCCAGAGGCTCTCCCAAGACCTGCCTTCCCACCTACTACAGGCCAGCTGCCCATATTCCCATATTACATCTATCCCCAAAAATTCAAAAGATGAGTAAATTATTCTTTCTCTCCTTCTTTGTTCCCAGTTTTACTATAGTCAGGTACATGCTATTTCTCACTTAATTATTTAAATTCAAATAAATCATTTCCAGTTCTCTATGATGCCTCAAATTTTTATCCTCCCCCCCCACAATGCGTACATATGCACACACTCACACACACACACACACACACACACACACACACACACACACACACACCAGCTCCTACTTCAATATAGCATTCCAACACTTTCTTGTGGTCTTCCAGATCCCCTCTCCTTGGTGAAGAATCTACATCACCCACATCCATCAACATAACTATTCATTTTTTTAAAATGAATAGATAGCCAGGCGGTAGTGGGACATGCCTTTAATCCCACTTTAATCCCAGCACTCGGGAGGCAGAGGCAGGCAGAACTCTGAGTTCGAGGCCAGCTTGGTCTACAAGAACTAGTTCCAAGACAGGCTCCAAAGCTACAAAGAAACCCTGTCTCAAAAAAAAAAAAAAACCAACAACAACAAAAGATAGACAATAACAGGGATAAACTGCAACCTTTATTTGAAGGCATACAAAATGCTGCAGGAGCTACAGGAAAAAAGTGTGAGTCCTCAAAAACTTAAAATGATGACCCAGAAACCCCTCTCCTGGGTATGTGCCAAAAGAACTGAACAGAGTCTTGTGGGGGAATTTCCACTTATGTTCCCAGTAGCATTACCCAAATAGCAACCTGAGAGACCATCCACCAACTGATGTGGAAACAAATAACATGTAAACATTCAATAAAGTATTATTAGCCAACTTCCAAGGGACAACACTTGAGGACATTAAATTTATTGAAATCAACAGACACGAAAGACTAGGATTCCACTTACAGAAAATACTTAAGGAAATCAAAGTCTCAGAGACAAAAGTACAAAGGTAACAAGTACCAAAGATGGGACCAGCAGGCTGTTGTTTAATGACTAAAGATAAAGTTTGAGATCTGTTTACAGTGTGAAAGTACCCTCAAACTATTAAAATCCACATACGGCAAAATGGTTAAAAAGTCACCCCATGCATTGTGTTTCTTGTAACTTCTTAAAAAGACAGACATGTAAGCCTGCTTATATGTGGTACAGTAAGATTCAGAGACAAGAGGGTTAACATGTCTGCCAGAAGCTGACAGGAAGCGAGAGGTGGGAAGTGACTTGTTTAGTGCGTACAATTTCAGTTCTGTAAGATGACAGAGCTCTAAAGCCAGACAGTAAGATGACTGACTGCCAAAGACGATAAGGGTGCTGGCTAGTTCTATGTCAGCTTGACACAAGCAAGGGTCATCTGAGAGGAGGGGCCTCAACTGACAAAATGCCTCCACAAGGTGAACGTGTGGGCCAGCCTGTAGTGCATTTTCTTAATTAGTGATTGAGGAGGGTGGGGGGGCCCAGCCCACTGTGGATGGGGCTATCCCCGGGCTGATGGCCTTGAGCAGGCCTCCGGGTTCCTGTCCTGTCTGAGTTCCTGTCCTGAGTCCCTCAGTGACGGCCTGTTACCTGGAAGTGAGAGCTGAAACAAACCCTCTCCTCCCCAAGTAGCTTTGCTCATGGTGTTTCAGCACAGCATTAGTAACCCTAACCAGAACAGTAAGCAAAATTAATACCATTTGCAACTATACGCTTACCATGATTCTTTGGTAGGTCGTGTGTACTTTATCACAGTTAAAAATAATTCTTTCAATCTACAATAGCCCCCAGTGTAATTCAACATTTAGTATGCAGCTCTCCAGACGCTGACCACCAGCCAGGATCTCCGAAGGCTCCCTACACAGCAGTGCACAGTCCATCTCAGAGAAACAGGGCAGCACCGCCCGCTACGCCACACTAGGACCATGGCGCCTCTCTGAGAGCAGCCAGTTCCCTACTTGTTCCCGAGCCCATTCTGATCTCCCCCTCACTCACTCAGCAGACACACCGCTCCAATCTGCATTCTAAGTAACTACAAGAAAACAAAGTAACATAATGAGAACAGTAACCAGTGCAAAGCCTCCTGAAGAAAAATAAATGATCAAGGTAACCTGGTGGTGTGCACATCTGTGCGCCCAGCATTTTGGGAAATGGAGGCAGGAGAATCAGGGTTCAGAGTCCTCCTTGGCTACATAAAAAGTATGGGTCAGCATTCACTACATAAGACACGATCTCAAAAATCAAAGGTAACTGAAAACCAGAATAAATGCAGACAATTCCAACTAGTCAAAGGTTGGCGTCAACATCCTTAAAGAACCCTTAAGCCTGCACATGCCTGAAACAGTACAGAGCTATTGCTGTTGCCCTTTTGGGGTTTCAGGCAGCCAAGAACTCTATATAGCCAAGGCCAAGCTAAAACTGGTCAACCTGCCACTGGCTCCTTACTCTGAGCTGCCAATCAGCTAAGTCACAACAGCACTAAAAAACGTTTTTCTCCACCTTGGCTCCAACTCTCCATAGTGCTGCCTTGGCCCTCAAGCCATATGTAAATCCCCAAGAAAGCTACACTTGCAGATTACAGTTCCTCACACGCACTCTGCAACTACCCTGCCTCAACCTCACACTCCGGATTCTTCCAGATGTTCCCCTACCAAATCTGTGCAGTTTCAACCCTACTGGACTGTCAGTGCCTCAGCCTGCACCGTCCCTGTAGTCAGCTGGAGATGCTAGAGTTACTCTAGTGGCCTACCCAACATTTCCTTCTGTGGCACCAGGCACACTCTGCTGCATAGTCACCTTTAACATGTTCCCCAACTGCCGGGGCCACAGGGCAGCATCAGCTTGAGAACACGCCAACATTCACTCCCATGGTGAATGCTTTCTCCTGGTCCTCCACGGTCCAAATGCTTTTTCTCAACTTCACCCTAGCTCTGGCTTTTATCTGCTTTTGCCTATAATCTGCCAAAGGGGAATGAATTTTTATCAATGAGTAACTGTTGCCAAATCTAGAACTCTCTCTCTTCTGAGCATCAACTATTTCTAAATAGCAAAGCAATATTTACACAGAGGTAGCGGAAAAGCCAAATTCAATCTATGAAAACTAAATATGCAACAGGTCAAATCACAGACCCGAAATAAATGAAGCCCAACCCTTCGCTGGCCACACCCCACTACCTAGCCTAGTGTCACCATCTCTCACAGACAGATCTCTCAAATGGTCTGTTTCTCCAGTCCTGGAGGCAGGCTCTCTGCATTCCTATCTCAGCACGTTTAAATCCTAGCTACATGCCTTTCACATGTCACTTAACCTTTCCAAGCCAATATACTCAACTAGCAATGAAAGTGTCTTTTCTTATTGGGTTCCTGGGGAATTCATTAACACAATGCATATGAAGCCCTGGGTAAATAACAGTAATGACTGGCTATTAATAGGTAAGTGGAAAAGTACAAATTCAAGAGGACATTTGTATATCTTCACTATCTATGTTCCACGGCAATCACCTTCCGAACTCCAATTCAACCTATGGTTTCAAGACATAACAATAACTACTACACTGATCACATCTTATATAGAACATATAACTATTTCACAATATTCCTATTTTCTCACCTATCATAAGGTATACATATATTTACTTAAGTGTATCTATGTACATATTATATATATGTGCACACACACACACACACATATCTTACAAGATTTAATATATTCTGTATCTTTCTGTTTGTTTTTTGTTTCTGGAAAAAGATTTCTCTGTGTAGCCCTGGCTGACCTGGAATTCTCTATGTAAACCAGGCTGGCCTTGAACTCAGAGATTCTCATGCCTCTGCTTCCCAAGTGCTGGGATTAAAGGTGTGTGCCACTACTGCCCGGCTACTGTATCCTACATAATATATCTACTACATAAAATATATATACATCATATGACATGTTTATAAAAATATGGACATCAAACAATGTGTATATACAAATACACTATAGTTTATACATATTAACATGATTATTTATTATTCATTGCAGTTAATACTTAATAAACACTGTTTAAAGACTTTAAATGTTTTCACTCTTTTAACCTATACATTAACTCCATGAAGCAAGTATTTCCATTTTTCAGAAGAGGAAATTAAGGCATGTACTGTCTGATCAAAATGCCTTCACCTTCTGCTGTTGGTTTTGATGTTTTTACAAACTCATCCTTCAAGACCTAACTTGCTGCTTACTTTCTACAGGCAGAATTCACCTCTTGCTCATCTACACTCCCATGAGATTTTACAGACATGCCTCAATGCCTTCAACATGTTCTGAGAAATGAGCCATTAAGCACTGTGTTATTGTGCATGTAGTTAGACAAAGATGGGTACAATATCACCAGACGACAATCATGTGGCCACCATCACACAAGTATCTCTTGTGGATCAACACATTATTCCATGGTACATTCTACAAGTATTTATTTACACATAGTACACACAGTGGATAACTGTTTTCACAACAGAACTGAGCACAACTGCCTTATACATCTTTGTAACTAGGACAGTGCCTGGCAAGGCATGGGCTCTGCAAATATTTTGAAATTGCATTGGATTAGAAATTTAAGTTTAAAAAAATGAGATTAAAAAAAAAAATAAAAACTTTAGTAATCACAAGGAGTCATTAGGAAAGCAACTTTAAAAATCTAAAAGCATTAAAAATGCAAGTCAACTCTATAATTTTTATTAAAAATTACATACCCAATTTTACAGATCCTCCAAAAAGGGAACCTTTATCAAAAGCATCCTTCCACGTAAATGTCAAGCAGATCTAGAATGAATAAGAGGAAACAAAAACTCCTATTACCACCTTGGACCTTATTAAATACTAAAGAAAATCCAGGAAGGAAGACAGAGCTCCCTGTGCAGCTGTCACCTCTAACCAATGACCCCTTGGCTTTCTTATGAGCATTGTTTTCCACATAAAATACTAGCATTAAGATATTTCAAAACGTCATTCTATGTGGTCTTTACAAACAGAGGCAAGGGAAATAAATCACTGAAGGTGTCACAGTGAACAAAACTGAAAAGCCTGTTATAAAGTATGAAAAATGAGCTGGTGAGTGACTTAGCAGGTAAAGGACTTGTCCCACAATCCTTATAAGCTGAGTTCAATCCCAGAAACCAACTCCTAGAGCTTCCTCTGACCTCCACATGCAGACCCAGATGGACACACACACACACACACACACACACACACACAAACTAATAATAGTCTTTTGGTTTTGTTTTTTTTGTTTTTTTTACCCCCCTGAGGTAATGTTTCACTATGTAGCCCTGGACTAGGCTACTCTTGAACTCAAAGAAATCTGTCTGTCACCTAGGTACTTGGATAAAAGATGTGTGACACCATATCTCGCCTAACTTTTTTTCTTTTGCTTTAGTACATTAAAAATATCACACATCAAAAATTAACCAGACCCAGACTACACAACCTAGTAGTGTATATATATTAGAAGTGGCATTCAGAATGGAAGCTGTAAGCTTCCGTTAAATTTCACACTAAAAAATTAACGTTTTAAGGCATAAGAGGATAGCTTTGAGAGAGAATGGAGTGAGTAACATTTTATTTCTTGAGCTGGGTGGTAGTTACACAATGTATTTACTTTGAAAAGACAAGTGATTATAGGTGAATAAATATTTCATCTAATAGAAAAATGAGTTGGCCCTGGTGGTACAGGCCTGTAATTCCAGCTACTCAGGAGGCTGAGGCAAGAGGATCACAAGTTCAAGGCCTGCTTGGGCTACAGAGTAAGTTGAAGGCCAGCCTCAACACTTGCTGAGGTCCTGTCTCAAAAGGCAGAAAGAGGGCTGGAGGCATAATACGGTGGTAGAGTGTGTGACAGCCACTGTTCAATCTCTAGTACTAAAAATGGGAGGAAGGGAGGGACATGACACAACACGACACATGGCCCTACATCTCTCCCTAGTTCTTTCTGATGTCTTTGTTTCTCTAGACGAGGTTTCTCTGTGTAGCCCTGGCTGACCTGGATCTCACTCTATAGACTAGGCTGGCCTTGGACTCAGACTTCCGCCTGCCTCTGCCTCTTGAGTGCCACCACCCACCTGACAACTTTGTATTTCTTAAAACACTTTATTAAGATGACCATGTTTGATCTGGGGCAACAGCTCATACCGCCTGGTGGTGCAGACCTTTAATCCCAGCACTCAGGAGGCAGAGGCCAGCCTGGTTCCACAAAGCAAGTTCTAGGACAGCCAGGGCTACAAACAGAAAAACCCTGTCGGGGGGGGGGGGGGGATGTATAAAGTGCTTTTTAAAGGTAATTTTTATTTTCATGTGTGTGTGGGAGAGAAGGAGGGGCCCACAGAGTCAGGAAAAATGTACTAGACCCCCAAATGTGGAGTTTCAAATGGTTGGAACCCTATACAAGAGTGGTACACACTCTTAATGGCTCAACCATCCCTTGAGGCCCACAAAGTACTTGTTTTCTACCATTTAAAGATCTAGAAGTACTATATATGTTAAAGATTTTTATTATATCTCCCACATAAACCCATAAGAAACTATCAGCATTTTCAACAACTACCCTTTAAGACAACAAAAGGCTGACATCCTTGTATCTTAAAAATACAAGTGTATGTTATACCAATAATTTCAGAAGCACTAAACAGTACTTCTCGAATTGAAAATTTCCTTCTTGATTTTGTAAACGCCAAGGAGAGCTGTGCATGGTGGCACACGTCTTTAATTCCAGCACTTAGGAGGCAGAGGCAGATGGATCTCTTTGAGTTCAAGGTCAGCCTGGTTTACAGAGTTCTAGAACAGCCAGGACTGTGTAAAGAGACCCTGTCTCAACCCTCTACTCCCTCAATCAATCAATCAATCAATCAATCAATAAAGGCCAGGGGGGGGAAACAGCAGATTATTTCCATCTATAAGCAAATCCCATTGGTATAAAATATAGATTAATACTCTGGACTGGGGAAGACATGAGGAGAATCTTCAGAAGAACAAGAATTCACATCAAACAGACCTCAGAAGTCCTAATTTACATAAAACTCCACAGAAGCCTACACATAGTAAAGACGTATCATTGACTTTAATGAACCAGTACTCACAAGTAGAAAGAAATAGGGTGGCCTGCCATCACCACACAACTTTATAATAAAATTAACAGCTTACCTGATTTTCAGAAAATGGGAACTTGGGTTCAATGGAACAAATCTGATCATAATACCTAAAAAAAGAAAGATTAGTTATTAGCAGAGTAAAACAACAATTTATATAAGCCCAACTGATTTACATATATAGGGGCTAGAGAGATGGCTCAGCAGTTAAGAGCACTGGCTGTTCTTCCGGAGGTCCTGAGTTGAACTCAGAACACACATGGTGGCTCACAACCACTCTAGTTCCAGGAGATTTCTGGACTCTGACTTCCTCTTCTGGCCTGTGTGGCACCAGGCATGCATGCAGGGTGCACATACACCCATATACATAAAATTAAAATGATGAACTTAAAAAAAAAATACACCAAAATTATCTGTTGTGATTTGAAAGAAAATAGTCCCCATTGGCTCACAGATTTGAATGTCTTGTCATTAAGGGGTGGCACGACTTGAGAGGGATTAGGAGATGTGAACTTGTTGGAACAGGAGTGGCCTTGTTGGAGGAAACGTGCCACTGGGAGTGGACTTTGGAGTGTCTGTCTTGCTGCAGCCTGAGGATGAGAATCTGATGCAGAACCCTCAGTCAGCTACCTCCCCAGCACCATGTTGCCTGCTTGCTGCCATCCTTCCTGACATGACAATGAAGGAGTAACCCTCTGAAGCTGTAAGCCATCCCCAGTTAAATGCTGTCTTTATAAGAGCTACCATGGTCACAATGTCTCTTCACAGCAATTCAACACTAAGACACTATTTGTCCCCAACTATAGTAGCCCACAAACCTAATTTAACCATTTGTTTTACAGTTACTAAACACAGTCCTTTAACCATTAAACCACACACTAAACTAAGTACAATAAAGAGCTACACTAAAATGAAAAGGAGTACTCATCACCACAGACAAATATCCATCTAGTATTACTGGGTAAAAGCAAATAAACACCCTATTTGAAAACTTAGTTTTTTGTTTTTTTTTTCAGTTTTTCAAAACAGGGTTGATCTGTGTAGTCCTAAATGTCCTAGAATTCACTCTGTAGACCAGGCTGGCCTCAAACACACAGAAATCCGCCTGCCTCTGCCTCTTGAGTGCTGGAATTAAAGACATGTGCCAACCATCACCCGACAACTTCGTATTTCTTAAAATACTTTATTAAGGTGACCATGTTTGATGTGGTTCAACAGCTCACACCTTTAATCCTGGTACTGGGGAGACAGAAATAGGCAGAGGCCAGCCTTGTCTACATAGCAAGTTGCAGAACAGCCATGTTTACACAGTAAGAGACTGTCTCAAATTTTAAAGAAGGTTGACTATGTCTATATCCATTGGACAAGTTTACATACCTAGTCAACTGATCAACAACAGATTACCGACTTTCAGACATTTTAGGAAGGTCCATTACTGACATGCACAGATCCCAAAAGCTCACAAAGCACATCCATTGCAGGCACACCAATCCGAAAGCCTTCTCTCTTATTCTCTGCAGTGTGTTTCACACAATAGCCAACATCTCACACAAGGAAGCAAACTGACCTATGCTCAAGCCACTGCTCAGGGTGAGCTCCGAGCCAGCACTCAGAGGATGGAGACGGGGCCAAAGTTACACCTTCTGACTGGCCTCACATATCCTGTCTACACACCCCCACCTTCACCATGACTAACTTTCCAATGATTACTTCTGAGGGGAGGCTTCAAGACAGCAGGCAAGAGAGACAGAAAGCAACATGACTGACTGCCATGGCAGTAGGTCTGGCTGCAAACTGAAGGAACTGAGCCATTATGTAAACACACAGAGAAGCTATGAGAGCCAGTTATCTCACTGTCAGAGCTAAGAAGGGGCAGGGCTGGAACAAACTAATTCTTGGCCTGCACTGGAAGCATCAATGTGAACTCATTTTTTTAACACCATAGAGATAAACAAGAACAAGTATAAATGTTTTTATACAGTTCCTAAATATATATGCTGGGAGGATCTGGGCACAATGACACCTCACAAGAACAAGAAACACACTAAGTGCCCAGATAAATATGTCCTGCACCAACAGGGGCCAGCAGAGCTCTGTAAGAGACATGGATAAAGTTAGGGAAACAGGACTCAAGCCAGAAAGTGACAAAGACATGAAAATCCAAACAAAACACACGGAACTAGTTTTAAGGAGCTCCTAACAGTCAAGTACAGAAATAAAACAAGGAGCTGGGTTGGTAGCTGTCACTAAAATCCTTGCAATGCAAACACCTGGAGAGTTTGATCCCATACTTGTAACCTCAGCATAAGGACCCTGACGCTGTCTGTCCAGCCTAGCCTACTCTACAAGCTTTATGCCAATGAGAGACTGTCTCAAAATACAAAGGTGAGGTCAGGGGAGACGGCTTAGGCGTTAAGAGGGTGACCGCTCTTCCAGGAAACTTGGATTTGATGCAGCGCCCACAGGGTGGCTCACAAACAACTTCAACTCCAGTCCCTCCACGGGCACAAGACATGAATGTGGTGCACAGACATATATGGTTGTGGTAATAGTCATCAATGGATACTAAAAGTAACCAAAGCTTTGTATGCACCAATCCCTGGACTCAATCCCCGCCATTGTATCAGCTATAGGCAGTGGTGCACAGCTGTAATCTCTGCACTGGGGAGGCAGAAGCAGAAGGTCAGAGAGTTTGAGGCGGTATCTCTACAAGCACTTATTAATGAGTACAACATACTAACTGTATGGTCAGGGAACCTGGCAAACAGTATCGTAACCAAGCAATAGAAACCCAAGCTATCACATGGCACCACACGCCTAATATGCCTTGAAAGCAGTGCTGATTCACCTGCACACAAACATTCAAGCCACACGGAAATCTGACAAAAAAAACCTTACCAAGGGGGGCCAGAAACAGTGACACACACCTTAAATCACAGCACTCAGGATTTCTGTGGGTTCAAGACAAGCCTGGTCTATACAGTGAGTTCCAAGACAGCCAGTGCTACACAGAGAGACCTTGTCCCCAAATTGAGTGAGAGGGGAGAGAGGAAAAGAAGGGGGTCAGGGAGGGGAGAGGGAGGGGAGGGGAGGGAGGAGGAGGGAGGAAGAGGGGAGAGAAGGAGAACACCTTATCAAGGGACATTCTACAAAGTAAATGTGTTTTTCAAAAATGCCAATGTCGTGGGCGAGATGTAACCCACTGACCCCCACTGACCTAGCATTTTCTAAAAGATGTACTTACTCATGTATTTTGTGTATATGAGTGCTATCTTCGTGCACACCGGAAGGAAACCTGATCCCATTACAGGTGGTTATAAGCCACTATGTGCCTGCTGGGAACTGAACTCAGGACCTCTGGGAGAGCAGTCAAGTGCTCTTAACTGCTGAGCCATCTCTCTGGCTCCTAGCCTAGCATTTGATTCCTAGTAACCATAAAAGGAAAAGAAAGCCAAGGTTCAAAGGACAAAAGGAGAACTGTTCAGACTGAAGGACATTACAGATGCATTCGTAACTGGAGCGATGCACTGTGGAAACCAGACCCAGGACCTGTACATGTCACTATTGGTTTATCAGCAAAACTTCAGCTGGACAGATTAAATGAGTCAGACAGCTTCCTGGTTATGAAAGGCGTGGTTGGCTTATATAAGAAAGAGCCGCCTTTTGATGGGTTACTGTTGTGGTTGTGAAAGAGGTGTCCCCATGGTCTCGGGCGTTTCAACACTTGATCCTCAGTTGATGGTGCTGACTGGGAGTTAAGTTAAGGAGGTGTGGCTTTGCTATGATGGTACTGATTGGGAGGTTAAGGAGGTGTGGCTTTGCTATGATGGTACTGACTGGGAGGTTAAGGAGGTGTGGCTTTGCTATGATGGTACTGATTGGGAGGTTAAGGAGGTGTGGCTTTGCTATGATGGTACTGACTGGGAGGTTAAGGAGGTGTGGCTATGCTATGATGGTACTGATTGGGAGGTTAAGGAGGTGTGGCTTTGCTGGAGGAAGTGTATCACTGGGGTGGGCTTTGATATTTCAAAGGTCTCACCCCATCTCATGTGCCTCTCCCTGCTTGTGGTTCAAGATGTGAGCCCTCAGCTTGCTGCTCCAGCTGCCTTACCTGATGCTTCCCTATGACGGTGAGCTTGTCACTCTAGGCAGTAGTTCTCAACCTTCCTAACACTGCAACCCTTTAGTATAGTTCCTCATGCTGTGGTGCCCTCCAACCATAAAACTATTTTTGTTGCTACTTCATAACTATAATTTTGCTACTGTTATGAAATGTAAATTATTTTTGGAGACAGTGGTTTGCCAAAGGGGTGGTGACCCAGAGGTTGAGAAACACTGCTCTAGAACCATAGGTTCTTCTAAGTTGCTTGGTGATGGTGTTTTATCCTAACAATGGAAAGTCTCACCCATTATTACTTTCAAGTGTTCATGATGTTGTATACTATCTGCCACCACTCAACTCTCAGGCCCAACATCAGGACAGTCATTCCACATCCAAGTCAATAAACTGCGTCCTCTCTGGCTCAGACCTTCACCCCTTTTTCTCCTCCACCCCTAACAATTACCCCCTTCTTTGTCTGGGCTGGCTTATCTTCATTCATTCATTTATACCCCAATAAGCCCATATTAGGAGATGAATATGGCCAAGGGTATTTCTAGGATCTGGGAATTCAGCAATAAACCAGCACTTCAAAGTCTATAACTCTGTTGATACTTTTAAGGGGGGAAATGCTATTTTACCTTCTTTCCAGTGGCTTCCAGCGCCTGGCCCTGTGGCCTAGCCTGGGGGGGAGAGGGGGAGAAGGGACTGTTCCCCTAGACAATGGCTCCGTGGCTGCTAATAAAGATAGTTCTAACTAAATCTCTATAGTTATAATAAAACTCAAGATTCAAAGGCTAGGGTGGAAACCTGCAAGCTCAGAGAGTTAAAATAGCAACCAGCTAACTTTCTCTTTTTACTGGCAAAAGAGAAGCCACTACCTTACACACCACCCCAACTTTTAAAAAAAAAAAAAACTAAGTTTGCAGCACAAACAAATGTAACACGTCTCTGCCCAGTTAAAATAATATTTCAAAAACAGGAAGACAAGTTTTTGAACATATGATAGAGTGATAAAGTATTAACTTATGAAGAAAGAGGGTAAGAAAATAAATTATGCATAGTGTGAAATAAGACGGCTGCCATTTTAAAGAAGCATGAATTGAGAAGGTCGGCAGAAGTGAGCCAAGCAGATATCTGAGGGGAAAGCAGGTGCCAAGAGCCTGGCACAAGAATGTGCCAGCACTGCACCTCAAATGGCAAAGAGGCTGATACAATGCAACCATTAGCCAGTAATTAGCCAGTTACCTAAAGGTAAACAGTAGAAGATGAAGTCAGCGAAAGCTAGGAGGCTCTGAGTATGAATGTAAGACTTTAGTTTTTCTTACATAGAATGAAAGGGTAAACAGTTTGACAAAAGAGCAACAAGATATTGAAGGGACCAGACCCTCACCAAGACCCCTGTTTTAGCAGCCATGACAGGCTGCAGAAAAGACCCAGCAAGATGTAGACCTCTGACTCAGCAACATGTGCTTGCCTGCCCTCCTAGTCACTAGGAAGCCAGGTACTTCCACATGGCAAGCAACAAATCAGAAGTTAGCTGTCGGGCTCTGAACATGCTTTACAGTAAATGTGGCATAACAGTGACCTGCAGAGCATAACAACCATCCTGGGAAATCCTATAGGCCATAGCATCCTGTTAACCAATCAACACAGGACATGTCACCCAAGCCCAGAAGTGCACCAATCCTGAGACTGTTGTGTACCCCCAGACATGCGCCTTGCACACCCCAATAAATTCCCTGCCGCTCGGCCCCTTCGGGTCCTTCTCACACCAACCACTGTGCTGGATGGATAAGAGAATCGAGTTAAGGCATTTAACTCATCAAACAATAAAAGACTCTTTGCTTTTGCATCGGAATGGGTCTCTTGGCGATTTGGGGGTTCAGAATTTGGGCACAACAGATATATTTTCTTTCTCCATGCAGTCCCTATGGCCACTATGTAAAAACTGTCTGCAGGTGTACAAACAATAGAAGAAGAAAACAAGACAGGGAGCTACTGAGCTACTGCAGGAATCTAACATGGACCAGTGTGACCTGAGAGGGCCAAGCAAATATCACGACAGGCCCCTGATAACTCAGTTAAGAACTAGGCCTCAGTTCCTGCAAGTACTAGGTCTGGGTCAAACCCTTCTCCACTCCCACAGGTGATAACCCAATAAGGACAAAGCCTGGGACTTGTCCAGACTTGCCCAAGACTGGAAAAACTATAGTCTTAGACCACCCTTTTACTAGCCCTAAGCAATTAGAATTGATTGCCACTTGCGTAAGCCAAACCTAAGTAGAATGGTGACACTGCTTTTTAAATTCCGGTAGCTGTGCTTAAAAAGAGCTCATACATCTCTCTCAGGGTCATTGCCATTTTGTATAGGTGTTTGACCCCCACATGCTCTTGCTGTTGCATCATCACTGGTGGTTTTTTGGGGACTTCTCTCAGACCCTAACATGACCCACGGTGATGGCAAATGATGGAGGTTATCCATCCAAGCCCTTTTCAAAACTGGCTCCATCCACTTACAATCCCTTAAATCCTTCAACATTTTCTTTGCAGATGTCACAGATTGCAATATCTCAATTTGGGATTATGTTTAATGTCTTTACTCTCAAGGAATTCTAAAGTCCAAGAGAACAGGATATGTTTGCTAGTTTTGTTGTCAGCACCACGCAAATGAATTAGTAAAATAAAGCTTTCAAAATAGCAACCTATTTTCCTATCTCTGAAAAGACACGATGTAGGAAATAGACAGAAGGAGGCTGCAACAAGGCCTGGCATCTGAAGATGTGCCTCACTCAGACTAGGAACTGGAAAACTTTTTCAGAAAAGAGATATTCTAGACTGCCAGTGAAAGGGAAAAGCAAAGACAATGTGTAAGTACTTCCATAACAAGAAAGAAAATTCTGCCCCTGCCCCAAGCCTAAACTGGTAAATCTGTAGATACAAGAGCTCTCCAACCCCCATCAATTGGAGACATTCTCTGGAAAAGTACCAGCCTTCAGGAGAGGAGACAGAGAAAAAGAGGAGGTGTCCAGCACGCTCAGCACCTGCTGTGGTTTGGCTATGAAGAGTCACCCCCAAGACTGACTCCAGGCAGTGGCACTATGAAGAGATGCCTAGATTAGGAGACGTTAGTCTCATCCATGAGTTAATCCACTGGTAAATTCTATAGCCTAATTTGGGCTACAGGAAGCAGTGTCTAGCTGGATGAAGGAAGGGGGTGGGTGGAGGCATGTCTTCGAGGGACAAATCTCTTCTGGCTGCACCCCAACATTTTGTTAGGATGGAAAAATTTAGCCTAACTCCACTGACCCCAGGAAGCTGGGAGTCTTAAATCACAGGCTGAAGGTCACCTTCTTGACTGTTTACGACAGAACCTGTGAGTGAATGAACACAGGAAATGAGCCTTGTCACCCCACCCAGAAGCCTGTGCGAAAGCAGACTTCCTGGGCTAAGCGCGGGCTTGGATAGTTTAAGTTAATTGGTCCACACTGGATGCTACGAGGTGATTGGTTCACGATGCGCGGGCTTTGTTGTAACCCTATAAAAGCTGTCTCAAGCCTGTATCCAGGGTCCTCAGCCCTCTACCCTGCGTGGCGTATGGCTGTTGGGACCCAGTGCACTTGGAATATAAAGGACCTCATGCTTTTGCATCAAGACCGCTTCTCGTGAGTGGTTTTGGGGGCCGTCTTTCCTGAGTGGGGAGCGAGGGACCACGCTCTCGTGGGTCTTACAATTCCTGCTGCATGAGGTGAGCAGCCTCTGCTGTCACGTGCTCTGGCTGTGTGACAGGCACCAAGCAACTGAACCAGCAGTCACAGGCTGGAGACCTCTGAAATCATGAACAACAACAAACCTTTCTCCCTTTGTTTTTCTCAATTATTTTGTCACAGCAATAAACCACACCCAAATTTCAGTGCACTCGCCTCTCCTCTTCGAGAACAAAATAATTCACTGTGAACTTCCAGACCAGGGCGCCACTACTGGGAGACAAGCATGGCTGAGCAGAGTAGCCAATGTGTGAGGTGGCAGCACAGTAAGGCTAGATGGCTGTGGCCAACAGGGAAAGCAAAGAGCGGCGTAGAGCATGGAACACCACTAGGACACCAAGGCTCACAGTGCTGACCCACTTAAGAGGTGTCCCCAAGCCAAACAAAAACAGGTAGCCCATTAGTTCTAATCCTGATCCCCACTGGAAAGTAAGCAAGGAAGGAAATAGGGCATGAAGTTACTTTTTTCAAGGGTAGAAAAGAATGGCTGCATAGGATATGCTGAAACCTCTACACTAAGCCTCTTCCTCCACCAACTTGAGGTCAAACAGCATGAGTTGCATGGGAGAAAGAGGCTATATATATTCCACATTAACATGATCACAAACTCTGAGATGGCTGCCGTAGAGCATGTTATGGGAGGTGACAGGGAAGTTTATAGAGGGCAGTCAGTGGACATCAGAAATGTCTGACCAGCATGGAGCAAACTCCAACAAAACAAGACCAGCTATGTCTTTATAAGAGGGAGTCCACAAGTCTACCTAGTTACCACAGGCAAAATCCTGCTCCCAAAGAGCCAATACAAGAGCTATGTACTTCTACAGAGGGAACAGACATCACCACTAACTACCCTCTGGTACCGCCTAACCAACTGTCTCAGGTACCAAAGTTCTCCAGGAAAGAAACTTACCAAAATGGCAGAGTACACCACACCCCTCTCCTTATCATCCACAGAGACTTGGCTACATCAAGACTCTAACCTAAAATACAAACCTAACACGCTTAACATGGTTTGAGAGAAAGCCAATCTGCTATGACTGAAAGAAGGCCCCCCAAAACACCTCCAACACAGGAAACAATGCAGGAAAGAACAAAATTCCCTGAGATTTTAGTTTTAGAAATAAACATTTCTTCAGGAGTGGCCTGAAAGCTCAGCAGGGCAAGGTGCTTGCCACTAACCCTGACCACAGCGAACTCCTATGGATTGTCCTCTGACCCCCATACACATGCCAAGGCATGAAAACCAAGACACACACAGAGCAGAGGGAAGGATCCTTATAAAGAGCTGTTGTGTTTTGTTTTGTTTTCCTTTGTTTTGTTTTTTGAGACATGGTTTCTCTGTATTAACAGTCCAGGGTGTCCTGGAACTCTCTGTAGACCAGGCTGGCTTCGAACTCAGAGATCCGCCTGCCTCTGCTGCCGAGTACTAGGATTAAAAGCATTCGCCACAACCACTCAGCAAATAGGTGCATTTTTAATCATTTAAAATGTTAAATTCTAAGCATATTTTAAAATATCACAGTGAAGCCAATCAGTGTTGGCACACACCTTTAATCCCAGCACTTGGGAGGTAGTAACAGATAGATATCTAAATTTGAGGCCAGCCTGGTCTACAGAGTGAGTTTCATGACAACCAGGGCTACACAGGGAAACTCTGTCTCAAAAAACAAAAACAAAATAAAGATACCACAGTAAGTAGAACTGAGACTTTGCAAACACACAATTCCATGTCTTCGGCATCTAAACCCCTGCAAACTACAGGAACTCTCTCAGTCTAAGGGTTCCTACACTGAAAGCAACACTCCCCTTAAAGCAGCGGTTCTCAACCTTCCTAAAGCTTCCACCCTTTACTACAGTCCCTCATGTTGTGGCACCAACCATAAAATGATCTCATTGCTACTTCATAACTGTAACGCGGCTACTGTTATAAACCGTAACGTAAATAGCTGATAGTCAGGATAGCTGATCTGTGATCCCAAAAGGGTCAAGACCCACAGGCTGAGAACCAGTGCCTTAGAGGAACAAATGATACAACACGCATAAAGTGCTCGAGACAGTGACTGGATGCACAACCCGCGCATGGGAGCAGTGGCAGCAAGCAGTATAGGACTGCGCCTCAGTACTTTTAGATGTTCCCTCTGTTTTGCAGAACTCAGGCACTTTAAAGCAAATTCGTTTTAAAACTCTAATGGGAGAAATTTAAAATCTGCCTCAACAGAGCACACACTTTGCATAGGCAGGAATCTACCTGGGTTTTTATTCTACACATTACTAAGAACAGAAATCTCATAGGGGGAAAAAAACTAGCAATTAATATATTATTTGAAAATATTAAAGATATAGGGCAAATTCTAAACTTAAAAGTGTTTTGGAGGGGCTGGAGAGATGGCTCAGTGGTTAAGGCTGCTCTTCAGAGGACACCAGTTCAGTTCCTGGCATGCATGGCGGGTAGCTCACAACCACCTGTAACTCCAGCACACAGGGAACCTCTTAGGAGCTCTGCAGATACCCATAAACACGGGACACACAGACACACAAGCCTGGTGAGTTCTGATCCTCAGAACCCATGGAAAAGCCAGAAGCAGCGGTGCCCGTGGCTAGAACCCTGGAAAGTGGAGACTCCTCAGATGCTCACAGACCAGCAAGCCACCCAGCACTGAAGAAAGACCCTGTCTGAAATGAGGTGGGAGATGAGAGCCAACTCCAGAGGTTGTCTTCTGACCTACACACATATTCATACTCATTTATTCATATCCATATCCTCTCTCTCCAGCACACACACAAAGTAATAATATCATTATTGTAATATCATCACAATTACCTCTCTACTCCTAAACCAATAATCCAAGTGTAAACAATAGTTATGAAGTAAAATGGAATCGCAGCATTTTCTTTCTTAATAATTAAAACATAAGTGTTTGAGGAATACTTAAGACATGACAAAACTAGGTCCATCAGCTTCATTCTTTTAAGGTTTAGTTTCTTATTTTTAATTAAGTGTGTGCCTGTGTGATTGTGTGTGCATGCTCACGCTTACCTACCTGAAGAGGCTAGAAACACTGAATCCCCTTAGCTGGAGTTACGAGCATTTGTGAGCAGCCTTACACGGTGCTGGGAACCACAGATCCAGTCCTCTGCAAGAGCAGTGAATGCTCTTGTCCATTAGGCCATCCGCCAGCCCCCATCAACTTCATTTTGGTACAAAATCTATCTAAAATGACTATGACTCAGTTTAAAAAAAAAAAAAAACACACAAAGCCGGGCATTGGTGGCACACGCCTTTAATCTCAGCACTCAAGAGGCAGAGACAGGCGGATCTCTGTGAGTTGGAGGCCAGCCTGGTCTACATAGCAAGTTCCAGGACAGAGAAACCCTGACTCGGTGAAAAAAAAAAAAAGACTATCATACACTAAAGCAGAAGGATGGATGCAGTCAATGCAGACTACGAGGTGGACACAACAAAACGGTGGCTTTGTTTGTAAAAGGTGACAAGAATACAGTTGGTGTTACAGTGCTGGCCTAGAAATAAAAGCCCTGACTGATTTACATACCCAGCGGGAAGAAAGGGAGAGAGGGAAGGGAGAGAGGGTTCAAACAGTGAGCAAGTCTCATCAAAGGGAAAAAACATATATTGCATGCATGCTTAACATTCAACATGTACAAAAATGGAACTACAATTATGAGACTAGAACATTCTGGGAGAGCTTATGTGAGGTAAAAGGTAGCATAAATACAATTAAAAGGAAGATGCAAAATTGACTGGACATTGGAAAAATAAATAAAATATTCAGAAAACAATTTTACAAATCAGTAAAGGAAAGTCAACCTGACAGGAAAATGGACACAAGAAAGAGGTACTGAGTAGCCAGCACACATGTAATAGGGTTTCCCTCAGCACACTAACAGATTCTACCTGACATGCCAGCACTAATTCAAACTGTCGGCCAACATGGACCAGGAAGGATACGAAGGGAAGAAAACTCAGAACCTGACTATGGGAACATAATGACCCAACCATTTTGAAGAGCTGAGTCTCCTGTTCAAAATAAATCTGAATAAATGCTCTTCTCTGCTGCCTCCCAAAACCTTACTTTAAAAAAAAAGAGTCTGCACCTGTCCAACAGCAGTGGGCAAAGCTGTGGGATAATCCCCAGCAACAGCCCACCAGGGGGGGAGCTAGAAACGGGCAAGGATAAAGGGGATGGGAAGGGAAGGGGAATTTAACAACATTTTTGAAAATGTTAAAATGGAAGAAGCAGAAAATGCAGAAATATGACCAAGAAGGAAGGCAACGTAAGAAGGCAAATCTACCAGAGCAGGCAGGAGAGAACTGAGTTAAGCATGGACCACGGAGAGGGCAGGTGGGAGTTCCATCCACTGAAGAGGGGTAGCTTAAGAAAGAAGCAAATTCCCTCCACCCTGAGCACGAACAGTTTAGGTTGGGATATCAGGCAGCGTGAAGGAGTGCCAGCCTTCCTCAGTTCTCCCAATCCAGTACCAGTTCTGAGTGGGCACAGTTAAACCATAAAATACCCTCTGGGCACTTCCTCGGTGAGATGCAGGCACACTTGATGGCCAGTGATACATATGGACGTGGGGCAGATTCCAGAAAACACCCTGGACACTCAACCTTTCTCCCTTCCCCTTTCCTACTGTCTACGAGCAGTGGTTGTGGACTGCGACCTCCATCACAGGGGTCACATAGCAGATATCCTGCATATCACATATTTACATTACAATTCGTAACAGTAGTAAAATCACAGTTATGAAGTAACAACAAAAATGATGTTATGGTTGGGGTCACCACAACATGAAGAACTGTATTAAAGGGTCACAGCATTAGGAAGGTTGAGAACCACTGACCATACATAGATCATGGGTACAACTGTAACCAAGGCCAGCGAGCAAGGACCAAAGTCTGAGCAAAAAAACCTCAAGTTTCAACTTCACAGAACCAGGGCCCCTGGGCCAACAGAACTATCTATACTAATGTTTTGGTTTGGTTTGGTTTGGCTTGGTTTGGTTTGATTTTGGTTTTGGTTTTTCAAGACAGGGTTTCTCTGTGTTGCTTTGGAGCCTGTCCTGGAACTAGCTCTGTAGACCAGGTTGACCTTGAACTCACAACCCCCTGAGTGCTGAGATTAGAGGTGTGTGCCACCAACACCAGGCTTATTCTAACTTTTTTAACAGTATAAAATCTTAGTTTAACTCACTGTCAGTTGGGAAATTATCAAATAATGCTGAACCTAATACAAGAGTCATATAGGAAAGATTACATATAGCATGGGGTGCTGTAGTGCATAGGGTTGAACTCACGCACAAAATAAATAGATAAATATTTTAAATATTTTAAAGGCCTAGGAGTGTACCTCAGTGGTGGTAGCATGCATGAGTCCATTAATTCAATACCCAATGTCACAACAATTCTGGAGGAATATAGCTCAGTGGGCAGAGTGCTTGCCTAGCATGAGTGAAGCCCCCGTCACCCCTAAAAGAGACCATGGTGGAAATGTGAGGATTAGAGTTCAAAGCCACCTTCAGCTACAACAGGAACTTGAGACCAGCCAGGGAATACACAAAGCCCTGTTTCAAAGGGGAAGGGGCACACCTCACTAAATGCTACTGGTGTCTGCATAACTTTGAAACGTTTATGTTAATTCTAAAAAAAAAAAAAAAAAAAAAAAAAAAAGGTCAAGTATTCCTTCATCACCTTAAAAAGTGCTTATTCTATCAGACTAAATGATCCTTGCAATCCTACATTAGCTCTAAAATTGACACCAAAGGTTCAGAATCTCTGAACCAACTATCCAGTATCTCTTCCTTTGGAGAATCAACTTTTCCCCATGCCAAATTAATCTTTCTTTCATCCATGGAGAACAGAAGTTAAACCAACTGGGTAACCCAGACAAAGGTCATTACCTTAGCCCATTCTCCTCCCTCCTCCCCCTCATCATTAATGTATGCAGTCCAACCAAAGCAGAGAAGCCTCCACACTTTCAACAACGTTTACTTGGTGCTTTAAGCCATTATAGAATGGGAAGAGCTGGTGGTGGCCACCTCTCAACACACAAACTCACCTACAGAGGAAGTATCATGGTGGCAAGATGATTTCTATTGATGCCAAAACTAAGGAAGGGATGTCTCCAGACATCTGTCTCCAGAATATCTTATCTTAAGCTACTTAAATCAGGGCTTCTGCATCTTGAACCCTAATATACCACAGCCTCTTGCATGAAACAAGGAGATCGTATTACAGGAAATAGGATCATCAAGGTACCACAGAAACGTCTCCATTAAGTACCAGAGATCTCATCAACTGCAAAAACAACCAATGTATCCCACATGTGCACAACCCCCTCGTCAACAGATTTTAAGGAACGCACTCTGAGTGGTCTATTAAGTCACTCGAGTTTTCTTTCAAATGACTGACTGTAACTCCTAACTTTCACAACTGTCGATCTGCCATTCGATTATTTTGAACTTAAGATGACTTACTTCAAGCGAACAACACAATGAATAACCGACATTTGGCCCAGTGATCCAATTCTCCCACTTGCCCCGTGCAACTATTTTTAGGAAATCTAGATGTGGCCCAATACAATCGTAAACAGCGACTGTAAAAACGGAGTCTTCCGTTCTAAGACCCAAAAAGTGAAAACCAGTCAAACGGCTGTGACCAGAGAGACCATTACGCGGCCGACTTCCTGCCAGGTAAGGAAGGCTCCTAGGTGACAGCAGCCACCCGGGAGGGAGAGCGGGGTTGCAAGTTCTCTCACCAGGAAAGAACGCTGACCACACCTACACCGCTGGTCTGAGTCAGAGTGGGGAGGCCAGCGCAGGGGAGACGGAGAGGGAGCGAGGCTGGGGGGGGGGGGGGAAGGGGGGTAGTCCGAGGGCAGCGGGAGGGGAGGGAAGCAGGGGCGCTGGGAGGGAGCCCCGCGGCCCGCGCCCACCTCAGCAGCGTCTCCAGCGAGCCTTCGTGCTTGTCCAGCGGGCGGCCGAGCGCCGTGCGCCGCAGCTTGCTCAGCTCCTCGGCCGCGCGGCAGTACTGGGCCTGCTCGTCGCCGCCGCTCGGGTACGTCTGCTGGATGAACTTCACCAGCGGCTTGGCCAGGTCCACCTCCGACGTCTTCTTCAGCTGCACACTGATGAACGACGACATGGTGAGCGCCCGGCCGCCGCTTCGGGCCGGAGACACGGACGGACAGCGACGACGGCCTAGGCGCGCTCGGCACCGGCAGCGGACGAGCGGACCGACGGGCCGACGGACTGAGCCGCCAGCGCTTTCAGGCCGGCCACTTCCGGGAGCCCCGGCGCAGGCGCAGTCGAAGGGGCGCGCCGTGCGGTCACGTGACGGTGCCACCCCCGGCGGCTTCCCTCGCCTAGTCCTGCCTCTGCGGCGCCTGCGCGAGGCGATCACGCGTTAGCCTACTGCGATGGTTAAACTTTCAAAAAGAGTTTTTTTGTTTTTGTTTTTGTTTTTTCTTTTTTTGGCTTTTCGAGTTAGGGGTTTCTCTGTGTAGTTTTGGAGCCTGTCCTGGAACTAGCTCTGTAGGCCAGGTTGGCCTCGAACTCACAGAGCTCCTACGACCTCTGCCTCCCGAGTGCGGAGGGGGAGGAGGTTAGAAGACTCGGCTCAAAAAGATTTTTTTAATCGCTCTTTAAATTATGTGCTTTTTCTCTTTTCTTTTTAAATATTTTAAATTGTATTTTTTTTTAATTACTTAAATTAATTGTGTGTATCTAGAACTATTACGCTCTGTGGTGAAATACGCTTTTGTAATAATCTCTATGAGGGCCGATCTTCAGGCCCTAGGGGTATTGTGATGTTTGCTGATGGTTCGTTCAAGGCCCACTGTGTGTGCAGGTCCTCAGTCCAAAGTAGCAAAGTCGCTGCCTTTGGGCACTGGCCCAGGTAAGAACACACGATGGTAGGTAAAGACAGAATCTTAGAAGAACGTATCATAAATAAGCAAGATAGTTTAAGAAACCGTTTCCCAGAATATGAACTTAAAAGGATACCCGCAGTTTGAGAAGATACCTTGACATTAAAGAAAGAGTGGAGGGGACTTGGGTGAGGGACAGCCTCCCAGACTAAAGGCACAAGTGTCCCATATCCGGAACTTAAAAAGCAAGTGGAGAATAGATTATGAAATGAAGTTGAAAAGTGAAGCCACAAACGTTACAGAACTTGTAGTCAACGTATAGAATTTGTTTTGTATGATCAGTGAAAGTTTTACTTTTTGTTTGTTTTTCCTAGACAGGGTTTCTCTGTTTAACAGTCCTTGATGTCCTAGAACTCACTCTGTAGACCAGACTGGCCTCAAACTCAGAGATCCTCCTGCCTCTCTCTGCCTCCCATTACATTTTAAAAAGGCTTCCCCTCAATAACTGGAGAAATAGTTAAGCAGTTAAAGCCTGTTTGCTGCTCTGTCAGAGAGAGGGCCAGAGTAAAGTTCCCAGCACCCACTTCTAGCAGCCGACAGCAAGGTGGAACTCAAGGTGATTGTCACCTACCCTCTTCTGGGGACCAGCCCACTCACCGGATCAATAACTCTCTCTGTGTGTGTCACACACACACACATATGTAAACTTTTATAATGGCCTCCAGGAGAACAAGCCTGATAATTTTAGTGTCTTATATTTTTACTGTTTTATTTATTTGAGGGCACGCAGAGGTCAGAAGACAGCTTCCCAAGTCAGTTCTCTCTTCCATGTGGGCCTCAAGGATCGAACTCAGGTCATCACCACTGGCAGCAAGAACCTTGACTTGCTGAGTCATCTCACCAGTCTTGAGGGAACAGATGTAAATGTACAATATTGTTGGGAGATGTCATTCTGTACATATATTTCTCTTATTGGTTAATGAATAAAGCCCTGTTGGCCAATAAGAAAGCAAGATAGGAGGGACTAGGAGACAAGGAGGATTTGGAGGTAGAGGAGGAGATTCAACATGTAGGACCTAGAGAGCAGAATTGCGGATCCTCTTTCCGGTAAAATAAGACCATGTGGAAACACTTAGAATGATAGAAATGGGTTAATATTTAAGACACAGCTAGCCAATAAGAAATACTAGTAACAGGCCAACAGCTTTATATCTAATACGGTGTGTCTGTGTGTTATTTGAGGCTGGCGAGGCTGCGGGACCAGGCTGGTGGGAAAACATGCTCGTAACACAATATCATCTATGAAATACCCCAAGAAAAACTAACTTAAATCTATCAAGCCTTCTCATCAAACACACAGTATTTAATTTTTTATTATTTTGTATGTGTATGAATGGTCTGTGTGCATATATATATACATATACACATACATATACATGTGTGCCATGTTTGTGCCTGGTAAACCCTGAGGTCAGTAGATGGCATCAGATCTCCTGGAACTTGATGTGCAGAAATGATGAGCTACCATGTGGATGCTGGGAATTGAACCTGGGTCCTCTGGAAGAGCAGCTGGTGCTCTTGAAAGATTTTAGTTTGCAGAGCAAGGATGTGAGAAAGGGGCAGGAAAATAATTCTTGCAAGCGGAATATAGAAAATCATAAAGAGTGGACATTGACATGGAAGGAAAGAACAGATATGAGAACAAGAAAATTACTATGGTGATGGGGCTAGTGGTTATGCTAGGCTGATTCTGTTAAATAGGGCTAGTAACTGAATCATCAATCTTTTGTGAAATAACTAAAGACTTAAGTGAAGTCTCTCCCAGGTCTTGGCCCACAACAAGGAAATAGGCCCCCAACCCTGGAACAAATGGTCCCAGATGAACCGCACTGTTTGGGTCACTCCTGGCCAATGGACAGTCTGGGGACTTTCCAAGTCGTTCTATGGTTTATCTTTTGAAGAAGAACAGGTCACACCTGGGTGATTTCTCAAACATGAGATCATACTTTGTAAACAATCACCTGGTGTCCCATGCATGTATGCTGATTTGCGGTTTGTCTCTATAAAAAGGAGCCTGAACCCTTTGGGGTGTGTGCAGCTTTCCCCAAGATTGCTGTCACCCGAGTACACTCGTTCAATAAACACCTCTTGCTTGTTGCATCTCCTGGTTTTGGTGTTTGTGTCTCGGGGCTCTCCCACCGGCCCATCAGGACCCTGGAATTAGGTTCCAACACTCTTAACAGCTCCAAGACACACAATTTATAAGAAATACACCAGGTGAAATTACAAATTCTGTGATATTCTAGAGGATAACTGGTGCGTAAGCTTCAACAAGTTGTCATTCTAGAAAAACCAATAGTTGTGTGAAAAAGAAAAATCTAAGAGACATTAAAGCCTGATCTGGATCCTATTCTGGACAGACAAGCTATAAAATGCCTGTGAGGACAGTTGAAGTGTGAAGGAAGACATAGAATATTTGCTAAGACAAGCTTGTATTGATTGCCACACGAAGGTGGAAGTCATTAAGAAAATGGCAAGTCACCAGGTGTGGTGGTGCACGTCTTTAATCCCAGCATGTGGGAGGCAGAGGCAGGGGGATCTCTGTGAGCTTGAGGCAGCCTGGTCTACAGAGTGAGTTCCAGGACAGCCAGGGCTACACAGAGAACCCTGTCTCGAAAGAAACAAAAAGCAAACAAAACAAAGCAGAAGAGGAAAATGCAAAGTCACAAAATGATATGCATATAGTATTATCTTGGTGTAAGGGAAAAGGACCAACTAAAGAAACACCCTGAGCAGAACCAAAGAAACATAATTTGGCCCTGTAACAAGAACTACAGAAATGCAGCCTGACCCTGAAACCAGTGCCAAAGAAACACACTTTGTCCCTGGAATCAGAGCCAGTGAAAGAAATACACCTTGTCCCTAAAAGTAGAGCCAAGAGGCCAAAAGGACCACATTTTAGCCCTGAAACCAGAACCAAATCTGACCCTAAACCTGTGCAAAAAACCAACCAATCCCTGAGCACAAGATCTAGCCAATCTGAGCTCAAGGATTGAAATCTGACCAATCCCTACCCTGGAAGTCTCCCTGGGAAAACTCTGCCCATAAGAAGCCATATATAAACCTGTGTCTGTTCTGCCTGTGGCTGCTCGACTCTCCTGGATTCTTTCTCCCAATAAATCTCTTGAATGAGGTTTGGGTGAGACCTTCTTTCGAGGTTGTTCTTTTGAGACAAATTCTCTCCTATGTAGCCTTGGCTCTCCTTGAACCCACTATGTAGACCAGGCTGTCCTCCAACTCACAGAGCTCCAACTGCCTCTGCCTCCCAAGGCTTGCACTGGCTCACTTGGCTGGCATCAGTGTGTGTGTGTGTGTGTGCGCGCACGAGCGCATGTGTGTCCTTAGAATCAAACACAGGTGATCAGGCTCACACAGGAAGTGCTTTTGCTTGCTAAACTATCTTGCTAGCACATTATTTTTTAAGGTGGAAAATGCTTGGGAATCTGTTGTGTCGGTTGACAAAACTCCATCACTGAGGGAAAATGGAGATTCTTAACAGAGAGGGCTAGAGATATGCCTGACCGTTTAAGAGCACAGACCGAGTGCTGCCCTTGTGGAGGACCACATTTTGGTTTTCAGCACCACATCCATTGGGCAGCACCATAACCTTCTGTAACTCCAGCTCCAGTGGGTCCGGGGTCCCACACTCTCTTCTGGCCTCCAAAAGGCACTGCATTCAAATGCTAAAACCCACACTGAGACACACACACACACACACACACACACACACACACACATAATTTAAAATTAAAAAGTGGGTGTGAAGAAGTGTGGCTCCGTGGTTAAAAACAAAAGCACATACTGCTCCTTCTGGAGAACCAAGTGTGATTCCCAGCACCCACATCAGCCCAGCTCAGTCACCTGTAGCTCCAGCTCCATGGGATTGAACACCCTCTTGTGGCCTCCAAGGGTAACTGCGTTCATGATCATATACCTCCCCACAAACACAAGTTTATAAATAATTCAAAATAAATCCTTGATATGTGATGTCCTTCTGTATGCTGTGAATATGTCTTGATTTTATTGGTTGATGAAGCTGATTTGGCCAATGGCCAGGCAGAATACAACCAGCTGGGAAACCCAAACAAAGATGCCAAGAGAAGGAAGGGGGGGTCAGAGAGACGCCATGTAGCCGCCAGAGAGGCAAGATGTGAGGTAACAAGCCGCAAGCATCATGGTAAAATATAGGATATTAGAAAGGAGTTAATTTATAGGTAGAGCTAGCCAGTAAGAAACCTGAGCCATTGGCCAAACAATTTTAATTATTATTAAGCCTCAAAGTGACTATTTAATAAGCAGGTGTGGGGACTGGTGGGGAGGAGAGAAACCAGTCCACTGGGACTGGACGAGACAGAGAAAAACTTCCAGCTACAAATCCTTTTTAAAAATTGCTTTCCGGACTGGTGGTGGTGGCACACACCTTAAATCCCAGCACTCAGGAGGCAGAGGTAGACGGACCCCTGTGAGTCTGAGGCTAGCCTCATCTACACAGTGAGTTACAGAAAGGCTCCAAATCTATAGAGAAACCCTGTCTCAAAAAATCAAAAACAAAAACAAATTGCTTCCCAATCTGTGGTGCTTAAAAAAAAAAAAATAGAGACAGAAAGAAAAGGAAAGAAAGAAAGAAAGAGAGGGAGGGAGGGAGGAAGAGAGGAAGAGAGGGAGGGAGAGAGGGAGGGAGGGAGGGAGGGAGGGAGGGAGGGAACAAGAAGAGCAAAGAGTGTGTAACAGGAGAGTTGAGCCGTAAGAAAGAGGGGAAACACAGCAGATGAAAGAGGAGGGAAGTTAACACAGGTGTGGGGCTGACAGTGCAGACCAGTTGCTGTCCTGGCTTGCCTGAAGCCCTGGGTTTGGTCCCAGCACTGGATAAACTGGGAGAGATGGCACCACGTGCAATACACCTTCCAAGAGCTGGGATCACCAGCATGCACCATCCTGCCCAACCTTGATGACTAAATCTTTATCTGACTTCCCCACTAGGATGTTAAGCTTCATGGGATAAAAGTCTGTTCCTTTTGTAAGGCACTATAAACACCCCTTGACTTACAATGGAACTGTGTCTTTGTCCCATGTAAACTGACTCATCACAGGACAAAATGTATTGAATGTTTCTACCCAATAAACATCATCACTTAGCAACATGGTACACTGTGAGGTATGGGTTGCTTGCCTTCAGGATTGTGTGACAGACTGGCCCACTGAACTGCCTGGTATCATAAGGGAATATCAGACAGCAAAAGCAAGAAAAAGATCAAACCTGCTGCGTAACCAAGGATACCCTTGAGCATTGGATCCTCCTGTCTCATCTCCTGAGAACGGAGGCTACAGGTATGCACTGCTGTGGAGAGCCGGACCAACCCAAGACTCTCGGAGTCCCGGATGAAAGGACAAAGGAGACTGTAGTTCTGTGTCCTTGTCCAGGATGGACTTGGCAAGGGTGGTCTAGGACTGGAGCCAGCGCCTCCTCAGAGGAGTCTGGAGTCCTGACTCTTCCTCCTGGGCTGTGGTTATCAGTCCTTGGGCAGCTGTCTGGCTGAGGTATTCCGAATTCTCTTTGCCAACATTGTGTCTCTTAGCTCTGCTGATCTTGGCCATCACCCTGGTCCCATAATTAGTAGATGTGATGCTGTACTTTTTTTTTTTCCAAGACAGGATTTTTCTGTGTAACAGCTATGGCTGTCCTGGAACTCATGCTATAGACCAGGCTGGCCTCGAACTCACAGAGATCTACTGTCCTCTGCCCCCTCCCCAAGTGCTGGATTAAAGGTGTGTGCCACCACACCTGGCTTATTTCTTGTTTCTTCCTCCTACCCGATCCTCCTACTCAACACCTCATCCTTCCTCATCCTATTCCTGCTGGTTCAGGATACACTGCCAGGCCTGGCTTTCTTCGTTCTTCATTTTTCTTCACTGTTAATCATGTTAATGTCTTCATTGCCCAACTACTACTAACATACGTAAAATGCACCACAGGAGAGGGGCCTTGCTCTTCCCAGATGCCCAGTGTCTAGAAAGTGTCTAATACACTGAAGACTTGATGGCATAGGTCTCACAATAGAGGTTTACCCTTTGTCTCAGGAACACAGCTATCCAGGATGTATGATTTGTTGAGGGGGGAAATGTTCCTGTAAATGAAAGAGAGAACGGTAAGATGAAGCGAGTCTGGGACACACAGCCAGAAAGCCCAGCCTGGAACCGGCCGTCAGCTAGAGTCTGACACAGTCCCAACCTATGGGGTCACTCTTAGTCATGAATTGCACCACAGACTGGGTAGCACGTTAAAAACAGAGGCCAGCTTTGTGTAATCCGAGATCTCAGTCATTAGCATTAGACATTTTACATTTATTTTGTGCACATGTGCCACAGCATGCACAGGCTAGTTCAGGACAGCAAGAGTCTCCTCTCACCTTCTGACCTGTGAGCTCCAGGAATTGAACTCAGATCATCAGGCTTGGTAGCAGGGTGAGCAACATCCACTGAGCTACATCACCAGCCTCATTTCCAGCGACTGTGAGCTGTTTCCAGGAAGCACGTTGTCTGCCAGCCACCCTGCCGTCCTCTGAAGGAGGAGGCAGCTGTGTGCAGGGAGCCAGTTCCAGCTACTAGGAAGTGGGCACACTGGTTTGTTAAGAGGGATGTAAATGAAACACTATTTTCAATGTATGTATGTATGTATGTATGTATGTGTATGTATGTATATATGTGTATGTATGTATATATGTATGTATATATGTGTATGTATGTATGTGTGTATATGTACATATATATATATTCCTACAAAATTTTTAAAGACATCATTAGAATCAATATAATTTAATATCATGGAAAGACAGAATATTAATGTATAGAAGTCTATACAATAAAACCAGGGATAGTGATACACACGTGTAATCCTAACACTCGGGAAGAAGAAGCAGGAGAATCAAGAATTCAAGATTAGCCTCGGCTGCGTGAAATCATATCTTTAAAAAAAGAGGGGGGGTGGGGAACCACAGACAGAGGACTTTAATATAACATGTGCAAACCAAACTTCAATAACACAGCATAAAAACACACTTTTGTTCCATGTAGAGTGGAGAAAACCTTATGTATTGCTTTTGTGTCTGTCTCTGCTACCAAACAGCAGAAAGAATCAGCTCAGGGGAAAAGTGTTTACTTTATGGCTCAAAGTTTCCGTCTCCTTCCACCACAGCAGAGGAGGAAGTATGTGCAGAAAGTTCTAGAACTACAGGCCAAGGAACACCCATCAAAGGCTGGGTCCTAAGTGACAGCTTCTCCCAGTGAGACCCCACTCCCTAAAGGTTCTGCAGACTCCCTAGATAGCATTGCCTGCTGGGGACAGATGTCAAAACTGGAGCTTGGGCTAGGGAGATGGCTCAACGCAAGAGCTCTTGCCATGCAAAGCTGATGACCCGAGTTCCACCCCTGGACTCCTGGAAGGAAGAGACTGACTCCTGAATGTTTTCTGACCTCTATACACGTGTGTGTGCACATGCACACACAAATAATAATTTAAACATCCCTCAGAAGCTTGTGGTCTCTGGTTTTCATTCAGCCCAATCCTACCATAGCTGTGAATTTAAACTCCACCTAGAATCCAGCCAGTCTGGTGTTTCGTCTTTGTATTTTAATTCACCTCACATGAAAACAGCCCATCTGAAAGGCGGCCATCCTGTGTGGCTGTATAAACCTTACCCGAGGTCAGTGGAAGGATTTATACTCGGCAAAGAAAACCACAGATCCGGGTTGCCATCTGTTTTCGTTCAGATGTTCTCCTGTTTGAATCTGCTGTGTGCAAACACTGCCGACAAGGGCTCGTTTCATTAACGGAAAGAAAACCAGGAGAGGGAGAGGAAATGACGGACATGGTTTAAATATGGCGAACGTTGGCAATGGTTGAGGGCAGGTGATGCTTATGCACAGGTCTTCCATGTCTTTAAACTTGTTTAAAAGTGTGCATGCATGCATGCGTGCGTGCGTGTCTGTAAATGCAGGTGTGCGTGCGTGCGTGTCTGTAAATGCAGGTGTGTGCGTGTGTGTGCGCGTGGTGCGTGTGTGCGTGTGTGCGTGTGTGCGTGTGTGCGTGTGTGTGTGTGTGTGTGTGTGTGTGTGTGTGTGTGCAGGCGTCTCATGTGGAAATCAGAAGACACCTTTGGAGAACTGATTTTTTTCAGCCTTGGGTCCTGGGGGTCCGAACTGACATCATCAGGCTTGCTCAGCAAGAACCTTTACCTGCTAAGCCTTCTCACAGGGCACCCCCTCTTTCTCGAAAGAAGATAAATGAGATAATGAGATGGGCTCTCGTTTAGCTCAGGCTAGCCTCTACTTCCCAAGTGATGGCATCACAAGCATGTATCAAGACACTTGGTGTTAAAGCAAACTATTTGTTTTTGAAGGTTTTGCTGTCTTGTTTTGTAGTACTAGGAATCAAACGCACCTCACACATGCATACATGGCAAACACACTACAACTGAGCCACATCCATAGTGCCCTCTTTATTTCTTATTTTTATTGTATTTATTTATTGGTTTTTTGAGGCTGTGTTTCTCTGTTTAACAGCCCTGGCTGTCCTAGATCTCTTTATAGACCAGGCTGGTCTTGTACTCACAGAGATTCAACTGCCTGCCTGTGCCTCCGAGTGCTGGGACTGAAGGTGAGCACCACCATGACCAACTCCTCTTTATTTCTTAAATTTGAAATTTTCCATAACAAGAACTTATATAATTTTCATACACCTGAATAATTGAAGTATGACTTAACTCTGAATAAACTGCATTTCTATTCAAGTGTACAAGACATTAATTCTTACCACACTTTTATAAGTAAGACAAAAAAAATTATTACATTTCTGCCAGGCAGTAGTGGTGCATGGTTTTAATCCCAGCAGAGGCAGTAGGATCTCTGAGAGTTTAAGGCCAGCCTGGCCTACAGAGTGAGTTCCAGGATAGCCAGAGCCGTTACACAGAGAAACATTATCTTGAAGAAACAAACAAAATAAATTAATACATTTCTTTATTTGTGGGGAGGGGCACACATGTCACAGCCCATGTGTAGAGGAGTTGGTTTTCTCCTTCTGCATGGGTTTGGTGAACTAATAAAAGTCAGGTCATTAGGAGGCAGAGGCAGGCGGATCTCTGTGAGTTCGAGGCCAGCCTGGTCTACAAAGCAAGTTCCAGGACAGGCTCCAAAGTAATACAGAAAAACCCTGTCCAAAAACAAAACAAAACAAAACAAAAACAAAAACAAGCAAGCAAACAAACAAACAAAAAAGATAGGCAGGTTAGTCTAAGTTAAGAAAAGCTAACTAGAAATAAGCCAAGGCCACACATTTATAAGTAAGAAAAGGCCTTTGTGTATTTATTTGGGACTGGGTGGTGGGACCCTCAAGAGACCAAAGGGAGGGCAAAAGAGTAGAAACAGAGCAACAGTGTCAGATCCCCCGGAAGCTGGAGTCACAGATGAATGTGAGCTTCCAGGTCCAGGTGCTGGGAACTAACTGAGGTTCTCTGCAAAGGCAATACATTCTGAACTGCTCATCCATTTCCATAGCTCCATAATTGCTTTTCAGACGAGACCTCCCTAGGTAGCTCAGCCTAGCACTGCATTTACCATCATCCAGCCTAGGCCTCCCCACAGCAGAGATTACAGACAGGGTTCACTGTGCCACACTTACTCTTTTAAGGATTTATTTTTATCTTTTGTTCATGCATGTGTGCATCGTCTGTGTTTCGAGAAAGAGATTGAGATGGAGTTTCTCTATGTAGCCCAGGTGGGCCTGGAACTTGCTTTTTTTGTGGAGGATAACCTTGAACTTGTGGCCCTCCTGCCTCCCCTTCATGGGTGCTGGGATTTCAGGCCACACCCACCTTGATAATCCTCTTTTTACCAGTGCTCAAGAGATCTTAGTAACAGCAAAATTTGAGACAAAATTTCTTCTTGCTGTGTGTCATATATCCTCTGAACCACAAGAGGGAGCCAAGGACTAGCAACATGCAGAAAGAGATTAGAATGACTAAGACCTTAGCCTTTGGCAGTCTTTGCAGCGGAGGCTCTGAAGGAACAGCTGACTGGTCCCTGGCATCAGCAATCCGCCTTCTCCTCCAACAGAAAGGCCAGCATTGTTTCTAAACACTGAGACAAGCTGAACAGAATCTCCCCAGCAGGCGAAGGCGGGTAAGCGACCTTGGTAAGGAGTGATGTGGGATGGAAGGTTGAGCACACATCTTGCTGGGCTGGGAGGATGACGTGTGCTCGGCTGAATATGTGAAGGGCAAGTTAAGCCATCCCTGACCCAAATAGCTCATGCCACAGTGTCCTGACCCTGCACTGAAGTGCAACGCTCCAGTTGGCCGAGCTTCAGCAACACCTACGCCCTGGGTGAGAGGACGCCCTCTCTCTCCCATCACCCAGGGGCTCCCAGTTACCCAGTGGACTTCGTTTCTTTGCTGCTGTTTTGATAGAACACCCTGACAAAGGCAGCTTAGGGGACACAAGGCTTGTTGTCACTCACAATTTCAGGTTAAAGTCTATCCTTGTGGAAGTCACATTGCGACCACAATCAAAGGCAACACATCCATGAGGGCATTCTTGTATTCTTGTGCTCATCTCCACTCTTCTGCAGTTCAGGGTCCCCTGTCCAGAGAATGCTGTCACTCACAATGAACTGGTCTCCCCACTAATTAACATAACAGACCACTGACCTTATCCAGACAATTCCTTCCCAGGGGATTCTACAGGATGCCAAATTGACAGTCAAAAGTAACTAGAGTTCAATCCCCAGGACCCAAATGGTAGAAGGACAGACCAGACATCTCAACCCGTCCTCTGACTTCCATACGTGCACACAAAATAAGTACACACAAGTAAATAAAGTAGGGAGTAACTGAGGAAGACACCTGATGGCAACCTCTGGCCTCACATGCACACACAACATACCATGCACACACAACATACCATGCACACACACCTCAGACACCAACTGTTCGGTGGGTTCTTTGTTTGTTTGACTCTTGTTGATGTTGCTGTTGTTTTGTTTGGGGTTTGGGGTTTCCAAGACAGGGTTTCTCTGTGTAGCCTTAGCTGTCCTAGGACTCACTCTATGAACCAGGCTGGCCTCGAACTCACAGAGATCCACCTGCCTATGCCCCCTCCCCCTCTCCCCTGAGTGCTAGGATTAAAGGTGTGCACCACCACAGCTCGGCTTCAATCGTCGTTTTTGTGTTTGCTTGCTTGTTTTTCCCTTTTTCTATTTTATTTGAGGCTCTGGTGTGTCACAGGCTGGCCTCAAACTCACGATTCAGCTGAGAAAGGTCTTGAATTCCTGAGCCTCCTGCCTCTGCCCTCTGAGGTTTTAATTACAGCCATGCTGCTGTATGTGAATAGTATCTCCAACTAGGGTTTTGCCTATTTCCCCAATGGCTAATCACGTTGAACATTTTTTTTTTGATTATGTGTATATACGTGTGTAGTCTGTGTGTGGGTTTGGGCACATCTATGCAGTCACCCACGGAAGTCAGAAGAGGATGGCCAATCCCCAGGATCTAGAGTTACAGGTGATTGTGAGCCTCAAGGTGAGTCCTTGGGGAGATCGGCAAGTACTCTGCCTGCAGAGCTGTCTCCAGCCCTGGGCAAGTGCTTTCTCCTTTACTTATTTACTGATTGACTGACATGTATTCACGTGTGTATCTTCTGTGTGCTTTTGGAAGTCAGAGGTAACGAGAGTCTGTTCTTCCTACAGTGTCGATGCAACTCAGATTGCCAGGCTGTGTGCCTGTTGCATCTTTGCATCTTTTTTTCCCTCCTTTTTATTTATTCTTTGTGTCTTTCACATCATGTGTCTCCATCTCATTCTTTTCCCGTCCGTTCATATCTGTCATCTGCCCTTGCAACCTCCTCACCAAAATGAAATACAATAAAATTTAAGAGAAAAAAGAAAAGAGAGATAAGGAAAAAACTAATCTCATAATTAATCTCATTGTGGAAGCAGTGGTGTGACACGGTGAGTCACGCAGTAAACCCCTTTGTCCATATGTCTTTACTTGCAAGTGTTCATTGTAAATAGTCATTGTCTGGTTCAAGGCCTTTGATTTCGGCTACGCTATCAATGCTGGGCCCTCACTGGGACTTCTCTCGTTATGCTGCTGTGGCCCTCTGGTTTGGAGATCCTGCAGCTTTGGGTCTGCAGGACTGGTCCCTTCACAGGCTCCAGCATATCAGAGATGGAGCGGATGTTAGGATGGGTCAATAGGTAACCCTGGTTTGGGCCTGGGTAGTGGCTGGGTTGGTCAGCTCACCTGCTCTCCCCTGTCCTCACCACCAGGGGGAGCTCTCCAGCATTGTCCTGGCTAGTTGACCCTTGCAGTAATGGGGAGAGGGGCAGTTCTGCTTTCATGGCCTCAGCGTTGGATCTCCCACACCTATACCTTCAGGGCCAGCTCTTCTGTGATGCCTAGGCTGCCCTAGGGGCCACTCTCCCCAGTGCTTAAGTTGATGAGGGACGCTGCCGCAGGGGCATCTCTCCCCCACCCATGCCACCACATGACAGATGAATAATAGGGGCAGCTCTCCCATGCTCTCACAACTTCAGGGCTGGCTCACCCACACCTCTGCCAATGGGGTTGGTTGGTTCTATTGCGCTTCCCATGAGAGGTACAGGACCTGCTCTCCTGAGTGTTGCAGCTACCCATCATGTCTTAAATTATTTATCCTTACTGTTTAGTTCTAAGAGTCTTTCAGATAGTATAGTTATAAGTTCCTATACAATTTCTAAGTGTCTAGGAGATATAAGTTTCTCCCACTCTGCGGGTTATATTTACTCTTCATTTTCCTTGAGACCAGGTCTTGTTATGTAGCCCAGGCCTGGAACTCAATAGCTCAGGCTGGTAAAGTGACACAGTCTTCTGTTATGAGCACTTTCCCGCCAGCCTGGTCCCACAGCTGCATCAGCCCCAATTAACATACAGAGACGTGTATTAATCAGGAAACTGCTGGCCAATTTCTTATTGGTTAGCTCTGTCTTAAGTAATAAGCCATGATTACTAATATATGTATTTGTACATGGTCTTATCTAGAAGGCCAAACTCACGCATCCTCTCCTCCCAAGATCACATTGCTACTCTGTCGTACATTTCTCAGACTCTTCCACCTCTTCTAGTCCCACCTATCTTGCTTCCCTATTGGCCAACAGTGCTTTATTCATTAACCAATAAGGGAAACATATTTACAGAATGACATCTCCTATCAGTCTTCCCCATCTTGACTATATCACTAACCAAGATGGTGGCCATGTCACATGGCTGTTGCCATTTTGATGAGGTAACTAGCCAAAATCACAATCAAGCCACTTTGTTGCATGTGGCATGAGCTGATTTCCAAGAGCCCATGTGATGATTTTACCCAGGTAAAAAGCATCTGTCCTGAGGACCACACGGTCTGAGGCAGTGGTGCACTAACCACACCATCTGTTCTCCATCCCCTCATCCCTGACCCAGGAGACACCTGGCATAGAAGGAAAGGAGAATCCTACACCCAGAGAGAAAATAGGAAGCTAAACTCAGCATCATTTATCTCTCACCACATGGCTATCAGTAATCCAGAAAAACTTGAGAGAGAAGGGGGCCTTTAAAAAAAAAAAAAAAAAACAATGTGTGTGCACATGAACGCATGCATGTCAGAGGACATCTTCATGTTTTCAAAGCTCAGTCTTTCGTTCCTGAGTCAGTAACAAGGGAACGATGACCATGGTGCCCTGCCAAAAGGAAGCCTGTTAAAACTACCCAAACTCTCATAACGTACCATCCAAAATTTGCAATGTCTATTGTTTAATGCATTGTTTATTATCCTCATAACTGAGAAAACCTCACTATAATGAGAACAGGCAGCAACATTGGCAACACTCAAGATGTCAGACATTAGAACAGTCTGAAAAGGACTGGAAACAGACATCGATCGGCAAGAGACTGTGGACATGCTTGAAGCAAGGGGAAAAATAGTTTCCGTTAAGAAGCAGGTATGGTGACTGACTGTCTTAATCACTATTCTTTTGCTGCAAAGAGACACCATGACCAAGGCAACTATTGTAAGAGAAAGTATTTAATTGGGGGTTTGCTTGCAATTGCAGAGGTTAATCCATTATCACCATGGCAGAGAGCATGACAGCATGCAGGCAGACATCAGAACATCTTGATCCACAGGCAAAGAGAGAAAGAGACTTTGAGCCTGGTGGTGGTGGCATATACCTTTAATCCCAGCACTTGGGAGGCAGAGGCAGGCATTCTTCTGTGAATTTGAGGCTAGCCTGGTCTACAGAGCTAGTTCCAGGACAGCCAGAGCTACACAGAGGAACCCTGGGGGGAAAAGGGGTGGTAAGGGCTGAAGAGATAGATGGTTTAGAGCTCACACTGTATTTCTCAACACCCACACCAGGAATCTCACAACTGTAATGTCAGGGCAAGATAATGCACTCACAAGCACACACACACACCCCACACACACAGTTTTAGAAATAAAAATTAGAATAATAGTATAAGCTTTTAAATTAGTGGTTCTCAACCCGTGGGCCATGATCCCTTTGGTAAAACCTCTGTCTTCAAAAACATTTACATTGCAATTTATAACCACAGCAAAATTACAGCTACGAAAATGATTTTATGGTAGGGGTCAACACAGCATGAGGAACTGTACTAAATGGTCACAGCATTAGGAAGGTTGAGAACCTCTGTTTTAAAGGACGAGAGAAAATTCTTCCCACGCCCAGCTCTGACATACTCCAATAGGAAGAACTTTTCTCTCCATGTTGGCAGACCTGACAACTTGAGTGATGGGCCCGTGTCTCTAGTATCTGCTATGAAGGCTAGGGGTGTGGTGGCATCAGATAGTGGAAAATGGGTGGCCCAGAGCCTGCTGGAAGCTGGAAGGACCTACCACATTTGCCTGTCGGTTCTCTGAAGAACACTGCTCTCTGGCCATCCTGAACAGGACAGCTTGGAATAGCAGCCCTGTGCAGTAACCACTCGCAGAAATCCCCGCCCCATTCTTCATCATCCTTCCTTGGCCTTTTCTTGAGTGTAAATACACTGAGGTTCTTTCGTGTAAACTAAAAAACACCCTGGATGGGATCAGGACAGACCAGAGAAGACAAAATAAATGGGTGGGCTTGAATCAGATGGGTGGGACTCACCACTTTCAACAATGTGACCACAGTGAGCTAGAGGGAGACAGAGGGGCACCAGCATCTCAGGGACCAGCAAGTGGAACCCAGTCTACCCCCGTGTTATAGAAGAGGAGAGTGAGCCTTGAGCTGGAACAAGAAATTGACAGCCCTGGGGGAATTTCACCAGAATTAGACAGGGATCTATATAATTCTAGGAGCCAAATGAGCCACACCAGTTTTTTCCTGTGTTGGGAGTGGAGCACAGGGCCTTGTGTGTGCCAGGCAATCACCATCCCTGAGCTGCACTCCCAGTCTCGTAATCAAACTTCTGAAAAACCAAAGTTGGGGGAAAGAACCCTTGAGAGAAACGAAACCCACAGAGAAAAGCAGTTCCTTGGACAACAGATTCCTCACCCCATACCATGCAAACCAAACGGAAGCAGCCTAAGAACTCTCAAGTGTTTAAAACCGTGAAAGCAGAGTTTATATCCAGTAAAAATACTGTTCAGAATAAAGGCAGAAATGACTATTAAAAAGGAATTGTGTATATCTATGTGTGTGTGCTGTGGTGTACGCACAGCTGTGTGAGTGTATGTATGCACGCGTGTAGACATGTCAGCCAAAGAAGGGTGTTGGGCCTCCGACTCCCTGAACCTGGAGTGAGATAGACAGGCAGCAAGTCCGGGAAATCCTCCTGTCCCACAACTGCCACAACACTAAGGATGCAGGGGCTTATGGTCAGGTCTGGCTTTCTACATGGATGCTGAGGACTTGAACTCGGTCCTGCAAGCTTGTGCACCAAGCTCTGTCACCCACTGAGTCATCTCCTTGGCCCCGGGAATCAACATTCTTGTAAAAAGAACAACTACAAATAACTCTTGTAGCTCAGATAGCTCGTCGTATGCTCAAAGGTTTTATGGTTCCCGGTTCCAACCGTCCACAGCACCAGAGACAAAGCACCCTGAAATAATTGACCACCAGCTGAACAACCCTTAGAAAGTGGCTAAAAAGAAAAACAACCAAAAATCATGAAACAAGAAGGTTAAAATAACCCTTTCAAGAAGGTTGAAAAAGACGCCTCTATGTCCAGCATGTTTGAGACTTCCCCGTGGCTCTGAGCAAAACACTGCCAAGTTAACCTGAGGGGAGGGATATCCTTTTGGCTTTAAGAAGAGTAAGGAAGAAAAACAAAGGAAAAAATAAAATAAAGGTAATTGCAATTGCATAATGGATTCTTCTCTTGAGTGTTATTGTTTGTTGTTCTTTGTTGTTTTGTTTTTTGAGACAGGGTTTCTCTGTGTAGCCCCAGTGCCCTGAAACTCCCTATACAGACCAGGCTGGCCTTGAACTCACAGAGATCCACCTGCCTCTACTTCCTGAGGCATGTGCCACCGTACGTGCCTCCCCACCCTCACTTTGAGACAGGATCTCAAAAGACCCAGGCTAGCTTTGAATTCCCCAAGTAGTCAAAGATGAGCTCGAACTCCTGACGCTTCTGCCTCCACCTCCCAAGTGCTGGGTGTGGTAATTAGTGTTAATTTGGAATCTAGAACCACCTGGGAGGTGAGCCTTTAAGGATGCCTATATGGAATAATCTTTAAATTTTTATAATTTAGGTATGGAGAGATAACTCAGTGGTTAAGAGCACCGATTGCTTTCAGAAGACCTGGCTGGGTTCGGTACCCAGCCCTCCCATAGTGGCTCACAAACCTTCTGTTAACACCAGTTCCTGGGAACCAAATCTGTGGGCACCAGGCATACGTCTGGAGCACATACATACATGCAGACAAACATTCAATACACCTAAAATTAAACTAAATACATCTTTCTTTAAAAGAGAGCAAGAAAGAACTCCCATCCATCATGGCAGGAAAGGGGAAAGGCATGACTGCGAAAATGGGCAGTAGCAGTCTGGAGGCAGAACAGGAGGTATACCAAGCTACAGAACATCAAGGCCCACCCTCTAGCCTCCTAACCTTCTAAAACAGCACCATGGGTTGGGGGCCATTATTTAAACACATAAGCGGGGTGGAGTGGGAGGTGGGCGTTGGGGACCACTGCATAATCAAGCCAGAATGCTTGCAGGGAAACTCTTAGCCCTTGACTTGGGAACCCTGCGGGGAGGTTTGGTTGAAAGCTCTTTTCCTAGGGCAACCCAGACGCCAAGGAAGCTGACCTAGGGGCAGGGAGGGAGTCCACCTTGTTCCCAGCATGAGGCAATGCCTGGAAACGCTGAGAAGCAGCAGCTGGACACGTGTAATCACCAGCTGGAGAGTAGATGAGGACACCATGCCTTATAGCTCCGATGGAGATAATGGAAATGGACCCTCATTCTGTTTCTAAATTTGACGGAGCTCAGACATACATGTTCTAGTTGCCTTTCCCAAAGCCTTAAGATATACCTGCTCTTCAGGTCCAGGCCACTTTGGGTGAGAGACCAGTTCTACAAATTCTAAAATGTATTTTATCAGATGTTTTCATTACTTATTAATCATTTGAGTTTACTAGTTTAAAAGTATTCCTCACATTAAATATTTTTCCCAATATTTTCTTTCCATTTGAGTTGGAAGACAGCTAATATTTATATTTATATTCAGTCACATTCTAAAGGGTGTCATTTGATTCTTATGATCACACTAGTCAAGTATTTTATTGGTTGCAAGGGGAAAAACAGTCAGTTCAAATATGCCTGGGGGTATATAGCTCAGTAGTAAATGCACACCTCAGCCCATGAAGATGACTCAGTGGATAAAGGAACTTGCTGCCAAAACTGACAACCCGGGTTTAGTGCCTGCAACTCACATGTTAGAAGAAGAAGAAGAAGAAAAACAACATCCCAAAAGATGTTCTTTGGGGCTGGAGAGATGGCTCAAAGGTTAAGAGCACTGGCTGCTTGCTCTTCCAGAGGTCCTGAGTTTAACTCCCAGCAACACAACCATCTGTAATGAGATCTGGTGCCCTCTTCTGGCACACATGGAGGCAGACACTGTATACACAATAAATAAATAAATCTTTTAAAAATTGGAATTTTTAAAAACAAAAACTACCAGATGTTCATAGTGGCTGTATCACTATGGCAAACCTGTGTCTCTCAACATAACATATATATACCTTAAATTTTTTTCAAAATTCATTCTACAGTCCATCTTTGTGGAAGAGGAAGAGGAAGAGAAGGAGAAAGAAGAAAAAGAAGTTTAACTGGAAAACAGCTGAGCATATTTGGCCTTGGAAATCCAGTGGCTTAGTCTCGAGACACTCGTGTTTGTTATCTGTCTATCTTAGAAAAGTCCATTTCCAGCAGAGTCAGGGAATCTCTGGAGGGACTGGCGAGATGGCTCAGCAGTTAAGGGCACCGGCTGATCATCCAGAGGACCTCTGTTCCATTTCTGCACACAAATGGCAGCTGTCTGTAACTCCAGTTCCAGGGATCAATGCCCTCTTCCAGCCCCCGGGACACTGTATCTACTTGGTGCGTACACACACATGCAGGCAAGACTGCAAACAGATTGTTCTGTCCCTCCTGTCAGTTCCCAAATCATGACATGGAGACTTATCATTAATTATAAAAGCTCAGCTGGCTGGGAAGTGGTGGTACACGCCTTTAATCCCAGCACTTGGGAGACAGAGACAGGTGGATCTCTGTGAGTTCCAGGTCAGCCTGGTCTACAGAGCAAGTTCCAGAACAGGTTCCAAAGCCACAGAGAAACCCTGCCTGGAAAAACAAAAAACAAAAAACAAACAAACAAAAAAAAACAAACAAACAAACAAAAAAAGCTGAGCTGATGGCTTAGGCTCATTTCTGACTAGCTCTTCAAACTTAAATTAACCCATTTCTATTAATTTACTTCCTGTTTTATTATCTTTACTCTGTATGATTTCCTGTTTCTTCATCACTGGCTGGTAACTCTCCTGGTCTCCACCCAGATTCTCTCTGCCCTGAAAATCCTGCCTAGGTATTGGCCATTTAGCTTTTTATTAAACCAATCACAGTGGCGTATCTTTACACAATGTAAAGGAATATTCCACCACACATGACACCCATACAAATAAAATACAAATAAAGAAAGAGAGAGAGAGAGAGAGAGAGAGAGAGAGAGAGAGAGAGAGAATAAAAGAGGCACAGGTGCCATGAGAGAGATGGTGAGTGGGAGGGGGCAGAGAAGCATATTTAGAGGTCACTTCCCTGAATTAATCCTAAGGACAAAAGAAATATCAGACTTTTGTAAGTTTGGGATCCTGACAGGAAGTTTCATAGCACAGGATCTATTTCAACACAGTATACATGACAAAGAGCATGGAAAAGCCAGGTGCTGGCCAGGGTTATAATTTAAGGACTGCTGTTAAACCATAGCACAGATGGCTTCTCAACTGTCACAGAGAGAGAGAGCTTCCGGTAAGTTGGCTGCTGTCACAGAGAGAGAGCTTCTGTTAAGTTGGCTGATGTCTTCAGGTGGGATCTGGCCTAAAGACGTAAGCCATAATAGTCTAACAATGTCTACCAACTATTCTTGGCAAAGTGAGTCCAGAGGAAATAAAATATCAGTGCTACCCAGATATGGCACACATGCCTGTCACCCCAGCATCCAGAAAGTGAAGGCATGAGGATCAGAAGTTCAAAGTCATCCTCTGCTACATAGTAAGTTCAGGCTAGCCTGTGTACCTATGACTCCATGTGAAAACAACACAGTTTGGACGCTATTAACACCACTGTCTTCAAGGGCTCGGCTCATTGTCCCATTCTCCTCCCCAAATCTTCCTGTTTCCTTTGTCATTTTATTTTTCTTTTTGAGACAGAGTTTCTTTGCGCCCCGGCCATCCTGGAACTTGCTCTAGAGACCAGGCTGGCCTCAACTCAGAGATCCCACCTACTTGCCTCTACCTCCAAGTGCCAGGATTAAAGTCATAGGCCACCACCACCTGGTTTCTTTGATAATTTACTATATAGCTTTGCTTCGTTTACAACATGCTATTCCAGCCTGGAGCCTTCTGATCTTTATCTAAAGTTCCTTCAGCTCTGGGAGTTTCTGTGGGGTTTTTTGTTGTGATGGTTGTTGGGTTGTCTTTTTTTTTTTTTTTTCCTTCCATTATACGCCTGAAAATTTTCCATTCACTGTGAAAACACAGACATCTTAAATTAGGAGCATTACTTGCCCATTGGAGTCATTAGCAAAACGAGTAAAACCAGAGGCTTCTTAATTTATTAAAAGAAGTCTCACCTACGTAAAGTCATTCCAAGGAAAAGGGTTCCAATAGCCATTCAACAGCCACAGCATAGGTGTGCCTCTAACATGCCCACACGTGTCCTGGGCATTTATCTGCTCCACCTATCTCAGAAGCCTAGAGACTCGAGGTCTATTTCAGGTGTTATTATGGTTTGGTAAGGAACAGAAATGGGTATAGATATGAAACTGCAAATTCCAAAGGCCCATTATCCATCCACCTGCCTCCCTCCCTCACTGTTAAGGTTGGCCATTTGTAATATGACCATTCGATGAATTTATCGAGAAGAAAACCTAAGAGACCTTCCCTCTAGTCTCTGGCTTTAAGGACTGGAGAACTGAGCCTTCAGGCAGTAACATTCCATTTACCTTTGGTAACTCCTTGCATTGGGCCCATCCCCAGAACCCAGCCCAGAACTTAGTTGGGTTGGTGAACAAGAGAGGATCTAAACTGATGAAAAGTTTAAAGAGTGATAGAGACTAAGCACAGAGGAAATTGTATTTAAAATAAAAACAGGGTTTGGTTTTTTTTCTTTTTTTTTTTTCTTTTTTCTTTTTTCTTTTTTTTTTTTTTGAGACAGCCTTAGCTGTTCTGGAACTTGCTCTATAGACCAGGCTGGCCTCGAACTGCCTGCCTCTGCCTCGCAGTGGATCCTTGTTTTTAAGTGTCTTCCCTTTTCCCTTCCTCCCCTCCCCCCACCTCTTTTCTATTTTGGTCTGCTTGCACTGACTTCTAAGCATTAATTTCTCCCTCTCCCTCTCTCTTCTCTCTCTTCTCTCCTTGTCCTTTTTTGAGGTCAGGGTTTCATGTTGTCCAGAGTCACCTGAAGCTCACTATCTAGCTGAGGGGGCCTTGATCTTGGACTCCTAGTACTTCTTTGAGACTGGGTTATAAGAGAACCAAACATTTATATATATGGTCTCACTATGAAGCCCTGCATGGCCTATAGAACTTGTTATGCAGACCAAGCTGTCTCACGGGGATCCTCCTGCCTCTGCATACTGAGGGCTGGAATTACAGACATGCACCACCATGTCTGGCAAACAAAAAGGCTTTGAAGAAAATTGTTCTTAAAATACCAGCTAATTGGGGGGCTGGAGAGATGGCTCAGTGTTTAAGAGCACTGACTGCTCTTCCAAAGGATTCAGGTTCAATTCCCAGCACCCATATGGCAGCTCACAAATGCCTGTAACTCTGAAATCTAACACCTGCATTCATGCAGACAAAACACAAATGCACATAAAAATAATTTTTAAAAAAATACCAGCTAATTCAAAGATTTCTATTTAAAAAAACACACAGGAATTTTAAGTTCTTGCTGCAGGCAACAGTGCTTAAGGAGGTCAAATTGCTCTACAGGGGGAAAAAAGGGAAGAAATTCCATTTACTTATTTTTTTTTCACATTGCTTTGTTTTTTCTGTTCTGAGCCAAGAGCAGAGCGCAAGGGTGGAGGCCGTTGGGAATAACGATGCCTAGACTTGATATTGCTTCTGTGGTTCTTGCCCCCGGCCGTTCATGGTAGACCGCCACCTACTCAGGACCTTGGGACCATTCTTGGTATGAAAACTAAAGGATGGGCTGATGACAGGGTAGAGATCAGACTGTTGAATGGAGACCAAGAATTCAGCAGAGGCAGCCGGGGACCATGAGCCCACAGCTCCATAGGGAGTACGCTGCCATCTTGGCCAGGGATCTGGTTTCCTTCTCCCTGCGGCTGGAACATGCATGCACATTCAGGCCAATCTTAACTCGATCTGCCTGAGAATTGATTGTACTGGGGTTTAAAAAGCACCTCATATCTTCGTAAGATGCCTTTAGGAAACAACAGCCAATCAAACCACTAGAAAAGTGAGTCACAGGAAAACAACAAAAATCAGCAAGAGTGCGCCCCACTAATCACATCTCAGTCCTCGGGAGGCTAGAGAAGAAAGCGCCGTGCATTCCGGGCCAGTCTGGGCTACATAGCAAGATCCTATCACAAGACAAAACACAAAGGGAGGGGCAGTGCTCAGATTTGTTAAGATCCTAGTTGAGTGCGCTACTACGTATCATTTTTTAATAGCAATTTTGTATGACAGGGTCCACGCTACCACCACATATCAAGCTTCAGTGGAAATCAAAAAATTGGCTTCATTTAAGGCCCCTCTGCATCACAGCCGTCCGATTTTCACCTTTTCACACTGGCTCTGATCTAAGCTGCTATATACATGTGGCAAAATTGCTGGCTGAAATTGCATTTCCCGTGATAGATTAAATTTCTTTTACTTTCCCTATTAAGGCTCTGGTATTAGCTAGGTGCAGTACACACTCCTGTAATACCTGGGAGGTGGAGGCAGGAGAATCTCAGGTTGATAGTTAGCCTGGGCCATGTAGTAAGACCCTTTTTCAAAACCAAACCAAAAGGCCACTTTGATTTAAGGAAAGTGAGTATTCAAGACTTAAAATGTTGTGGATGGCTACATGGCTCATTGGGAAAAGATGCTTGCTTCCAAGTCTGAGGACCTGAGTTGGATGTACCAGTATTTACAAGTAGAAGGAAAGAACCAACTTCTGCAAGTTGTCCTCTGACCTACAAGTGTACCACACACACACACACACACACACACACACACACACACACACTATTTTTAAAGATGAAAATTTTACTAGTACAAAGCAATTACTAAGATTGGGTAGGGATTGAACCTGAGCCCTTTGCATGCCTAGAAGGTTCTCTGCTACTGGGCTATGTCCCTTGCCTTTCTTATCAGATTTGAATGTGCAGTTTCGCTGGTTGCGAAGTGCAGAAAGGGGGGAAGGAAAACCAGATTCTTTAGCAAACTCTGTGAGGTCAAAATAACATTTATGGGCTGAAGAGATGGCTCAGCGGTTAAGAGCACTGGCTGCTTTTCCAGAGGTCCTGGGTTCAATTCCCAGCACCCACATGGCAGGTCGAAGCTGTCTGTAACTCTACTTACAGGGGACCTGATGCCTTTATGCACATAAAATGAAGTTAAATAAATTATTTTAAAAAACAACAATATCATTTATTTGCTTCTCAAATCTTTGACTACTGGCAAGCCTGAGATTAAATTGTCAGCCTAGCAAGTCACAGTAAGGGTCCTCCTTTTGCTGATGATGGCTTTTTACTGTGGCATTATCTACAGAGGGGTAGGGAAGCACTCAGGTTTGTTTATTTGTGTGTGTGTGTGTGTGTGTGTGTGTGTGTGTGTGTACACAAGCGAGTATGAACACAAGCTCTGCACATGTCTGTTTGGGTGTGCTACAGAGGCCAGAGGAAAATACAGGGCCTCTCTACCTTATCCCCTTGAGAGCAGGGCTTTCACTCAATCTGGAACTAGGCTGACAGCCTGGCGATGCAGCAATTCTACATGTAATCACACCTGACTTTTCTTCTGTGGGTGTTGGAGATTTGAACTTGTGTCTTCACGCTTGCCAAGCAAGCACTTTTACTGCTAAGCCATCTCTCCAGCCCTTCTGGTCTCCTCCAACAAGAGCTATTAAACAAACATCCTTAAAACCAACTATTCTCTGAAACAAAGGGATTTATTGAGCCACTACATATGCTTTCCAGCAGGAGCTCCTGAGGCTGCCTTTCTTCCCTCTGTGACAGAACAAATGACAGAAACAACTTAAGGGAGGAGAAGTTTCTTTCAGTTCCCAGTTTAGAGAGTCCCGTCCAACAGGGTGACGGGGGTAGCAGGAGCGGACAGTTCCTGGTCACATGATAGCAGACAGGTAGTATAGCGGTCAGGCAAGAAGCCAGATGGTGTATCTTGGAATCCCACCCCTACTGAGCTTTTCCCAGCAGCTATGCCTCCTCACCAAACAGCATGGCCATCTGGGACCAAGTGTTTGGCACAGGAGCTCCCAGCAGACAGTCCACATCCAAACCTCTGCAGGGCTGGCTAACAACCAGAAACATGCGGAACAAACTGAAGATCCAAGCGTAGTTATAACAAGACTTCCGGAACCGAAAGCCTAGGTTGGTCACACTGCGCATGCACTGGCTGTAGGGACGAGGGGCTGGAAAACGCAAATGGAGACAGTTTGGGGCCAGGATGGCTGTCCCTGAAGATGCCTTCTGGCTTCTAGATTCACTATAGTTAATACCCCTGTCAAGTTCTTGTATCATTTATACCCAGGGGCATTGGTAGCCTCCTGAGTGGGTTTAAGCAGTTTTCAAAACACATTCAGGAACGCAGGTTGAACTGAGTCTGTTTTGGTTGATTTGCTTTCTCTGTATATTCTCTACCCTCTGGCCCTTGTTACCACGGTTGGGACAATTCATCATTTTCCTTTAGTCAGGACATGAATCATACCAGGAGTCCCTCACTGCCATGACTTCATGTGAACCTCAACTGTTCCTAACACTCCCATGAGGCTTTGTTTTGATGTGAATTTGGGGGAAAGACCTTCGAACTGTCATCTGATGGTGTGGGCTGCGATCCATATGTAAAGTCTGGAGAAGCCAAAGAGCCAAGGGTGGGAGTTCCGGTCTGAGTCCCAGGCTAGAGAAAGTGGAGAGCAGACTCTGCCACACTCGCCCTTTAGCTGTGCTCATGGTATCCCTAAGACAGCTCCCATCTTTTCAATCCCATCTAGTGTAAGTGGACGAAGGCTATCAAAAGGCGTGTTCAGTCATACCGTGACCTCGTCTCTCACTTAGGAACGTTTTCTCTATAGCAGGCTGTTCGCTTTTATTATATTTGAGAGCTTAGCTCCTTAAATGTAAATCAAGTCAATTTTGGTATCCAAATTTTATTATAAGGTAGAGATACAAAGGAACCATTTGTTTAATGTTTTACCTTTTGTCATAGCCATGTTTTTCATAAAGAAAAACAACTCATGCTGGAGAGGTGACTCAACAGTTAACAGTACACACTGCTCTTGCAGAGGGCCTGCATTCATTTCCCGGCACCCATGTCTAACCCCTCACAAATCACCTGGAACTCTAACTACAGGGGATCTGAGACCACACACGCGGGCGCGCGCACACACACACACACACACACAATTAACTTACTAATTTTTTAAAACTAGGAAAAACAATTCAGTTTTGGTCTGAGATGGTTCAGTGGGTAAAGCACTTGCTAAGCGAACTTTAGTTCATCTTTGGGACCCTCTTACATGTCTTAGTTACGGTTCTATTGCTGAGGCACGGTGACCATAGCAACTCTTATAAAGAAAAACATTTCATTGGGGTGGCTTACATTTTCAGAAGTTTAGTCCATTCTCATCGTGGTGTGACATGGCATGCAGGGTGATACATCTTGACAGTCAGGCAACAGGAAGTGGTCTGAGGCACTGGGCATGGCTTGAGCATGTATGAGACCTCAAACCCTACCTCCATAGTGACTCACTTCTTCCAGCAGGGCCACACCCACTGCGACAAGGCCACACCTCCTGATATGCCACTCCCTTTGGGAGCCATTGTCTTTCAAACCATCAAATTCCATTCCCTGTCCCCAAAGGCTTGTAGCCATATCATAATGCAAAAATGCATTCAGTCCAACTTCACAAGTCCCCATAAAATATTAAAGTTCAAGAATGTGTACAAGTCCAAAGTTCAAAGTCTCTTCTGCAATTCATTCAGTCTCTTAACTGTAATCCCCCATTTAAAAACAAACAACAACAACAAAAACCCAACAAACAGACCACATACTTCCAACATATGATGGCACAGGATATATGTTACCATTGTAAAATGTACTGGAGCAAAGAAATGCTGAAAACCTGCTGGGAAAACTCCAAATTCTGCATCTCCACGTCTGATGTGAAAACACTTCAGATCTCCAGCTCCTTTCAGCTTCGTTGACTGCAATGCACTTGTCTCTCTTGGGCTGGTTCCACACCCTGTTAGCAGCTCTCCTTCCCAGGTATCCCATGGCTCTGCCACCTCCAACATATTGGGGTCTCCCAGGCAATCCAGGCTTCTCCTTCACATCTTCACACAATGGCTTCTCTAGGTCTCTATTCAGGGACACCCCTGACACATGCCTGGCCTCAGTCTGGGAGGCGAATTCCATATCACCTTTCTTCTGTCCTTAATTCTAAAGTGGCCAAAGCTGCCAAGTTCTGCTGCTTGCTGGGTCTGGAACATGGTCCCTCCCCCCATTCAATTATTACAGCTGCACCGACTTTCTGTTTTCAGCGGTTTCCTTCACTGCCTAAGCTTAGCTGTTCTGGAACTTGCTCTGTGGACCAGAGTGGCCTCCTCAAACTTAGAGATCCCCCAGACTCTGCCTCTGGAATGCTGGGATAAAAGGTGTGCTCCATCACACCCAGCTCTAAGCTTTTCTTTAATTCCTTTTGACAAGTTGGAAACTTAGCTAGGTGGGATCTCACCTTGAGGTTATCACTCCCTTTTTCCATTTCTTAATCTGTTTTTCTCCTTCAACATAGAATTTAGCTCCATTCCACTTCCCGGTACTCCTTTTCTCCTCAAATTTTACATTTTGTAGTTTTCCCCGCTCAGCTTGCTTCTCTTCTCATTATAAAGCTTCATTATTAGAGTTACTACTAATAACCACACGACAAAGCCAAATCTCTTCATTTTAGTCTCAGGCAGACTCTTTGGAAAAGGGAAAACGGCAGCCACATTCTTCACCAGACTATCACAAGAGTGATCTCTAAGCCACACATTAGTGTTCTTCTCCTCTGAGACCTCTTGATCCGGGCACCCACAATTCAAATCACACTTAGCACCACTGGCTGCCTTCCATGTTCTTCCGTATGGCCCAGTAAGCAGGATATAAAACGTTCAACTGCTTTTCTAATCCATAGTTCCATATTCCTTCAAACAAAAGCCTAGTCAGGCCTATCAAAGCAATAGCCCAATCCCTGGTAACAACTTATCTTAGTTAGGGTTTCTATTGCAGCAACAAAACACCATGACCTCTGCTTGGTAATGTATATCTCACTTCCTCCATGTCTGGCTGGTGAATCTCTCATGCCAGATTTTTTTTTCCAGAGCGCCTATCTTTGCCCAGAATTCCCACCTATACTCTCCTGTCTGCCTGTTAGCCATTCAGCTCTTTATTAAACCAATCAGAGGTGCCTTAGGCAGATAAGGTAAAACAGAGACACATCCTCACACTGTGTGATCAAATATCCTGCAACATTTCCCCCCATTTGTCTAAATAAAAAGGAAAGGGTTTAACTGTAACACAGTAAAATTATATACAATAAGAACAATTGTCAGATTAAGAACTACATTCATAATGTCCATTCCATTTGTGGTTGGCAACTTTGGAGAAAGTACCCTATTATCTGTCCTATCTTGGTAAGTCCAAAGTTTTGTACCCAAATCACTTTCTATTATAACTTATATTACCAAACAAAAAATACCTTTTTAGACCTTAAAACATTTTCTTAAATAAAAACTTAAGCTCTTATGTCTCTCAACCTTATTAACTTTACAGCCCTTTGGTAAATACCTTTTCTGAATTTGGTAACAAGGAAAACTGTAAGACTATAACTAACTAGTCTTCAAGTCCATTAGGGACCTGAGAAGGGTAGATATTATCTGAGTAAACAGGAAGTGCAGAGCCAGCAACTTCCAAAACTACAGAAATGGCAGAGACAGATGGCTGCCTGGACTACTAGTACCAAAGGTTCCTCTGCAATGTAAGGCCATCCGTTTTGGCCTACAGGCCCAGAATATCTGACAGACTTTCTGTCAACCAGGAACTTTTAAGGACTTGCCTACTTTGTCTTGGCCAAGTTTGGCAGTTGCCTTCCTTTGTGTCCAGCCAGTCCAATTTGGACAGCATACTGTTGTCATTGGAGGCAAGGGCAATTTGTTGCCCTGTGTCTAGCTTTGCCACATTTAAAGAAAACTCCATATGGAGGTTCTCTGATGCCCATCATCTTCTCTGAAGTAGATTTGCACTGCCAGGATCAGATGTATCTCACTGTCATGAAAAGTCTTATGTTATTAAAAACATCTTAAATGCCACATTTTGTAGATCTCAAAAACGTTTGAAGAGTGCCTGTCTATTTAAAATATATCTCTGTTTAACCTTGAAAACATACCTAACGTGACTACTAGTTCTTATAGCTAACTATTAACCTGTATTTCTTAATTATCCTAAACAATTTGTAATAATAGCTTTTAAGGACTATAAAATCACATTATATTTTAAAATGAGCTGCATATATACAATACCTTAAACAAGAGTAGGAATGTATAAACAGTATGTTGTAATAAAATAATATTAAATTTATATCAGTATACAAAAATCCATATCGATATAAAATATTTGAGACTTGTAGCTACCTTTTAGTTCAAAATAGATTCAATAATCTATACTTTTATTCTACCATTACTGTACCTAACCTGTTTCTCCTTCTAGATGGGAAAGAAGAAGAAAATAGACAAGAAAAAGGAAGAAATCCCTTAGTCTAGCCTTCTTTGTTTCATTTTTTCCCCCTGACCATAACCAATAATAACTTGCACCAACTCCCCTAAATTTTGACAAATATCCGTAACCCATTGAACCAACCAAAAATCACCCACTTCTAGTTTCAGGAATGGGGGCATCATGTTCTTAAAATTACTTTCGGTTGTCTTGGGGTGATGAACATCTTTAGAGGACCCTGAAAAAATTGGGATAATGGTCAAGTCCTGGAGGAGCTAGCTGTATCATTTGTTGTCCAGTCTGTGTGTAATAGCAAAGTACAGGGTTCATCTGAAGTCCTGGCTGGAGTAGTTTGTGAAGCTGGACCAACTCAGCCAGCCACTTTGAAGTTGTTCTGGATGAAGAATTTTGAAAAAATTGCAATGGAGGCATTCTAAGAGGCTGGATCACCAATGACAATTCTTCATTGGTGTCTGGTATTTTTTTTTTCTGAAAACACATAAACTTTTAAAGGTAACATACATATCTGCATTAGCATAAACATGGAGTGTCCTGTGTGCACCAATCAGCTAAGCATGATTTTTTTTTAATGTGTGAGCAGGTAAAAGGCATCTGTCAACTTTATAAGTCTGTTTGGATGCATAACCAAACTGTAATATAAATTTCTGTCCATGCCATATGAAAGGATGGCATGTAATAATAAGTCATGAGGACTCTTTAGCCAACAAGATTTATCATGTCTCATCCAGTCTCAGAGCTGTTCCCATGTAGAGGGATCAGCATGTATGTCACCTGTATTGTAGTTTTCTCAGTCTCTTCCTTCATGTCTGCAGCCAAGATTTTCAGGAGGTTTTTCCCTGATCAACACTGATCTTTATTAATTTTGAAGGACTCTATAGGTTTATGTTTCCTGTGGAAACAAAAGCATAACCTCCCCCCCAACACAATATATTTTCTGGCTTCCATTCTGAAGTTAAGACATCCTTAAACTATATAGGCTGGTTTAATTCAGCAGTTTTTTTTTACACAATCCAATGTCTCTTACCTGCTGTTGCTTTTCATTCATTAGCATTTTAAAAACTTAAGATTAATAAAAACACTATATAGGGTTCAAATGCACAAATGCATGGTGTTATAGTTCCCATCCTTATGTGGCTTCATTTTTCTCTCTTTAAATACTTCACTTTATTATTTTTAAACTACTTATTTTTTCTATGTTTGTCTTTACCTGTTTTCTTTTCTTTCTTCAGCACCTAAGTACATTTTCAAGAATACCATACCTGTTCAGAGATTTTCTTGGTCTAGATCTGGCTTTCTGCTGCTCTAGGAAAATGTTGCAAAATTATTGCAAAGCCTTTCTGTGTGGACTCAGGCTCCTTTTTAGCTCTTCTTAGCACATGGGGCTGATGGCTGGCTTTAACATACTTGGGTCGAGTTAGAGTTGAGCCTCTACCGACCTAGCTCTGGGAAGTTGCTGGATCCACACTGTGGCTGGTGTTTCTACCTAGTCTCCTACTGAGCAAGCCAGCTGCTTATAGGCCTTATGTTTGGATATGCATGCTTCTGTGTGGGATGCCAGATGTAGTATTTTATCTTTGGACTACCAACTCCCGAATAAAGACATGGAAACTTCTTATTAAATATGAAAGCTTGACCTTAGCTTAGGTAAGATTCTTTTCCAGAATTCCTATCTCTGCCCAGAAGTCCTGCCTAGTAGCTCTTTATTAAATCAATCAGAAGATGCTTTAGGCAGGTGAGGTAAAACAGGCGCATTTTTACACAGTATAATCATGTACCCTGAAACAGCTGCTGTTCTTGGTGGTCATCCCATGGTACTGGCATCTCCAAAATGCTGGGCTCCCTCACTGCAACTGGGTTTCACTTCCACCAATAGTGTCTCCTAGGCTCTCTTTCTGGTGCCAAGACTCAAGGTCTCTGCATGACCACCTTCAGTCCTGGGCCTTCAACAGCCACTAAAGCTGCACCGTCACCAATGGTCACCCCTAGCCTCTCACAGTGCCAAGCATTAGCTGTTTTTCATGACCCCTTCCTGCCTTCAAAACCAGTACACATTACCAAGTTCAGCTGCCAGCATGAGATTCAACCATGGCCACCTCTGGAACACTGCTTTTGTGTTCTCAGGAAACACTTCCCAGAATATTCCATTGCAATGATGCTGGTCTCTTCTTAATCCAGTAATTTAGCTCTAGCTAACCAGCATCAATTGTCCCAGAAACACAAAGTTTTTACTTTAGTAGTTCTGGCGTCTTGTTAATCACGGCTGACCAGAGCAACAGAATCTTAAATCAAAATAGCAAACAGCCCTGATCGTCTTTACATTTTCCTCTGAAACTTCACAAACCAGGCATCTATCCTCTGCTTTGCTCTCAACATTCTTATCTTCCAAGCTCCCACAGAACAGAACATCCCACTGAGCTCTCTACACTCAATGGATGTCCACGCCCAAAGTTCCAAAGTCCTTCCATAATCCTCCCCAAAACATGGCCGGGCCCATCACAACAATACCCCACTCCTGGTACCAACTTTTATCTTAGGATTTCTAATGCTGTGAAGCTACACCATGATCACAATAACTCTTATAAAAGAAAAAAAACCATGTAATTGGGGTGGTTTGCATTTTCAGAGGTTTGGTCCATTATCATCATGGTGGGACATGGCAGAGTGCAGGCAGACACAGTGCTGGAGTTGAGAGTCCTACATCTTGATAGGCAGACAAAAGGAAGTGGTTTGATGATGGGGGTCGCCCTTCTGTATATATGTTTCTCTTATTGGTTGATTAATAAAACACTGATTGGCTGATTGGCCAGGCAGGAAGTATAGGCAGGGCTAGGAGATGAAAATTCTGGGAAATATAGGCAAATGGAGTCGTCCTGTAGAGCCTGGGAAGAGAGGACGTGCAAGGTGTTCTCTGGTAAGCCAGGACCATGTGGAAATATATATTAATATATATTAATAGAAATGGGTTAATAATTAAGACAGAGCTAGCCAATAAGAAGCCCAAGCCACAGGTCAACGGTTTTATAATTAATATGTCTTGTGTGTTTATTTGGTGCTGTCAAGGGTGGCAGGACCCTGCCAGAACAAAGAACCTCTCGTTACTGTCTGAGACACTGGCTGTGGCTTGAGCATATATGAAATCCCAATGCCCACCCTGTCTGCGACACACTTCTTCAAACAGGCCACACCCACTCCAACAAAGCGCAATTCCCTTTGGGGGCCATTCAATCCACCACACCACATCAAAGTGGAAGGAGAAAACTGACTCCCAAAATGTTCCCTGACCTTCTGGGCATGCGCGTCCCCTTCCACCAACACGAACACAGATGCAGTAATCACGAGTAACTAACTTTTTAAAACTATGAAACTGGCTGGGCAGTGATGGCACACACAAACTACTGAGGATTCTTCTGTTTATGTCTCCATCTCCCTAGAGGAGTTCTGGGGTTACAGATGTGTGCACTTGCTTTGTCCAGCTTTATGTGGGTTTTGATTTTGAGGGTTTTTTTGTTTTGTTTTGTTTTTCGAAACAGGGTTTTATTGATGTTTAATAAGGATCAGGAGAAACAAATAGGTCGAATGGATGTTTGAGAAATAACTCACAACATAGACAGATGAACACCAGCAGGTTTTAGGTCTCAAGGATGCCTCCGGATGTCCTCCTGTCCCTATGCTGCAAGCAAGAGAGCTCTCCGAGCCCCCTCCTCAGCCTTCATTCCCCCGGGTCACGTCAGGCCCTATCTCCACCCCCAATGGGCATGGTCTATGCCACAGGTGCGGGACAAGGTGAATATCTCACTACAGGGTTTCTCTATGTAACCACTCTGGCTGACCTGAAGTCTCTCTGTAGAGCAGGCTGGCCTCAATCTCACAGATATCTACCTGCTTCTGCCTTCCAGTAGTGGGATTAGAGGTGTGTGCCACCACCGGAGCGAGCTCTTTTCTGTTGATTCTGAGCGCTTTTCCCATCCACCCCTGGATTTATAAAGATCAACACTTACCTTTCCCCACCCCAGAAAATATAAAAAGAACTCTTAGCAACAGAGAATTCTTCACAGGGGTCTTGAGGCGGTCTGTTATCTCTGGAAGAACTCTTAGCAACAGAGAATTCTTCACAGGGGTCTTGAGGCGGTCTGTTATCTCTGGAATTCTATCATACATTTAGGTTCACTTCTACATACATTCATGCATTTGTATCCAGAAAATTCTGTGTGCTAAAGCCTTTTCTTTTTAATAGATGGTCTCACCATGTAGCCCTTGGCCTGCCTGGAACTCACTATGTAACACACTGGACATGCACTGCCTGCCCTGCCTCCTGAGCTTCCAAATGCTGGGATTACAGGTATTCGTTACCATACCCAGCTATTAGCTTATTATGGGTCATCTTGAAAATATTTTAAACCCTTATTCTATGAACTAATGTCTCTATAGCTGTCACCATTACAAATTAATAATTGCCTTGTTAATAACACACATTCATCCAAATATAAGGAAAAGGCTTGGATTATGCATGACCCTAAACATATATTTAAGTGACATTTTTACAAGAACACAATTTTACAGGTTGGCAATTTGTTTTTTCACATAAACAAATTTTGAAATATCTATTATTTAACATGTCACTAAACTAACTTCCCAAGATAATTAAAAATCAATATCAAAGTTTTGAGAAAATTTTAGTTGAGCTGTGGTTTTTTTTTTTTTTCATGTTGTAGTCAGGAAACTCTGTAATTGAAATATGCAACCACAGTTTCCTTAGACACTTGTAAAATTTGATTAAATGTCACTTTTTTTTTGTTCCTGAGGAAGGGTTCTGGTAATGAAGCCCAGAATGGCTCAAAACCTCCCTGTATCCCTGGATGGTCTCAATTTTGTGATCTGCTCTGCTTCAGCCTCCCAAATTCTGAGGTTACAGGTATGACCCATACTGATTTTAAATTTCACCATTTTTCTCAAATACTCTGCCACTGAGCTAAATTCCTAGCTTCTTAAATGTCCTGTGTGTGTGTGTGTGTGTGTGTGTGTGTGTGTGTGTAAAGATTTTGTGTGCATGACTTCTTTCCTGTATTTCTGTGCACCACCTGTGTGCCTAGTGCCTGAGAAAGTCAGAAAGTGTGTTGTGTCCCCTGGAACTGGAGTTTCTGATGGCTGTGAGCTGCCATGTGGGTTCTGGGAATTGAACCCAGGTCGTCTGGAAGAACAGTAGGTGCTTTTAACTGCTGAGCCATCTCTCTAACACCTCAATATACACATTTTAGTAATTATTACTCATTTCCCACAGCAAAATGAATTCCAATCTTCAGTTCATTTACATTTTCATAATGATGGTAGCTTGTGCCATTGGCAGAGGGAGCATATTCTATGCATACTGGATAGATGTTAGCTTATTAGAATCATCACTGTATGTCTGCCAAAATAATTATAGGGAGCTGTGCACAGTTCAGGCTATCAGTACCCTTGGTAATCTCAGGTTTTTGTGAAACTCTTTTCTGTTCTCTTAAGCCTGCCATGGCTGTGTGTGCCTGTAATCCTAGCACTGGGAATGTAGACTCAGGAGACTCGTAGGCTTTGGGCTGGAGAGATGGCTCAGTGGTTAAGAGCACTTGCTGCTCTTGCAGAGGACCTGAGTTTGGTTCCCAGCACCCAGATTGTGCTGCTTTCAACCATCTGTAAACCTAGTTTCAGGGGCTCCAACTCCTTCTTCTGGCCTCCTGGAGCACCTGTACACATGTGGTGTACATAGACACCCATGAAATAAAAGCTTTTTTAAAGGAGTGATTTTTAAATGATTTATATTTATGTTCATTGGTGTTTTGCCTGCACGCGTGTTTGTGTGAGTGTGTAGATTCCCTGGAACTGGCGTTACAGACATTTGTGAGCTACCATGTAGGTGCTGGGAATTGAACCCAGGTTCTCTGGAAGAGCAGCCTGTGCTCTTAACTGCTGAACATCTCTCCAGCCCCAATATAAACCTTAAAAAAAAGGCCTGAGAGTTTGAGGTTAGCTTGCTCTACAGAGGGAGACTCTGTCAATAAATAACTATAACTAAAATGTCTTTTTAAAAATTGTGTTATCTAGTATTTGCTTGCTTATTTGCTTACTGTGTGTATATGAGTGCGTGTATATCAGAGGACAATTGTGGGCATCAGCTTTCTTCCATACATGATGCCTGCGAATCAAACTCAGTTTATCAGGCATGGGAGCAAAAGTCTTCCTCCACTGTGCTTCCTCTGGCTCCCAAACTTCTTTTAATCACTGACTTATGTTCCCGCTTGAAAATACAATATAAAAATAGACATAATAAGCTGTCAGCCAACATGGTCCCCACCTCAACTGCAGATTTCTGACATCTAGGACTACTCTCTGCCACAGTGGATGTGGTTGACCTATGAAAATGACGGACTGCTCTAGAAATAGTGTTTGACTTCTGAAAGTAGGCGCTAAAAGGCACTGTTGTCTCCCCCCTTGATAAGTCTTGAAAGTTAGTTAGCTTGTCATGGAGACAATCATGACACCCAAAGCTTCTTAATAAAAGCCAGGGGACATCTTGAAAGCACCATGTGCCTTCAGACAATCACAGGCTTAGCTGTCACCGCAGGAAAGAACCCGAGGCAAACTTCTGGGGAAGCCTCTCAGCCTCCTGCCCTGCCGCAAGTGAGAGATAATAAATGGTGCCATTGTTCTAGGCTGTTCAGATTGAGGGGGTCCACAGCTCAGCCACAAGTCAGTCGAGCCAAAGTGCAATGCAAACTTTCATATGTTTTCTTATCCCAAACTCTGCAAAATGAAATGGAAATGCACCACTTAAAACCAAACACCCAGGCACAGGCAACCAAGGCAGGGTTTTACTTATAGGACTTTGTAGATAATTTTTTTTGTTACAAAGCATCCTTCTTTTTTCCCCAATTTTATTTTTGACATCCCAACACAAAATGTTCTTAAAGTGGTCTTTTGCAATGTGACAGTTTCACTTCTGAAATCACCAGGTTGGTGGGTTCTTGCAGACAAGAAGTCTCCCGTCATGCAATGGGTGGTCTTTCAGTTTGTGTCACAGCATTCCAACAGGTTGGCACCATTGACAAGGAAACATAACTGGACATGCGGACACCCTCAAAGCACTGATTTTTCCTATCATTCATTACACACAAACTTTTCTTTATTCTTTAGGCTTTTATTGAAAATAAGACATTAGTTTTCAGGAAAAAATGGAGCGATGTTTATTTTCCGTATTAGATCACGAGATTAAAGCTTTTTTTGTTTTAATGTCCCAGTGAGAACTCTCCATGTAAGTACAGGGAACCCTGTGACTGGCTTGGCTGGGATAGCTAACTTCTGCTTGCCATTTCCTGCCTCTGTACTGCAAGAGTTCTGTTTCCCTGGGAACCTTTGCCCCTGGTGGAGAAATCATGCCCACCTACCCATATCTCATTTGTCTAATAGCAGGACACTTTTCTTTTTTCCAAGACAACCGGGTGTGTGTGTGTGTGTGTGTGTGTGTGTGTGTGTGTGTGTAGTCTTGGTTGACCTAGAACTAGCTCTGTAGACCAGGCTGGTCTCAAACTCAGAGATATGCCTGCCTCTGCCTCCCGAGCGCTGGGACTAAAGGTGTATGCCACCACCATCTGGCTAGAATGTTTCAGCTGGGCAGTGGCACAAGCCTGTAATCCCAGCAGGTGGGAGACAGAGGCAGGAAGATCAGCAGATCAAGTACAGTCTCAGGAACATAGCAAGTTCCAGGGCAGCCTGGGACACAAGAAACCTTGTCTCACAATAAAAATCAAAACAAAACCCCCAAACAGAAAACTGGGACAAGACATCACTTGGTAAAAGTGCTTGCTATCCAGCCTGTGTTCTCTCCAGAATCCACACAGTGGGTGGAGAGAACTGAGTCCCCTCATCTCCACACACTCCGTGGCTTTGCCACTTGCCCACTAATCAATAAATTAGTGTAATCAAAAAAATTTCAGAACAAAACAAGATGGAAGCCAGGCAGTGGTAGTGCAGGCCTTTAATCCTAGCACTTGGGAGACAGAGACAGGCGGATCTCTGTGAGTTCTATGCTAGCCTGGTCTACAGAGTGAGTTGCAGGACAGCCAGGGATACACAGAGAAACCCTGTCTGAAAAAAAAAAAAAAGAAAAGAAAAAATAACAACAAGAACAAAACAAAAACCAAACCAACCAAACTGAATCTTCTACCCTGAGTGTTGATTTAGCATTTCTAACATTCCTATTTCTGAAACGAAAATGTTGGGAGTTAAGTTCTTTTTCCCCAAAGGAGCTTGAGTTCCTTCTGGATTTGATGACTTCTCTTTAAGAGCTTAGCTCAAATTCTTTAAAAAAAAAAAAAAAGTAGGGAGCAGGAGGAGAGGAGATTGGAAGGAAGGTAAGATAAACAAACAAACAAACAAATAATTTTAAAAAAGCAAAAAAAAAAGAAAACAGTAGGTGGCTCCAGGGCATTTTCCATTTGAAGGATTACATTGAGGGGAACAGGCAAAAGCACCTTGGCCTGAGTACTGCCATTTTGTCTTCAGACTCCATTTTACCTGTGGGGTGAAATAAAGTTCAGGTTCCCAAGCCCTAAGGGAGCTGAGAACTTTCCAGTGGCTGACCCTCTTTCCCCCTAAACCAAAGAAATAGTGGTTATGTATCTTTAGTTCTTTAGAAACATTACAGCTGTTCCTAGCCACAGAAGGAACAAGTGCATTATTGATTGGTTGGACTGAAAGGCTTGCATTGCATTTGGTTGGCAAAGATGGAACATTCAATTCATGGAAGCCTCCAATCCCTAGATCCTGTTTGGTGAAAACCGTAACCTGGCAACAAATATTTGTGACTTTTGTGCTTATAAACCCTGCTTCTGCTTCTGCCCCTGCCCAGGACTGTCAGGAGAAACAAGGCTTCTTGTCCTGCAGCCCCAAACCATGAATGACCTGTTTACGTGGTGTTTAATAAAATCGTTGGAACTTGTGTTGCCTCTCTCCTTCCTGGTGGCACAAATGGGCTAGACATCACGACCTGAAGGAGTCCTTCTGTACCCCAGGGCATACTGGGAGGTCAGGAGTTCAAAACCTTTTGTGGTATTGCTAATCAAACCTAGTGCCCTGCCCGTGTGATGCTAGGCAAGTGCTCTGCCACTAAGTAACACTTCCTGTGGGGCTGTAGCTCAGAATGGCTTCAAATTCAAGATGCTCTTGCCTCTACCTCCCTGAATGCTGAGATTACAGGCGTGTGCTGCTATGCCCAGTCACCTCTGGCCAGTGAGTAGACCATATTATCCTTCCCCCTACCATTTTAGTTCCTGCCCTTGACCTTTCCTTTCTTTTTCCTAGGTATAAATTACAAACAGTAACGATAGCCCACATTCCTCATTAGCACAGGATTTGAATTTTTCTGTCTGTGTTCAGCATTATGCTTTTGAGGTTTGTACTCACCGAATCATTGCATTGTTCTTGCTATGAGAATTCTGCTGTATGGCTATAGCACATCTATTTCCCAGAGTGCTGACATGTGTGTGGTTTCCAGTTGGGCTGTGACATATCTGGGGCCTGCCACTCCCCTTTGTTCCCTCCTACCCCACCCAGGAGAGAACACAATGGCCTTCTTGGTGGACACTGGTTGAAAATACGATTTCCAACTAGCAGTGTGGCCACTTCTTTCCTAGCTTTGTACGGAAAATAAAGTCCAGTTAGAACAAAATTTACTCAGAGTTTCCACTATTTTCACAAATAACAAATAGGCCAGGAAGTCAGTCTCTAGTATTTCAATACACTATTCCACTCTTGTTAAAAATAGACTCATGCTGCTAGATACATTTTAGTGACTGACCATGAAAGGATGCATGTTCAGTATATCATTTCTTTCCTAAAATTCCATCTCTTACTTCCCTACACTGTTTTTTTTTTCTCCCTAAAACAGGGTTTCACTGTGTCCTGGAACTCTGATATGTAGATCAGGCTGGCCTCGAACTCACAGAGATCGCATGCCTCTGCCTCCGGAGTGCTGGGAGATTAAAGGTATGAGCTATCACTGCCCCGGATACCTTTGTTTGTTTTTTAAATATTTATTTTTTGTGTATGACTGTTTTTCTTGCATATCTGTATATGCACTATGTGTATGTCTAGTGCCCAGCATGACTAAAATAGGGTGTTAGATTCCCCTAGAATTGAAGTTACAGGCAATTGCGGGATGCATGTAGGTGCTGGGATTTACTCCTGGATCCTCTGCAAGAACAAGCATTCTTAACTACTGAGCAATTTCTCCAGTCCCTTCAAAACTTTGGTTTTAAATAAATATATAAATAAATAAATAAGTAAATAAATAAATAAGTCTTGAAAGGAGTGTTTTTTTTTTTTTTTAAAATAAACAAATGAGTTGCATGTAGCTGGGGGTGGGAGGGCTCAAAGTCATTACACAGTGAAGAATGAATAAATTCCCGATTCTTTGTAACTACTCCTGTATGCTGTGATCACAGCATTGTATTGCATAAAGCCAGAACGTCTCTATACCTGGCTTTATGCAATGTAAGGGTCAAAATCAGAGATTTGTGCATGCTAGGCAAACAATATGTCAACTGAACTACACCCCAGTCCTAAAAATGTTTATCTCCTGGCAGGGCCGAGAAATGGCTCAGAGGTTAAAAGTACTGGTCTTGCAGACGACCTGAGTTTGGTTCCCAGAACCCTCAATGGGTTCTGAACCTGTAACACCAGATTCAGGGGATCTGCAGATATGCCTCTGCCTCCACGGGCACCCAAACTCATGTGCATATACAAATAATTATGAAAAACTGCAAACAACCCAGATGCTTATTGCTAGATTAATGGCTCAACAAGTCACAGTGCAATGGAAAATGATTAAGTCATGAAAAAGAAAGAAACTTATAAGGTACACACTGTATGGAATGAAATGCCAACATTTTGCTACGAGAAGGAAGTTAGACTCAAAAGAATATAGCAGATTGAGCCCAAGGGATATAGCTTAAATCTTATCAGAATCAAAGAAAAAGGGGACGGGAAGGAAAGGAAAACCAACAGCGTGAAGTTACATAACTTACAAATAGGCAAACTATCCTATTTATTTAGAAATAAAATGAGAATGGGTCAAGAGTTCCAGCCTGGTCTGAGCTTCACAGCCAGCCCTATTCTTAACAACACTGTGCTGGAGGGATGGCTCAGCAGTTAAGAGGGGCTTGCTGCTCTTGCAGAGGACCCAGGTTCAGTTCCCAGCACCCACGTCAGGTGGCTCACAATTGTCTGCAACTCCAGTTCCAGATCTGACTCCCTCTTTTGACCTCTGGAATCAGACACATGTGTGCACATACATACGCTCAGCTGCACATATGCACACATAAAATAAAATAAAAAAAAATCTTATCAATAACAGCCCCAGCCACCCCAAAACAAAATTCGAGTGTTGTGGCTCAGGCTTGTAATCCCAGCACTTGGTTGTAGAGGTTAGGACCAGAAATTTGTTCGAGGCCAGCTCGTAATATACGAGCCCCTGCCCCCAAAGAAAAAGTAACAATATTAAACCCCAACAAAAGCAGAAATCTAATTGGAATCGCCTAGGGCTGATGTGGTTAGTCGGCTATAGCGGTCTGAGAACTTCCGCGGAGTCGGGGCGGGACGGGAAAAACGTGTTAACAACAACTGCGAATCCATTTGCAAAACCTCGCTATCAACTAGGCACAGAAAGTCTTCTCCAGCGACTGTGTGGGTGGCTGCAGGCAGGGTCAGCCAGGTCTTTGCCGAGGAAGACCGTGAATCATGTATTCCGGTTTAAAAAGACGGCAGGGGCGGGGCGGGGCCAAGTTCCAGAAAGTTTTCCTTCACCCTTGGTGATGGCGGCAGCGGAGGGAATCGCCGGAGGTTCCGGGATCCCCCGGGGGTCTTTCAGGGAGCGCCCACGCGAGTAGACCGAACCGACCCCACGGGCCCCCGCCCACGCCCCGAGCAGCGGCCGCGGGCCTCAGCCTCCGCCCGGGCCGCGCGCGCCGGGAGGCCCCGGCCGGCGGGCGCGCGGCTCTGACGTCACGCGCGCGCTGACGTCGCCGGCAGCCGCAGCCTCTGAAGCGGGGCTGAGAGCGGGGGGCGCCGAGTTTGACTAGTTTTGGGGGTGGGCCGTACCCCGCCGGCCGCCGTGGCCCCGGGCAGCGGCGTCTCAGTGGCGAGCGCGTCCCGGGGGGCCCCACCGCCGCGGCTGGGCGGCGCCGCGAGGAAAGTTGGAGGCCAAGGGGCGCCGGGCGGCTGAGGGGCGGCGGGCGCGGCCATGGAGCCCCGCGGCGCCGAGTACTTCAGCGCCCAAGTGCTGCAGAAGGACGTGAGCGGCCGGCTGCAGGCGGGCGAGGAGCTGCTGCTCTACCTCGGCGCGCCCGGCGCCATCCCGGACCTGGAGGACGACCCGAGCCGCCTGGCCAAGACAGTGGACGCGCTCACCGGCTGGGTGGGCTCGAGCAACTACCGGGTGAGCGGCGGTGCGGTCGGGCGCGCGGCCGGGGCGGGCGCGCTCCTCGCCGCGGGGGTCCGGGGGGCGCGCCGGCATCGCTCCCGGGTTTGGGACACTGCCCGCGGGCCGCGGTTCCGTGACACGTTGCGGAGCTGCTGGGCGCTTTACAAAGGAACGGATCGCTCGCAGCCACAGGCTTGAAGGCTTTGTACGGTTTGGAGACGCCCGGGTAACGCCTGCGCCGAGGCAGGGCGTTAGGATGCGGCGTGGAGTTGGACGGTCAAGTTCTTCACTTCCGCTTGATTTCTGCTATACTTAATCTCCAGTTTCTTTTCTCACCCCTCCTCGCTCCTCCAGTCCCTCCTCTGTAATTCCTTTCCCACCTCCCTTTCCTCCCTCTTTCCTTCTCTGTTTTTCCGTCCTTCCTCGCTCTCTCTTATTCCCTTCTACTCTCCTCCCTCCTTTTTCTTTCGTAGTCTTTATGTGAAGATTGTGATCATCTCTCAAAAGTATCTTTAGCGCGTATTCAGGACCTTCGCACGGAAGGACTGCTGATGTCATGGCATTATTTATTTGCTTTTCTCGTAATTGACAACAGAAAGCCATTGAACGCTCATTTGCCCTCTTGCCTTTCCGCAGTTGGGGACGGACTCAGATTTGAAAGCATGGGCTATCAGGTTTAGTTGATGCAGCAAACAAAACGGGAGTGGGGTGAGGTACAAGAAGGAATGGGTATTGAGTCAGGAGCAGGCAGGTTGTAATGTGGCCACGAATAAGTATTCAGTAATTAGTCGGTTCCGGACTTGTTATAAGTTACTTTTCCTTTTAGTCTTCTGGTGGCAGTGTTGCTTTAAAACGCAGGCTGGAACTTCCCCTGGATGGAGCTACTTTTGGCAATAAATACAGTGAATAGGCTGTACTTTGAAATTTTTATCTATAGGGACAAGGAAACAAACTACAATTCTGCAGATTTAATGGTGGAGACTCTATGAATTATAGGAAGGTTAGACGTTTACCAAGATTTAGAATAAAGTCTTACTAGCATATAATATCAGTTACACATAGTGGGTTTCGTTGTCACATTTTTATACGTGTGTATCATGTACTTTTCTTCGCATTCACCACCTGTTACTCTTATTTTTTCACTTTGGCTATTTTCATATTGTTTTCCTTCTACTTCCGTGCCTTTTCTCTTTTTAATTACACGGGTCCGTGAGCTCAGTTAGGGTTACTTAAAGGAGCGTTAGTGAGGGAGTTCTGTACAGGAGCATGGTCATCTTACTAGTGGCTACATCATTGAAGAAAAAGGCTCCCCTCGCAATGATGGAGTTTTAGAATTCAGCACCTCAATGTTCCATTACATATTTTCTCTTCATTCTTCTTATTTTTTTTTTTTTTAAGTTTGAGAAAAAGCTAGCCATGGTGACACTTGCATATGATAAAGTAGCACTTGGAAGGCCAAGGGAGGAGGCTCCCAAGATCAAGGTCAGTCTGAGCTCGATAGTGACTTTGGGGCTAAATTAGACTATATAATGAGACCCTGTCTCAAAAAAAAAAAAAAACAAAAAAACAAAACAAAACAGTTTCTTTTGAAGGCATGAACTAGATACCCCTACTGTGTAAGGAAGGTGTGGTATGTTGTAGCATTGGGTGTTGTGGGAAGTCAGCCCCTTCAGTAATGTTTGTTCTCCTCCTCCAATGAAAACTCATGTGCGGCCCTCTCAGTACTGACAGTAGGATTGTCTTCAAGCCATTGCAGCCCTCAGATGTTTGTCAGCAAGTGGCACTTGTGATACCACAGGACTCCAAGTTTTCTGTCATGTCTCTGAGCTTCCAGTTAACTGGCTAGGACTCTTAAGGGAAGTGCCTGAGGTTCACACACACATTCTCTCCATGATCTCACAAGATATGTGGCCTGAGACTGCTTCATCAGCTGCAGGGCCACAGGCCCTTCCTGTGCTGTCTACACACTTTCTGGAAAGCACGCTCGCTCATTACTCTTTCTCACTTGTGCCAGTTGCTCCTCAGCTCTGGCCTTAGATGCCCTGCCTTCTCTGCTCATGGGCATTGATCACTCACTTTTCTCTCCTTCAGGAATTACTAGTTCTAAGTACTTAATTTTTTAACATTTTTTTCTAATATTGTTAAAAAGAGTGCATTCTATTGTAATAAGCCTGGTTTTTTTTTTTGTTTGTTTGTTTTAAAATTTATTTATTGACACAAGATCTCACTTCTCACTATGAGGCCCTGGCTAGCCTGGAACTATGTAGACCCGGCTATTCTCAGATCCACAGAGACCTGCCTGTGTCTGCCCCGCCCCCTCCCATGCTGGAAACAAACATGTATCACCACTCCTGGTTTATTCTTAATTTTTTAAAAAGAATTTTTTACCTTATTATTTATGTGTGTAGGTGTTTTGCATGCATGGCTGGTTCCCACAGAGGCGGGAAGAGGCTGTTTGAACTCCTTGGAGCTGGAGTTGGAAATGGAAGGTTGTAAACTGCATGGAGATGCCGGGAAAAGAATCTAGGTCCCTTGGAAGAATAGCCAGTGCTTTTAACTTAACTGCCAAATAGATATACAGATGTGCAGGATTCAGGTTTTGGTTTTTTGTTTGTTGTTTTTGTGTTTTGAGACAGGGTTTCTCTCTGTAGCAGTCCTGGCTGTCCTGGATCTAACTTTGTAGACCACGCTGGCCTCAAACTCAATGAGATCTGCCTGCCTCTGCTTCCAGGCACTAGGATCAAGAGCATTCACCACCACTGCCAACTTGTTTGTTTTTTTTGAGACAGGTTTTCTTGTTGCTTAGGCTGGCCTTGAACTGAGGCTGTGTGGTCTTGTTTTAAATGTGGTCTTATTTTAGTGTGGTCTTATTTTTATGTGAGAGATAGCCCTTTGAAAGTAAAGGAATAACAGAAAAAGCCCTTGGAGGTAAGGCCTGGTTTGGTAGCAGTGACAGTGCTGAAAATTGGATTTTTTTTTTTTTTGGAGACAGGGTTGAATGACAATGGCCCCCTTAGGCTCATATATTTGAATCCCCTGTTGGTAGACTGTTTAGGAAGGATTAGGTGATGTGGCCATCTTGGAAAAGGTGTGTCTCAAAAGTCCCTGCCAGCCTAGTCTCCCCATTCCCCAATTTTTGGGTCAGGATGTAAGCTTTCAGCTACTGCTTCAGCACCATGCCTATCTGTTTTTCACGGTGGCATTCATGGACTAATCCTCTGAAACTGTAAGTAAGCCTGAAATTAAATGCTGTCTTCTGTAAATTGCCTTGGTCATGGTGTCTCTTCATAACAATAGAGTAGTAACTAGACACAGGGCCTCCTGGCTGGTCTGGAACTTGCCATGCAGACCAAGCTAGCCTGGAACTCACAGATCCATTTGCCTTTACCTCCTGGGACTAGAGGTGCACCACCACACACCACACCCAGCTAAACATTTGAGATGTAATTTGTGGTAGGTCCAGTAGGACTTTCGTTGTGTGGAATATGAAAGCCTGCTGACTTTGTTTTGGATTGGTGTGAGGACTGAGAGAAACAGGAATTAGGGACATTGCCTTCTTTTTGTTGTTGTTGTTTTGATTTTCTTTCTTTTTTTTCCTTTTTAAAAAAGATTTATTTATTACCTATACAGTGTTCTTTACCTGCATATATGCCTGCAGCCAGAAGAGGGACCAGATCTTATTATGGATGATTGTGAGGCATTATGTGGTTGCCAGGAATACAAGACCTCTGGCCACTGCTCTTAACCGCTGAGCCATCTCTTCAGCTCTTGATTGCTTTTTTTGAGGCAGGGCTTCTCTGTGTAACAGTCCTGGCTGTCCTGAAATTCACTTTGTAGACCAGGCTGGCCTTAGAGTCACAGAGATCTGCCTGCTTCTGTTTCCCAAGTGCTGGGAGTAAAGGAGTGCACCACCACTGCCCAGCTGGAATCTTAACCTTCTTGAGCAATAGGATAGTCATGCTGTCTGCTGAAATGGAGGGTCAAGGAAGGAAGAAGTTTGGTTTTAACTAGGCTACATTGTTTAATATCGAAGTTAAAATGTTAAGAAGATGGTTAAGGCCTTGAATCTGGTGGAGAAGCCATAACTAGGGCAACAATCATGGGGATGGGCATATATTTGACGTGTATACTCTGGTATTTGCAGATTTTGTAGCAATATTATGTTAATAAAATTCCCCCCTTAAATACTGTTAAAGTGAAAATCACCATTTAAAAGCTGTCTTTAAGTCTCAAGTGCTTAATTTGCATGGCATCGTTTACTCTCTCGGATGGCTTTAGAAAGACTGTATCCTTACTTTTCCCCTTTTTGTAGAAAAGATGACCTAAGCATCTTGACTTAGGTCAGAGCCCTGGTATAAATTAGCAGGAGAGAACTGGAATGTTCTTTTTCTGTTGTGTACCTCCTCAGGATTAATAATAACATTTATATTCTGCCTAGAAACATAACAGTAAGTGGGCTGGAAATGATAACTAGTATTTACAGTATCCATACATAATTCTAGGTTAATGAATGTGTTAGAATCTTTTTTTCCCCCCCTGAGAGTCCAAGATCACAACCCATTTGCCTATTTATTTATTTATTTATTTATTTATTTATTTATTTTCTAATTTATTTATTTATTTATTTATTTATTTGTGTTACACATGCATGTGTGTGCACTCACATGTGTGGTTTAGGTGCACACTTGTGCCCCAGTCCACATGTAGGCCAAAGAATAATTTATGGGAGCCTCTTCCCTCCTTTCTTCCTGTGGGTCCTCAGGATCAAACTCAGGTTGTAAGTGACTGTCCCCAGTGGCCTCCAAACCATCTTGTTGGGCCACATTTGGCATTCCTATACCTCCCAATAGTATCAGCATTACCTAAGTCATATTTCCTGTTAAGTACCACATTCTGAAAATATACCAGTTGTATTATGCTTCACCGAGTGTGGGGGCAGTCAGAGGACAACTTGTAGGAGTGAGCCTCCACCACATGGGCTCTGGGCCTTGGACTCAGGCTGTCAGCTTGGTGGCAAGTGCCTCTACCTGCTGAACTGTTTTGCTATTCCAAGTATACCGGTTTTGGTTAAGAGAAAGGAGGCAAGGTTTACCTTTCATCACTGCTTACTGCTTACTGGTTTTATCTGTTCTTACTTACCTGCTGGGTGGGATGAACATCCAGGTTGGTTTTTTTTTTTTTTTTTTTAACCTTTAACACTGTATGTTGCCACTCTGGGGATATACATGAGAATTAGTGTAGGTGAGTGATTCTCCGTGAAGAGTTAGTCTTTCAGAGCTTTATTGTGTAACCCAGGGTGCTTTCAGACTTGCCTCCAGCTCCTGTATGCTCTGCCAGTGTCTGGCTTCAGTGTCCTCCTTTAATGATCTCTTTATATTCTGAAATAACATTTGGTATCAAGCATATAATCTTTAAAACCCTTGTAATACCCTAACTATGCTGTAAAGGACTCCTACACATAATTTATAATGAGAGAAAATGTACAGTCATGTCAATAGGGATTGGTTCCAGAGTTCTCCTTCCCTTGAACACTAAAATGCACAGATACTCAGGCCCCTTATATTATATATGCCTGCAAAATCCTTCTGTGTACTTGAAGTCATTTCTCACAGCTAATTTAAATTGTATTGTTCCGGGATTAATGATAAAGGGAGAAAGTTTGTAGCTGTTCAGCACAGACTTGAATTGTTTTCCCCCAAATATTTTCCATCTGATGTCAATTTAGTCTGAGAATTCAGGTCCTGTGGATATGCCAGTCTGACTAACCAATATAACAATAGTCATATATGGCTGCATGTAATTGCTGGAATGCCATCACCCCAATTCAGACCACTACAGGTGAGTGGCTGTTGGTGACTAAGACTTTGAAAGTGGTGTCGTTACTGGCAAACTTCATTTCTTCAGTTTGCCTGAACTTCGAGTCTGACTGATTGGGCTGGGGAAGTGGCTCAGTGGGTAAACAGCCTCCTTGAGGCTATGGAGACCTCAGTTTGAACCCCTGAGCTCCAGACAGGTGGTGGGAAGACTGCGCTTGCAATCCTAGCACACCGTGGGAGATGAGACAAGTGAATCCCTGGCTAGCTGCTTAGCCAGCCCAGAGTCACAGGCAAAACAGGAAGACACACACACACACACACACACACACACACACACACACACACACTCACACCCCTGCCTTCTCTATACACATTGAATACTCATGAAAAATTAGTGTTCACACACACACACACACACACACACACACACCACACACACACACACACACACACCCTGCCTTCTCTATACACATTGAATACTCATGAAAAATTAGTGTTCTCTCTCTCTCTCTCTCTCTCACACACACACACACACACACACACACACATCCTGCCTTCTCTATACACATTGAATACTCATGAAAAATTAGTGTTCACACATACACACACACACACACACACACACACACACACACTCACACCCCTGCCTTCTCTATACACATTGAATACTCATGAAAAATTAGTGTTCACACACACACACACACACACACACACACCACACACACACACACACCCTGACTTCTCTATACACATTGAATACTCATGAAAAATTAGTGTTCTCTCTCTCTCTCTCTCTCTCTCACACACACACACACACACACACACACACACACACATCCTGCCTTCTCTATACACATTGAATACTCATGAAAAATTAGTGTTCACACATACACACACACACACACACACACACACACACACACTCACACCCCTGCCTTCTCTATACACATTGAATACTCATGAAAAATTAGTGTTCACACACACACACACACACACACACACACACCACACACACACACACACCCTGACTTCTCTATACACATTGAATACTCATGAAAAATTAGTGTTCTCTCTCTCACACACACACACACACATCCTGCCTTCTCTATACACATTGAATACTCATGAAAAATTAGTGTTCACACACACACACACACACACACACACACACACACACACACACACACACACACACACCCTGACTTCTCTATACACATTGAATACTCATGAAAAATTAGTGTTCACACACACACACACACACACACACACACACCCTGACTTCTCTATACACATTGAATACTCATGAAAAATTAGTGTTCACACACACACACACACACACACACCACACACACACACATACCCTGCCTTCTCTATACACATTGAATACTCATGAAAAATTAGTGTTCTCTCTCTCTCACACACACACACACACACACACACACACACATCCTGCCTTCTCTATACACATTGAATACTCATGAAAAATTAGTGTTCACACACACACACACACACACACACACCCTGACTTCTCTATACATATTGAATACTCATGAAAAATTAGTGTTCACACACACACACACACACACACACACACACACACACACACACTGACTTCTCTATACACATTGAATACTCATGAAAAATTAGTGTTGACCACCTCATAGGACACCCATTTTATTAAGACCTCTCTTGTAATTTTTTTTTTTTTTTAAGAGAGAAAGGTTCTAGCATTATTGTTTAGGCTGGACTTGAATTTGTAACCCCTTAACCTCCACCTCACAGGTGTGTACCATCATACTTGGCTTCATTAAAACTGTGCTCTTCTCTCTCTCTCTCTCTCTCTCTCTCTCTCTCTCTGTGATTTAATCTAGTTTTATTTTGCTTTTTGAAACCAGTCTTTATAAGTAGCCCTGGCTGTCCTGAAACTTGCTATGTAGACCAGGCTGGCCTTGAATTCACAGAGATCTGCCTGCTTCTGCCTCCTGGATGCTGAGATTATAGGTGTGCCACCACCAGGCTTCTTTTAATTCTTAATTTTCGTCTCCCTTTTCATTCTTGTTTTATGGTCTTCATTTGATAAAATTCAGTATTGGTTAACTCTCTTGCATACGTGAACCAATGCTATTGAAGATAGATGGGGAAAACCTCTTTAACTGGCTTAATTTAAGTTCCTGGAGTTTTATGATGGCCTTTAGGAGTTGGTTCTCTACTTTGGCCTTGTGGGTTTCAGGGATTGAACTCAGGTTGTCAAATTCAGCTGTAAATAGCTGTTGAGCCATCTCCCTAGCCCTTGTCCTGGCTGTCCTGGAACTTGCTATGTAGACTAATAGAGATCTATTTGCCTCTGCCTCTCTTCTGGGACTAGAGGTGTGCACCATCACTCCAAGCACAATGGACTTGATAGCAACCTTTAATCTTGGGTCTTTGTCAAACTCACTAATTTCAGTGTTTACTTAGACTATCAGTCATTTTTAGTGATTATTTACTTATTTTTGAGACATGATCTTGTGCAGTCCAGAGTGGCCTTGAATTCTCATTGTAGGCAGGGATGGTCTTGAATTCATCCACCCTTCCTATCTTCCTTTCTGTTCTTTTGTGGTCCCTCTACTCATGTTCCATGGCCCCTGCTTTGTGCAGTGCTCGGGATCTTAGGCTAGGACTTGTGTTTCAGTCATGACTTTTATTCATGGCCCCTTTCCTTTGTTTATTTTAATATTTATTTAAAAAGTTTTTTGTGTTACTGTTGCCATGGTGATGATAATATGTGTGTTAGTGTTTTGTTTGTTTATTTTTGTCAGCTTGGCACAAGCTAGAGTCTTCTGAGAAGAGGGAGTCTCATTTGAGAACATGCCTTCAGGAGATTGGCCTATAGGCAAGTCTCTGAGGCATTCTCTTGATTAGTGATTGACGTGGGAGGGTCCAGCCCACTGTGGGTGGTGTCACTTCTGTGCTGGTCATCCTGTGCCTGTGTTATAGAAAAACCAAGCTGAGTGAGCCACAGGGAACAAGCCAGTAAGCAACGTTCCTCCATCGCCTTGGCCTTCATGGTCCCCCCCTTTTTTTTTTTGAGGCAAGGTTTCTCTATATAGCCCTGGCTGTCCTGGAACTTAGTATGTAGAGCAGGCTGGCCTCAAATGTAGAGATTCAGCTTCCTGTGCCTCCAAAGTGCTGGGATGCCCACTACACCCAAAGGTCCCTGCCTTGAGCTTCTGCCAGGACTCTCTTCATGAGGAACTGTAAAGTTTACAGTGTGAACTGTGAGGTGACGTTAACTCTTCCTCCCAAGTTGCTTTATCATAGTAGTAGGTACCCAGCTAGGACTCTGTGTGTGTGTGTGTGTGTGTGTGTGTGTGTGTGTGTGTGTGTGTGTGTGTGTTTCAGAGAGGGGGTGGTTGCCAGTGGGGTGGGGAGTACGTGGATGCCGTGGTGTGCATGTGGAGGCTGAGGACAGCTTTGTGATGTTGCATCTCTCCATCCTTATGTGGGTCCCAGAAGATGAACTCCTGTAGTCAGGTTTGCACTTCAAAGGGTTTTACCTGCTGAGCCAGTTTACTGGCCCCTCTGTTTGCCATTTTTTAAATAAAACATATTTTGGGTTATTTGAATCATTTGTTTTTTGTTGTTTTCAGTGTCTCACTGTGTGGCCTTGGCTGTCCTGGAACATCGTACATGAACCAGGATGGCTTATGTTTTCCAAGATTTCCATTTGTGTGCCGAAAATAACTATTTATTCATGTTGTCTGGGTGTTTTTGCTTTGTAAATTTTTAAAAAAAGTTTCTGTGGAGCATAGCCTGTATGATCGCTGTTCTCTACCATGTCCAGTCTATGTGGTACTAGAGATTTAAATTCAGGGCCTCATGCGTGCTAGGCAAGCACTGACCTGGATTTGGAACCCTTTAATCATTGTTGTTTTAGAATGAGGTTTTTGGTCCTTGCTGGTCACACTCCACTTACTCTCTGCTAGGGATTGAGCCAAGGCTTTTTCAGAGTCTAGTTAAAGCACTGTGACTGGTCTTTATACTACAAACACATTAATTGTTGGTTTAATTTATGCTTCAGCTTTGTGCATTGTATTTTGTTTGTTTATGGCTCTGCTCTTGATTCTGGGATCCTAATCCTCCTATCTTTTGTTTTTATCTGTTTCTCTACTTCTTAATTAAAAACGTTACAGTGTAGTCAAGAAATTTAAGACTAAATTAAATAGTTTTTATATTTGAAGTGGCACCTTCTTCTGCTACACTTAATCGGTGTAGTTGGAAGTTGAGATAGAACTGTGTGGTGTAGTTGCTGTGATTGTTACTGGTTTCTGTTTGCTTCTGGTTCCTCTGGGTTATTTTGATAGGAGGTTTTCTTTAGTATTTTGAATCAACCCTCTACTTGAGTCCTTCCCTATTTCCTGGGAAACCCTCTTCCCAATGATCTTTGTCTTGGTATCCTGATTCTGAGGTGTGGGGCCAGCTTCTTAATCTTTCTGGCCAAGATTCAGTCTTTGGAGAATCTTTGCCCTTATCAGAGACAACCTGTCACCTGGGTAGTTTGGGTTGAGGATGTCTCATTTTGAGAACTCTCTGTCTCTCTCTCTCTGTCTCTCTCTCTGTCTCTGTCTCTCTCTCTCTCTCTCTCCCCCCCTCTCTCTTTCTTTCTCTCTCTCTCCCCCTTTCCCTCCATTATGGTTTATTTACCTGTGTTTTGGATCTTCTTCCCTTAAAGTTATGACGGCACTGAAGCATTGATGCCTTTGCTTGTAGGCCATGCTCTTCCCTAAGCTGTCCACTGCTAAAATGCCTAGCCTTGGGTCTTAATTACAGAGCAATCTTGTTTGTGGGTGCAAACTGGAGTTTGTGGGTGGGTATGAACTCTCCTGTGCCTCTGGGTATTGATAAGTTTTCTTTTTTTTTTTTTAATTTAAATTAAAAATAATCTTATTTTATATGCCAATCACAGTTCCCTCTCCCGAATCCACTCCCCAGGGAGGGTGAGGCCTCCCATGGGGGATCATCAAAGTCTGTCACATCGTATGGGACAGGACTTAGGCCCTCCCGAGTTTTCTTACTAATGGTTTGGAGACGTGACTCAGCAGTTAAGAACATCTGGCTGCTTTTCCAGAGGACTCAGGGTCAATTCCCAGCACCCATATGGTGGCTCACAACTGTTTGTAACTCCAAGTCAAAGGGAATCCAACACCCTCTTCTGGCCTCCATGTGAACTTCATGCATGTGCTACACAGACATTCACAAGTACAACACCCATATATAAAAAAACAATGAAGAAAATGTTAAAAAATTATAAAAAGGAGTTTCCATACTGTCCCACACTCAGCTCTAACAATTTGTTACATACAGTGGAGTTCTTCTTATCCCCTGTGCCATGCTTCATTTTCCTCCTGTCACTTTTGTACTTTTGGTTGTATATGTCTTCTTTTTAAGATTTCAGACTGACTGGTAATTCTACAACAGTGTTTCTCTTTCTCTACCTTTAGGGGGCCGGCTCTTTCACAGGGGTCACCGAAGACATCAGAAGATATAGATATTCACATTAAGATTCATAACAGTAGCAAGATTATTGTTATAAAGTAGCAATGGAAATAATGTTATGGTTGGGGGTCCCCACAACATGGATTAAAGGGTCACATCATTAGGAAGATTGAGAACCACTGTTCTACAACCTCAGCTTTTCATGAATTCAAGAACAGTTATTATTTTGTAGATACATTTTTTTTCTTATTTTTTCTTTTTGTTTTTGGAGACAGGGTTTCCTTTGTGTGACAGCCCTTGCTGTTCTGGAGCTACCTCTGTAGACCAGGTTGGCCTTGAACTCACAGAGATCTGCCTTACTCTGCCTCCCAAGTGCTGGGATTAAAGGTGTGTACCACCACTACCTGGCTATGGTTTTTTTTTTTTTTTTTTTTTTAAATTGAAATATGACTGATTTTATTTTCTAGTTTCTACATTCTAGAGAGAAACTGAAGTTCCTTTGTAATCAAAGGTATTGAATTTGTTGCTATTTTATTTAGGAAACAGTGCAAAGTAAAAAGTCAGTATCATCACAAAACTTCGGTGTAACCTAATTTATCAGTTACTAAATCTTTGCCAAATGTGCTTCACCACTGTTTTCCTATACATTTACAGATTGTTACTGTTGTTGTGTTTGAGAGTAGAATCCTCATTGCCATGTAGGCCTGCTTCTGAAAGTGTCAATCTTACTAAAATCTTCATAATTAATTTTACTATTTTGAGCCAGGGTCGTCCTCTCTTCCCATTGCTAGTTTGGAATTCACTGTGTGGACCAGGCTGGCCTTAAATTCAGATCCTCCTGCTTCTGCCTCTTGAGTTGTAGAATTAAGGGCCTATGCTACCATACTCAGCTAAATTTCGTTTTAAAACCTTACTAATATGCTGTATATTAAGAATTATATGATGATCTTGTAATATGCATCAGTGATTTGTATTTATTAAATCTCTTTCTGTTTGCAGGTATCATTATTAGGATTGGAGATTTTAAGTGCCTTTGTGGATAGATTGTCAACACGATTTAAATCTTACGTAGCAATGGGTAAGTTCACTTTAAGAATCATTGTAGAGTTTGTTATAGTGACTTTTTAGTTAAACAGAATTAGATCCTGTAAATTTAGAAAACATGTAGCTTGGGGTCTGGAGTGATGTTCAGTGGTTAAAGCTCTTCTTCTAAAGGCCTGAGTTCAAGTCTCGGCACTCACAGCAGGTGCTTCACAAGCATTTATAATGCTAGCTCCAGGAGATCTGATGCCCTCTTCTGCACTTTGAGGGAGTTTTACACACAGTATATAGTAACATGCAGACACATTAACGTCAGTTTTAAAAAAAATATGATTTTGAGCTGGGTGGTGGTGGTGCACACCTGTAATCTCAGCACTCAGGAGGCAGAGACAGGCAGTAGGAGCTCTGAGTTTGAGGCCAACCTGGTCTACAGAGCAAGTTCCAGGACGGCCAGGGTTACACAGAGAAACCCTGTCTCAAAAAAATACACACCCACACCCACATACCCCATTTTGTATAGCCCAGACTATGGTACTTTAGCATTTTAATTTACTCAAAAAGAATTGAAAGATTCTTTTTATATATATAAATATTTATTTATTATGTACACAGTATTTTACCTGCATAAATGCATGCATGCTAGAAGAGGGAACCAGATCTTGTTATAGATGATTGTGAGCCACCATGTGGTTGATGGGAATTGAACTCAGAACCTTTGGCAAAGCAAAGCAGTCAGTGCTCTTAACCTCTGAGCCATTTCTCCAGTCCCCGAGTTGAAAGATTCTTAAATAGATAATTAAATTCTGCAGAAAGCAGAAACAACAAGACAACACAACCTCTGGATACTGTTAATAAGTATTTATGTATGTGCTCATCTTATTTAGTGTATCTAGTTTTTTTTAAAAAATATTTTTATTTTATTTGCATTGGTGTTTTGCCTGCATGTATGTCTGTGTGAGGCTGTCAGATCTTGGGGTAACAGACAGTTGTGAGCTACCATGTGGGTGTTGGAACTTAAACCCAGGTCCTCTGGAAGAGCAGTCAGTGCTTTTAACCCCTGAGCCATCTCTCCCAGCCCCATATCTAATTTTTTTAAGATGACAAAATTTGTAATATAATTTACATCCTGTGGGGGTTCCTTTTTACTCTTGTCTTTATTGTTTTGAGACAGGGTCTCACTATATGTCCTTGGCCTGGAACTCACTATGAAACCAAGCTGGCCTCACATTGATAGAGCTCCTACTGCCTTTGCCTCCCAAGTGCTGGGTTAAAGGCATGCACCGCCACACCAGCTACACTGCTGTTTTTTTCACACTACCTTGGAGAAGTCTGTCCAGACAAATATCTTATAAAATATAGCAGCAGCACAATGAAAGAAATATAGAGCCCTACTTTTGTCGTGTTAGGTGCTGAGCCTGAGCCTTGTGCACTAAACACACAACATTAACCTTGAGCCTCACTCTGGTCCCATAAGTTTTTATTGTTAGGTTGATTTGGCAACTGTGGTTAGATTGCCCTGGAAGGTTCCATAAATACTGTGTTTTCTGTTTTTTAGTCATGGTTTTTGGCTTTACTCTGAGCAGCAGTTATGATATGCTTGTGCTACTCTTAAGCTGCTGCTCTGCATGATACAGTGACATAGTCGACTTTGATAAAACATGTGTGATATTTGTGTGCATTTTAGAATGCTTTATGAATGAGTTTGGTACTATTGTATAGCGACATACGGAAATACAACCTTGAATTTTAGTGGCTTTCTTTTGTGGTTTAAGTTAATGTCCCACAATGTCAATTATTATTAAACTTACTTTTTATTGCCTGTCTTCTGCTTAAAATTGATAGTAGGTGCTAAAAATCACACTTTGTAAACATGCTTGTGGTTGCATTTGAGTGCATGAATGGGAATTTAAAAAATAAAGTTTCTTCCATACTTGTGGACATTGAGAAATTGGATGATAAGG
>JANBXA010000642.1:31145000-31287500 GCA_030556225.1 Cricetiscus sungorus
CTGGCCTCCCACCTGTGTGTGTCATGGCACAGGTGCTCACACATACATACACCCAATTAAAAATTTCTGTACAAAAGTAGTAACATTTTTTGTTTAATACAATACAATGCACATGTACTACGGCTATTTAAGATTTTAAAGTATTTATTTTCTATGAAATTACTTTTGTTTTGCTTTGTTATATTAGGCAAGATTTTGCTCTGTGTCCTGGAACTTTCTATGTTGCCTGGGCTGGCCTTGACTCCCATGGCTGTCTTTGTGTTTCAGTCTTCTAAGTAGAGGATCATAGGCATGAGCCACCACAACTGGCTCTAAAATTTTGTGGCAATTTTGAGACAGAGACTTACTATATAGATCCCAGCCTTGTCTTCAACTCACTATGTAGCCTGGGCTACCTTGAACTTCCTGCCTCTACCTCCCTAATCCCTACAGGTATATGCCACCAAATTTTACATGTGGCCTAAAATACTGTCCAGTATTAAAATGAGCCTCTGTTTGGTGAGCATTTGAATTTTCTTTTGTAGTTAAATTCTATCAGGAACAGAGTATCTTTTCCTGTTACTAATACATGGATGCTAACACATACATACATAAACACATACATACACATACATACACACACAGTGATATTTTATTTATGACTTATTAAAGTTTATCTGAGGATACAGAAAATAAAGCTCGCCACGAGCTATAGAGGTCAGGCAGTGGTGATACACTTTAATCCCAGCAGCCATACTAGTTAGCTATAGAAACTGAGCGGTGGTAGTACACACCTTTAATATCAGAACTCAGGATTAAGAGGTAGACAGATCTCTGTTAGTTTAAGGCCATACTGACTACACAAAATTGATCCTGTCCTTAAACAACTCACACAAAGGTATTCTTAACACATGGGATTACCCACCTTTAATCCCAGCACTAGGGAGGTGGACACAGGAGTAATATGGCTGGGCAGAGAAAGGAATAAAAGTCAGGAGGAGACAGGAACTGAGAGCGTTTGCCTCTGAGGATTTGTGGAGACAGGATTGACATTTCAGTTGGGTAGAGGTAAGAGCTACTGACTTGGTTGCTTTGCTTCTCTGATCTTCAGCTTGAAGCTTGAATCCCAATATCTGTCTCTGGGTCTAATTATATTGTTGTGAGGATTAAATGGTAGCTTATTTTTTACTATTATGTTCTGTGATTTATAAGAAACAGATTCTTATAATAGCCAGTCTTACAGATATTGAATGATTCCTGTTAATATTACATCTAAACAAAAAGGAGAAAAGACTTCCATTGTGCCCTGTGATATTTGGCAGTGCTTATTTAGTTTAAATGGTGCTGGGTAGAACCCAGTGTCTTAGTCTTACACTGTCCAGTAAGCGCTATACTACTGAGTCGTATTCCTAGCCATGAACTGTACTGATACTGGTTTATGATTGAATAAATTTATTATAGGGATCTTTTGCCTGCATGAATGTCTGTACATGCGGATAACCATGGAGGCCAGAAGAGAGCATTGGATCTCTTGAAGCTGGAGTTCTTAATTGTTTGAGCTGCTATGTGAGTGCTGGGGGTTGAACCCAGGTCCTCTGGAAGAGCAGTCAGTGCTCTTGACCATTGAGCCATCTGTTCAGCCCTATGTTTATGATTTTAATTGTGAGGGCATGTTTTCTCTGTATAATCCAGGCTGGCCTGGAACTCTCACTGCCTGAGAGCCTCCCTCCCATTTCTGGGATTAAAGCTTGTGCTTCCATACCCAGCCTGAAGTCCCCCCCCCCAACTTCTGTAAGTAAATTAGACAAGTGTATCCCTTTTTCTTACTTAATTTCTTCTACTTCCCCTTTAAAACCTAGACTTAGGCATTTGTTTTGTTTCTATTTGTCAGTTGTGAAATATGTTCAACAAGAAGACTGAATAACTTGCAATTTAAAGAATAATTATAAAACAAACCCTTGACTATACCTGGGTTCAGAAACTTAAGCCTGCCAGGCCCTTGGGCTACACCTGTCTACTCCCTGAGGACACCTTTTCACGCTACCAGAGGGCTCCCTGTCATAACCTTGAGGAACGCTTTTGGGTGCTTGTCTGTGGAACTTGACCTCCAAATTGAGTAATACTGTTTGTATGGTTTTGAACCCTGTCCTAAGTGGATATGATTGTACATACTATATTGAAATTTGTTTATTGTTTTCATTTGAATTCATGACTAATGAACTTAGAATAATTTCTTTTGATAATTATTCATGAAACAGTTGCTAATTGTAGTTTTGTGAAATATGGTTTGTGATGAAGTTGTTCATACTTATTCTTCCCCCATTAGTTACCACAGCTTTAATAGACAGGATGGGAGATGCCAAAGAGAAAGTTCGAGACGAAGCTCAGAACTTGACCCTGAAGCTGATGGATGAGGTGGCACCACCTATGGTAGGTTTGCATTTGAATGAAATGGTAACTACAGCAAACTAATAACCTTCAGGTAGCATGGATGGGGGAATTTTAAATAGTGGATTATTGCTAATGTTCTATAGAACTTTACATTTAAGGTGCAGTGCCAGTATGTGTTAAGGTTTCTTTCTTTTCTTTTTTTATTTTAATTTAAGTTTTCTGTTTTTCAATTACTTATATAAAACAAAAGAAAGCAAACCACATAAAAGCCAGGAGTTGGTGGTACGCCTTTAGTCCCAGCACTCGGGAGGCAGAGGCAGGTGGATCTCTTTGAGTTTGAGGCCAGCCTGATCCACAGAGCTAGTTCCAGGACAGCCTCCAAAGCAATACAGAGAAACTCTGTCTCGAAAAACAAACAAACGAACAAACAACCCCCCCAAACAAAACAAAACAAAAAAACATAAAGACTTAAGTGATATGACAGGTGCTAGTTGTACTTAGTATGCCTCACCATTTTCTGGTTTTTCTTACCTGCAAATTATAAGATACTGAAAAAGAAATCTTATTTCAAAAACTACTGAATATTAATTTCTGTAACTCAGAAACAAGAAGAAATTCTTTGATTTTTCATAAGTGGCTATTGATTATGGAAAGCATGTTTTATGACAACTTGTGTTTTATTACTATAGTAGAAATAACTTGTCCTTAAAGAATATATTGATTGCACTGGGTACGTGGCATGCTGTAAGAGAATTTAGTCTGATCTCCAAAAGCCTTCTTTTTTTTTTCCTTTCTTTTCTTTCCTTTTGTTTTTAAGTTGGGCTTGTGGGCTATGTTTGTAATCCCAGCAATGCAGAGGCAGAGACATGCAGATCCCTGGGGCCTATTGGTCAGGGAGTCTAGCTTGGCCTGCTTTGGCATGTTTTAGGCCAGTGAGAGACTTGTGAGGTAGATAGCACCCGAGGAACAACACACAAGATTGTCCTCTGCCTTCCACATGTACATATACTCACGTACCTGCACTCACATTCACTCGCATGCATGAACACACATGCACATGTATATGTGTTCATAGACTAATAATGTATTGCTATGAGGCTAGATAGCTGTAACAAAGGTGTAATTTGTACATAGCTGTTGGAGGTGCTGTGGGGTCCACCTAGGTGCATCAACTCATGGGAAGTGGCAGAGATGTTTGCATGCTTAAGAGAAACTAAAAGCCACTTGGTTTTTTTGTTTGTTTGTTTGTTTTTGTCAATTTACTATGTTTCGTAAAATTTCTTCCATTAGAAAACACATACACACACACACACACACACACACACCATCATACGTATGCAGGTACCTATAAAAATCAGAGTTGGAGTTACAGAGGCAGTTGTGGTACTGGGGATTGAACTCATGTCCTCTGTAAGAGCAGCCATTGCTCTTAACCACTGAACCATCCCTCTAGCCCCCAGGTTTTTCCATCTTAACATTGCCATGCTGAGGACCAAGCCTCTGACACATAAATCCTTTGGGGGTGGGGGGTTAAGTCCACACCGTAGCATAGAAATACTTTAAAGGAGAGTAAAAACAAGCTGACCTGTACACCACAGTTGAGAGAGCAGCTTAAGATTCACATAATAGTCACAGTGGTATCATGTGATACCTAAACTATTATATTACATATGTTTAATAAGGCAAGAGTACTGAACTGTAAAGGGAAACATTAAAAGGAATTTTAAATTTTATACTTATAACAATACCTTTTTAAAAAAGTTTTGTAGATAGTCTTTGCTAATTTACATTTTAAATTGTTTTTTGTCTTCTTACTATGAAGATATAAACTGTAGATATAAACATTTTTTTTTTTTTAAATACAGTTCCGTCTGTGACCTGATTTCAGAGTTTGATCCCCAGGATCCATGTTGAAGGAGAGACCTGACTCCTACAAGTGGTCCTCTGCCTTCACATCTCTAGTTGTACAGACACATATCTCTCACATAAGTGTGTGTGCGTGTGTGTGTGTACACACATACACACACACACACACACACACACACACACACACACACACACACACCACACACGGTGGAGGAAATTTACTGTATGTTTACAAGGGTATAGTTGAAGTCCTTGCTACTCTATGCAGACTAGGTTTAGTTGGTTGTTTTCACTGTTTGGCTCTTAATACTCTTTGTTCTTTGCTGGGCTCACCACCCAGCTCCCAAACACATCACACATGAAGTCTTAGTCTTACTTATAAATGCTTGGCCTCAGTTTGGCTTGTTTCTAGCCAGCTTTTCTTAAGTTATCCTGTCTACCTTTTGCCTCTGGGCTTTATCTTTCTGGTATACTTTCCTTTACTTCTTGCTCTGTGGCTTGTTCAGCTGGGTGGCTGTCCCTGGAGCCCTCCTCCTCTTCTCCATCTCTGCTCCTCTACCTCTTTCCCCCAGATTTCTCCTTCTAGTTATTCTCTCTGTCTGCCATCCCTACCTATCCTTTCTCCTGCCTTGCTGTTGGCCATTCAGCTCTTTATTAGACCAATTGGTGTCTTGGACAGGCAAGAGGATCACAGCTTCAGTCAAACAAATGCAACATAAAAGAATACAACACTTCTTTGCATTGTTAAACAAATGTTCCACAGTATAAATTAATGTAATACATCTTAAATTAATATTCCATAACAACTAGGTAGTTATAAAATGACCTGTCGCAAATGTTTCTGTATTTGTGTCTCGTAAAAATAGAAAAGCTTTAATTATAAGATGTTTGAAGTCATTCTGTGTGACAATCTGTTGTAGTTGCTGGGGATTTTTGCATCTATTGAGTGCTTCCTAGACCACTGTGTTTATAATTGCAGCATTATTAGCAATGTTCTTAGTAATGCTTAGATGCTTATGTATGGGGCATGATTTTCTTTACAGTTACTGATATTTAAAGTGAAAAGCATGTAAATAAAAACACAAAATGGTAGTTCAGATATTAAATGGGGAGGAACCCACAAAAACATTGTAAATATGAATTGAGCATCCCTGATCTGAAAACACAAAATCTTTTGTTCGTTGACATAACATTAAAACTATGAGTGGAAAATTGACACCTGATCCATGTGACAGGCTACAGTCAAAATTTAGCTACACTAAAAATATTATATAAATAATGATCATGTTGTATATGTAAGGTGAGTATGAAACACAAATGAGTCTCAAGTTTAGGTTTGTGTCCTAGCAACAAGATTTCTTACCATGTAAATAATTCCAAGATTTGAAAAATGTTCTAAATTTGGAGCACATCTGATACCTGATGACTTAATTGTAAAGCTAGGAAGAGTTACCTTTGCCATATGCATTACCTGACTTTATTGTATGTGTCTACTTATTTTCTCCCTAGTACATCTGGGAGCATCTGGCCTCTGGTTTCAAGCACAAGAACTTTCGATCTCGAGAGGGTGTGTGCCTGTGTCTGATTGAAACCTTGAACATGTAAGTTCTGTGCTTACTGAAACAGCTTTCTTTCTTTTAGTCATTTTTCAAGAATTGAGGTTTTTCACAAACTGAAGGAAGACTGAAAATGAATTTTATTTTATTATTTTGTGATAAATATTTTTAAATTTAAATTTGGAACAAACTTGTTTTACATGTCAATCCCAGTTCCCTCACCCTCCCCTTCTCCTTTGCTCTCCCAACCTCCATCCCATCCCCTTTGAAAATGAATTTTAAGTAGTTATTAATTGGTGTCCTAAACAAAAATGTAATCTTTAGTGCCACTTTTGTATATGTGAAGTATCTGTCATGTTAATTTTTAAATTTGTCTCTTTTTTCTTTAACCAACCGGAATTGGTTAAAGAATTGATTATGCTAATAAGCTGGGCTCTTTTCTCTGTTACAATCCGCTACAGAATTGTTAAACTCAGTAGCGTGTCAGATGTTGAAGCTGTTTCCCCACACTCTAGACTAGAGCACTCACTGTGAGTGACTGCTGGAGTGGGGACCTCTCAGGACTCTGCCAGGGCTTTGCACAGCCCAGCTGGGAGCAGCTGGCAGAGCCCTGATAGGATTGGCGCCACATGTGATATAGGTGGGAGAAATGTCAGTGGAGGCTTTTGTCTTATTCTAGAGTAACTTTGCAGACTGCAGTGTGGTAGGTAATACCTGGTCTCTTTGGACTCTTCCTGTGATGTGACTTCTCTTCTTTCACTGCTCTGGGTCCTTCCTGCGGGCAAGTTCCGGTTGTGGCCTTCAGTCAGCACTTTGCATTCATCCTAGACTTCAGCATATTAGTAAACATAAAGATCATCTCTTAAGTTACTTATTTCATTTTACTGTGTATCGAGATCCAATGTCATTAAAAACAAATACTATTTCAAAAGTACATGCTCAGATTTTCTTAAGTAATTGATAGGCTGTCAGGGTTGTCAAATTGCTATTGAGTATTTTGCCCTGTGGGTTCATGTGTCAACTTGACACAAGCTATAGCCATTTGAAAAGATGGAGCCTCAATTGAGAAATGCCTCTGTAAGATCCAGCTGTAAGGCGTTTTCTTAGTGATTAATAGGTAAAGGCTCAGCCCATTGTAGGTGATGCTGTTCCTGGGCTGGTGGCCTGGGCTCTATAAGAAAGCAGACTGAATAAGCCACGAGGAGCAGCACCCTCCATGGCCTCTGTATCAGCTCCTGCTTCCAGGTTCCTGCCCTGACTTCCTTTGGTGACAGATGTGTAAGTCAAATAAACTCTTTCCTCCCTAACTTGCTTTTGGTTGATCTGTTGCATCATAGCAGTAGTTCCGCCGACGAGGGACGAGGACTGCATCAGTCACACCTACGCGGGTTGGCACTTTTTTGTTGCTTAGCGTCACTTTGCTTGACACTAGTTTTTCTTTAATAATGATGTATGTCCATGTTCTTCATCAAAGTTGTCCTGATAGAGATGAAAAGAAAGGCGGCGCATGCCTTTAATCCCAGCACTTGGGAGGCAGAGACAAGTGGATCTCTGAGTTGGAGGCCAGCCTGGTCTACAGAGTGAGTTCCAGGACAGCCAGGGCTACACAGAGAAATCCTGTTTCAAAAAACAAAAACTAACCAACAAACTACACGATAGCATCAGGATATTTTGTTCAGTATTTAAATGAAACCAAATTCTCTCTCTTTTTTTTCAAATTATATTTAGCTTTGGAGCTCAACCACTGGTCATCAGCAAGTTGGTGCCACATTTGTGTATCTTATTTGGAGATTCTAATAGTCAGGTAAAAATTTTTTACCTTCAACCATTGAGTTTGTGAGTATGGGGAGGGGGGGTGTTGTCCTTTCTTGTGCTCTTATTTAAGCTGAGAGGGTGGACGGTAAAAAGATGTTTTTTAAATTAATTGAGGGGGGTCTGGCTGTGTTGCTCAGAATCCACTGGTCTCACCCGATCTTCCTGATCTACCCTCTCAAGTAGCTAGGACTACAGGCCTCTTTTCCTTTCTTCCTCTTCTTCCCCTTCTACCAGAGTTTGTTTACGTATTTATTTTGGAACAAACATTAAGTTGTCAGTTCTTGGGCTGATATTAAGGATAGAAAGAATTTAATGGTTGGTTCTTGAGTTTGACAGACTAAGAGAATCCCGTGTTCCCTTCTTAGTCCAGAGTGTCACCAGCCTACATTCTTGAATATGCTTGTCCCAGAACTATTTAGTTGTTGATAGCCCTGTTTACTAGGGAAGGCTTTGTGTCTGTGGTACATCTCCTTCTGTACTAGTCAGGCAAGGCTATGCACGGCCTGCCTCATCCACCCCTGAAAGTCAGTTGTGACATCATTATCTGTGAACTAACTAGGGCATTTGGAGTGACACTGAGTAAGATTTTTTTCCTTCTTGAAAGTTCTAGTTGTCCCTCAACAGGTTTGTAGAGTTTTACTCTCTTCAACTGCAGTTTTATTTAATAGGCAAAGGTTCTTTTCTTGCCCAGCCTGACCTGAAGCTCTTGAACTCAATTGATTTCCCCCACCTTAGTCTCCCAGGAAGCTAGGACTATATGTGTGCTCCCACACCTGGCTCTCAGTTGCTGTTTGACATTGAGTTGTGGGAAAAAAAAAGGTGTTTTTGAAATTGTTCTCTTCGGCCCCATTCTTTTTTTCACCTCTTCTATAGAATATACAATTTACCAGTGCAGCTATTTTTAAGTGTACACTTCAGTGATATTAAATACGTTCACATTGTTTTGCAACTATATCACCATCTACCTGTAAAACTTTTACCTCCTCAGAACTCAGACTCTGTACCCATGAGACAACTTCCTATTCCTCTCCCCCAGCTGCTGGCAACTACCATTCTTCATCATAATTTGACTACTCCAGGTACCTAGTGAAAGCAATCAGACAATAGCTGTCCTTTAAAGCAATCAATCAGACAATAGCTGTCCTTTTTGATCAGTCCCATTTAGTATAATGCCCACAAGTTATCCATGTTGCAAAATGTGTCAGAATTTCCCTTTTCTTTCTAAGGTTGAATACTCTTCCAGTAATAGAGACATCACATTTTATGTACATAGACATACGGGAATAGGAATTTTTGTTTTATTTTTTCTTCCTTTTGACTCTTTTGAATACTTTTAGAAATATTGATGTAAAAATACTTTTTTGAGTTCAGGATATGTTTTTGAAATACAATTTTATTCCAGGAACATTAATTGACTGTATTTTAGGTTAATAAAATTACACTTTTTGAAATTTGAATTGGTAGCTTTTATTCACAAATTCCTATTAACCACCTTCTACCTCCTTTGTTTTTGATGGTAGTAGGGATTGTACCTAAAGGTCTCACACAGGCTGGGCAAGTGCTCCACCACTAAGGTTTTGCTCTTCTTTAAATGAGTTCTCTAGGGCTTTATTTGTTTTTGGTCAAAATGTGGTTTTGGGTTTTCATTAATAACATGTCATATTATAATTTCCCCAGGGACTGAAATGATATTAAAACCAACTTAGAGTGTCAGGTTGGCCTGCTAGTTTTTTTGTTACCTTGAAAGGAAGTAAGTGTCACATCTTAAGTTTTATTAAAATGTCTTGAAATCTTTGACAGGTGAGAAATGCTGCAATATCGGCTGTAGTGGAGATTTATAGACATGTAGGAGAGAAGCTAAGGATTGATTTGTCCAAGAGAGACATTCCTCCTGCTAGGTAAGTCTTCCTAAATTTATAGTTTACTATAGTTTTTTTTTTAACTGTATTATTTTTGTTTCTTTTCTTTGTTTTGTTTTGTTTTGTTTTGTTTTTTTTGAGGCAGGGTTTCTCTCTACTGTCCTGGAACTTGCTCTGTAGACCAGGCTGACCTCACCCAGCCTTTTGCTACAGATTTTTAAAGTTATAATTTTGTTCACTTTGTTAAAGTAAAATATTAGAACCTGGTGTGATGGCACACCTTTAATCCCAGCACTTGGGAAGCAGATGCAGGCAAATCTCTTGTGAGTTAGAGGCAAACCAGGTCTGCATAAAGAGTTCCAGGCCAGGGAGGGATCTGTAGCATCTACATTTTTAGTATCCTGAGTTTTCTGGAACCAATTTATAGAAGTAAAGTTACATTTCTAGGCAGTTGGCACTCATGTTTCCTTCAACTTGGCTGTGTAAGAGCTTAATATTTCCAGGGTGGGGTGGGTGTGAATTAGAATTATAGATAATCCTGTCATCTGCAAATATAGTTTAATTTTTCTCAGTGTGTATAGTTTTCATTTCTCATTCTTGTCTTTATTCTTGTTAAGAAAGAGTTGAATGGGGTTACATTCTTGCCTTGTCCTGATCTTAGAAAATTTCTACTTTTGTAACATTAAGAATGATGTTACTTGCTGGGGTGGTAATGCATGCATTCAGTTCTAGTACTTGGAAGACAGAGGCAGGTAGATCTCAGTGAGTTTGGGGTTGGTAAGATCCTGTTTTAAAAAAAATAAAAATGATGTTAGGAATTTATACTGTTTAAGTTACATTTTATTTGGGGGTGTGAGTGATAGGGTTCATGTGTGGAGGTTAGAGGACAGCATGGGGGAATCATCACATGATTTGGCTTTGGGACAAATACCTTTTTGCCACTAAGCTCTTTCTAACCCTAAAAATAGATTTTAATGGACTTTTTTTAAGTATGTAGAGTTAAAACTAAAGACCAATTGGATGTTTTATTTATAAAGGTGGGCTGGGCAAATTGAATCCCTCCCCCCAAATTGTTTTAATGTCTACTCCTAACATCTTTTTCCTAAAAGCCAGATTGTAGCCATTTATTTTCTACTCGTATTGTTTGTAGCTATCTATTGTCTGCGTTTTCTTTCTTTTTTCCTTTTCTTTTTTTTGGGGGAGGATAGAAGGCAGTTGAGACAGGGTTTCTCTGGGTTAACCCTGGCTGTCCTGGAACATACTATGTAGACCAGGTTGGCCATAAACTCACAGAGTTCCACCTGTCTCTTCCTCCCAAGTGCTGGGATTAAAGCCATGCGCACCACCACCACCGCCTGGCTAATTGTTTGCACATCCACCAATAGTTTATATTGTTGGTCTTATTACTGATTTTCAGTTTCTGGTGGTAACATGATGGCTTCAGTGAGGATGTAATGCATGTTTTTTTGATTACTAATAAAGAGGAGTGTCATTTTTCTTTTTTTCTTTTTTTGGCTATTTGGTTATTTTTATAAACTTTCCATTACTGGGGTATGTGTGTTAGTTTTTGATACAAGAGTCACTAGTATAAAGCCCAGGTTGGCCTTGGGCTCTCTAATTTATGTATATGCCTCTGTGTATGTGTGTGTGTGTGTGTGTGTGTGTGTGTGTGTGTGTGTGTGTGTGTGTGTGAGATATATGTATGTATACATGTATGATATATATGTGTATTTCCAAATGTGTACTAGTCTCAGTGCTAGGGTGACAGGTGTGTGCCACCACCACAGTGGAATATGTACTCTAGAGAAATGTTCTCTTCAAGTTTCTTGTCCATTTGTTAATCTGGATTGTCTGTTGTCTTCAATTATTTTTCTTTGTGTCTATGTGAATATATGTCATGTATGATGCCTGTACCTACAGAGGCCAGAAGAGAGCATCACATCCTCTTGGATCTGGAATTGCAGATAGCTGTGAGCCACCCAAGTAGTTTCTGAGCCCAGGTTGTCAGAAGGAACACAAGCACTCTTAACCGCTAAGCTATCTGGCCAGTCCCTGCTGTGTCTTCAGAAGTTGGACTTGGGTGGCATCTTTCTGTGTTGTAGATACAAGCTTCTTTAACTGCATGATGTTCCACTCACACTGTGACATATTGGATATTTTACTTTCTTGAATGTTTTCCCCCCTCCCATGTATGTGGCTTTTTTGTTAATTTAAAAAAAAAAAAAAAAAAGATTCACCTGTGAGTGTGGGTTGGCAAAGCATTGTGTCCGTGCATAGAGGAGGGCAGTCTGTGGGTCTGTGGGACTTAATTTTCTCTCCATCATATAATTTCTAGGGAAGGAGGTTGAAGCAATCGGGCTGGGCAGCAAACAGGTTTACCTGAGGAACCATCTTAATGGGTCTTTTTTGTTTGTTAATTTTTAGGTTAGCATGAAAAAGGAGAGAGTGAGGGTTTATTTGTTTTGTTTTTGTTTTTCAAGACAGGGTTTCTCTGTAGGTTTGGAGCCTGTCCTGGAACTCTGAAGACCTGGAACTCATAGAGATCCACCTGCCTCTGCCTCTTGAGTGCTGGGATTAAAGGTGTGCACCATGTCCGCCCAGCTAGCCATTTAATATTTGATAAAGGTGCCAAAAACATAAGTTGTGAACAGGAAAGCATCTTATTCCTTTAATCCCTGCTCTCAAGAGGCCGACATGTGGGTCTCTGTGAATTCAAGGCCAGCCAGGGCTATACAGAGAAACCCTGACTTCAGAAACCAGAAGATAAGAAGCAAGCATCTTGACTAAATGGTGCTGGGACAAAACTGGACGTTCCGTAACTGAAGGATGAAATATGACCCACCTCTATCACTCTGCACAAAAACTAACTCCAAATGGATCAAAGACCTCAATGTGAAACCTAAAACCCTGGTATTGCTAAAAGAAAACACAGGCAATTCCTGCAGGGTATTAGTGCACAGAAGGGTGTTTGAATAGGATTCCATTTGCCCCAAAATTAAAGCCAGCAACTGACAACTGGGACTTCACAAAAGTAAAAGGCTTGTCCACACCTAAAAAAAATAAAGCCAAAAAACCCAACAGCAACAAAAAACAATTGGGTGAAGAGGAAGCTTACAGAATGGGAGAGATCTTTATATAAACAACTCAAAAAACCTCCATAAAACAATGAATCAAAAACAAACAAACAAATGACCCGTTTAAAAAATGTGGGCCTGGGACTTGTATAGGGAGTTCTCAAAGGAAGAAAAACAAAATGACTAAGAAATGTATCAAAAATATTCTTTGTCCCTAGTAATTAGGGAAATGCAAATCAAAATAGTTTAGCTTTCATCTTTACACCAGTCAGAACTGCCAGGGTCAGTGGAGCCACTTAACAGCAGATGCCTGGGGGGGGGGGCAGCAGGTAGGGAACCGAATCTACTGTTGGTGGGATTGTAAATTGTGGCATTTCTGTGGAGATCCCAACGAATTCCCAGAAAGCTACAAAGAATCTACTGTATGACCCAGCCATACCACTCCTTGGCATATGCCCCAGAGGACACATACTACACAGATAGTTGCTCAGCCGTGTTCATTGCTGCTGTATTCACAATAGCTAGGAAATGAAAACAACCCAAATGTCCTTCAGTTGACAAATGGATAATGAAAATGGGGTGCATATACTCTGAGTACTATTCAGCTATAAAGGAAAAAAAAATGAAATTATGAACTTTGCTGATAAATGGATGGGACTAGAAATGGTCATATTGAGTGAGGTGGCCCAGACCCAGAAGGACAAATGTTTGTCTCATCAGAGGCTCTTAGCTTCAGATGTTCAAGTGTGAGTACATATGCTGGAGCATCTGCAGAAACCAGGAGAATGAAAAGGACCATTGTTAGAGTAGAGGTTGGGAGGTCGTGGAGCAATAGAGAGGGCAGTGTGGGAAGATGTGTTGCTGGGGTTCTAACTAGGCAGGGGGATGGTAAAGTAGCAGTAAGGATGTCTGGAAAAAGTCATAGGAATCATACTATTAACGATCTATCTCAAAAAGCCTGTAATATACATTGAAGTGCATAAATATTCACTTTCAAATGGAATTTTCTCACTTGGGCTAACAGTACTCCCTCTGAGAGCCATGACCACCTAACAAAAACTCCAACACCAGGAATCAAAGTCTTCTTTAGAATTTTTGGTCAGGTTGTCTGTGAGACTCCTAAGATAGTACAGCCTACTGTCATTGCCCTTGTTTGCCATCTAGAGGTGGAAGGTTAAGTCCCTGTTGCTAAAGACATCACACACTTTCAGACGCTGCAGTGGAACTCACTTGAAAGCCCGCTGCCTAAGGACTAGCTTCATCTAACCACAAGGCATCAAAGGAGGAAAGTTACCTACCTAGCCCTTATGCCTACGAACCACAATAGTGACCAGAAGGACACGATAACTCTAAGGATGCAATAGTGGCATGTATATCTTGGCAGTAACCCAACAGCTCTCTAATAAATTTAAGATCCACTTAACAAGAGGGAAATCATGCCTGATACTGGACACCTAGCCAGCTACCCAGGGCTAGTGAAGAACATAAATCTACCACTTTACTAAACCATTGCTGATTGGTTTAGTACTAAAATCTCTAGCTACATTCCAAATAATTGTCCTTATACTCACAGATAAATGTGGTCCTCACCCCTTGTCAAAGAAATCTCTTTACAACAGTGAGTATTCCACAGCCAATCAAAGTGCAGAGTTGTGGAGGCTAGCCCCAGTGGATAAATACATCTGCAAAGCAACTCCTATAATCAGGGCTCAGAAAATATGGCTGAAGAGGGGCAGAAAGATTTTTATAATCTTTCATAGAGGAAGTTTACTGTGAGATTGTCTTCTAGTAAGACACAATGTGCCTTCCTGATAATGACTTCCTAAACATGAGCCGAACAGCCCAGTAATAATAGATGTGCTAGCAAAGGGGGGGGGGAGATCTTCCAAGTACTTAATCCTCAACCCTACACAAAGAACTACAGGCTGCTATAGTTATGAGGGCGGAAGAAATAGTCTTCCTTAGGGAAGAGCACACCACTCAGTTATCCAATACCTGTTTTAAGTTAGCCCTGAAAACATACACACAAGTAATATTGTACAGACCAAGCAGATTGTATTTAAGAATGTATATGTATCTGGCACTGGTGGCACAAACCTTTAATCCCAACACTTGGGAGACAGGCAGGAGGATCTCGGTGAGTTCGAGGCCAACCTGGTCTACAGAGCAAGTTCCAGGACAGGCTCCAAAGCTACACAGAATGAAACACCAAATGTAGATGGAAGTTTCTGTCCCATCCAGTCCTGCAGCTATTTAGTCCCAAATAGACACACAGAGGCTTATATTAATTATCAACTCTTTGACCTATGGCCCAGGCTTCTTATTAGCTAGATCTCTTAATTATTAACCCATTCCTATTAGTCTGTGTATCTCCACATGGTCTTGGCTTACCGGTGATGCCCCAGCCTCTTGCTTTCTCAGCAGCTACATGACATCTTCTTGGTGACTCACTCCACATGTTTCTCTCTCCCCATTCTCCTAGTCCAGTAGCCCTACATATACTTTCTGCCTGGTTACATCCTGCCTGTCCATTGGCCGAAACAGCTTTATTCATCAACCAATAAGAGAAACATATATTCACAGAATTCAAAAGGACATCTCCCATCAACCCCCCCAAAAGAATATGTGTGTATGTGTGTTCATATACATATATAAATACAGCAACTATTAATTAAAAGGCCCTAAATTGAAAGACAGCAACGAGGGGTATATGGGAGGCTTTGGAGGGAGGAAAGGGAAGGAGTGAATGATATAATTATATAAATCATCCTCCAAAATAAAAGGATTACTTAAAAATATGTTGATATATTTAATAAAAATTGACTTTATAATAATTCAAACTATGCCTCAAAGGACATTATAAAAAGCCCCATATGTAATGGAAATATTTCCAAATAATATGAAACTTGTATCTTGATTGTATAAAGGACAACTCACACGAGTAAAATAACAGGTCATGCAATTTTTAAAGGATCCAAAAGAAATACTTATATAAAGAGAATACACAGATAGCCAGGAACACAAAATGATGCTGTCACTTAACTATGTAAGAAAGTCTGATCAAAACTACATACCTCAAAACAACAACAACAATAACAACAACAGAAACCCAAAACAACAAAGCCATAGACCTCTTCATACCACCGTGGCATAGCTAAAGTCTAAAAGGATGAGACTTTCATGAGACCATGTACCAATAAAGCAGCTGGGAGAAACAGTTTATAACTCTGCAGAATGTCAGCTGTAGAGGTATCACGTGACCCAGCAAGTGACAGGAAAAAACGTCACTAAATAGCCCTCTATTTAGGTGTTCCTGACAGCATTAGTCAAGGTCACAAAACCATACAAACACCTCCCATCCCCACGTATATCAACTAATGAGTGAATATTTAAGTGCAGTATGTCTATACAGTGGAACAGCAAGAACTCAGTCACACAAGCGCCACATTAGTTTCCATTTCAAATAAATGACCACATAGGATAATTCATAGGCCAGGTATGGCCTGTAGCAATAGGAAGTAGATTAATGATTGCCTGGCACTGGGGAGAAGAGAGAACAGAGAAGAAACAACTACTGCTAATGGGTATGTGGATGCTCCTTTGGTTGGTAAAAATGTAAAAACTGGTAATGGTTGTATTACTCGGGATTATAAACCACAATTGTGTATTTCATTTTCTCTTTTTGTGACAGTGGGGATAAATCTCAAAGCCTCACACATACTACACAAGTGTTGTCCTACTGTGTACATTTCCGCTCTGAAAGATACACTTCAGTGCCATGAGTTGTATGGTATTAAAAGTCTCACTCAGTAAAGCTCAAAACAGATGGATGACTCTGAACACCTGACTGTAATTTACTATTCTTAACTTGGAGCCTGGGACTGCACTTAAGTTGGAGTTGCTTTTTCCAGGTCTGTCTCCCCTTAGCCTGTGAATCTGAACCTTCCCAGAGTTTCAGACTCCTCAGATGTGTTAACTTCTTTTGGACAGCCCTGTCTTTGCTGTGTTCCCCTTCCATTCAATTTGTTGCTCTCACTTGATGGGAGATATTGTTCTGTAAATATGTTTCTCTTATTGGTTAATGAATAAAGCACTGTTGGCCAATAGGAAAGCAAGATAAGTGGGGCTAGGAGACAAGGAGGATGCAGGAAGTAGCAGGGAGGAGATTCAACATGGGCGACGGAGAGAGCAGAACACTGGCCACTCTCTCCAGTAAGATGAGACCATGTGGAAATACTTAGATTAATAGGAATGAGTTAATATTTAAGACAGAGCTAGCTGATAAGAAACTAGTAACTGGCCTACAGCTTTATATCAAATACAGTGTCTCAGTGTGTTATTTGGGGCTGATGCGGCGGTGGGACCAGGCCGGCGGGAAAACTGCTCTTAACACTCATCCACACACACAATTATTCAAATGGGCCTGGAGTCTTCTTTCAGCTCTTTGTTTCATTTTCCATTAGATTATACATGAAAGGTGTTCTGTTAAGAATGCGTTTTGGGGGGCTGGAGAGATAGCTCAGTGGTTAGGAGCACTGACTGCTCTTCTAGAGGACCCAGGCTCAATTCCAACACCTACACCGCAGCTCACAGCTGTCTGTGACTCCAGTTCCACACAGACATACATGTAGGCAAAACACCAATGCATGTACAATGAAAAAAGAATGAGTTTCTGTCAGTATAGTGGCATATACCTTTAATCTCAGTGTCCTGAAGGCAGAGGCAGGTAGATCTATGTGAGTTTGAGGCCAGCCTGGCCTGTAGAGGTAGTGCCAGGCCAGCTGTGTCTCATAAGAAAAAACATTAAGTTCTAAAATATATGTTTGAAGTTTAATGATGGAGGTTGGATCTTCAGTGAAGTCTATGTAGAAAAGAATGCTGTGCTTTTATTTGTTCATCTGTTTGCTGTAGAGGTGTAAAGTTTGTCTTTGATAAAGTTTTTGAACAGGATATTGAATATTTTTTTAGTCAGTACTGAGGGCACGTTGTGGTTTACTGTGAATGTTGTTGAAAGAGAATGATTGGCAAGAGGGGAGGCCAAGGAGACACTAGGATAGTTGTCGGGGCAAAGTGAGAACTTGTACAAGAGGAAGTGTGCAGTAACCATCTTCTCCCTTCCTGCCTAGTCCTAGACCTGTGGAGGCTCCCCTTCCTCCCTTCCCTCTCCTCAACGGTCATGGTTGCTTCCTCTTCCTAGTAATGCTGCTTGTGTCTCTCCCTTGCTGCATGCTCGCCCCTTCCTGAACGTTCTGTCCGGTGTTTGTTGGAGGCAGGCTGGGTTCTTGTGCCCAGGTTGGTTTTGAACTCACCTGATAGCCGAGGCTCACCTGGATCCTCTGCTCCTCCTGCCTCTCAAGTGCTGGGTTTATAGGCTTACACCCACCACCCACCTTCCCCTCATTCTAAGATTTCTATCCTAAATCTCTCACTCCCGTTTCCTAATCTTTAGAAAAGTGTTGGTCTCAGACTCCTTTTTTTCTTTTTGTGTTGCTGAGGGAACCCAGGTTTTCATGTATTCTCATGTTTTTCATGGACTTACACTGCTTTTTCCACAAAGAGCTTTTCTAAGTCCTTGCCCACTGTCCCGGGCTCTTCTGGACTCGTCCTGGGGTGTCAGGCTCCAGTCTCAGTGCTCCCTGGTATCTCATGCTCACATCTTACCTCCTTGATCTGCTCAACCCCGTGGAAGATGCTGTGTTGTAGGACGAAGCAGCCCGTGTCTCTCCTCCACAGATACACATAGTTTTACTTATTGGATCAGCTGGTGTCCGAGGTGAGGCTAAGGGTTAGAAATCACTTTACAAGGAATCCCAGGAGTTTTTAGCTAAAAATACATTTTTTCTTTTCCTTTTATTTTATATGTATGGGTGTTTTGCCTGCATGTATGTGTTTACACCATGTGCATGCAATACTTGTGAAGGTCAGAAGAGGACATCAGATTCCCTGGGACTGAGTTACACAGGATTGTGAGCTGCTATGTAGGTCCTGGCAGTCGAACCCTGTCCTCTGGAAGAACAGCCAGTCCTCTTGACCTCTGAGCTCTCTCTCCAGCTCCCCTTTCTCTTTTCTTTTCTTTCCTTTTCTCTTCTTTTCTTTTTTTTCTTTTAACGACAAATATATTTAGTACTTAAAAAAAAAATGGTATTTGTTTGTTTGAGACAGGTTTTCTCTGTGTAGCCTTGGCTGTCCTGGAACTCACTATAGACCAGGCTGGCCTTGAATTCAGATCTACCTTCCCCTGCTTCCTGAATGCTGTGATTAAAGGCATCCACCACCACCACCTGGCTCTTTTGTTTCTTATTAAAGTTAGGTGTTGGCATTTGAAAAAGTATCTGTAAGCTCACTTTTTAAGTAAGAAATTATAAGATGTGAATTAAGACTTAATAATATGTTTTAGGAAATAGAATTGTGAAATCTAAGAGTAAGACAAAGAAAAAAACATTTGGCAGTTAAAATTCATAGAACAATGGTTCTCTTTCCTTGCTCAAATATATGTCATGAATAGAAGAAGAAATCGTAGAATGATAGGTTGGAAAGTTAAAGAAAAAACAAACTATATTGTCAGCAAGATGAAGTTTTATCCCAAAGGAAGATCTATGTCAATGTAAATACTCCAGGACAGTAAGTTCTTTGCGTGGTCATTGAATGTGCTGGTACTTTTTTCTTTGTGCTTGCTGTGTTCCTAACATCCTTCCGTAATGAATGTGTATTGCATTTCTAATAAGAAAGGGGTGTTGTTCGTTGCTGTTTTTTTTTTTTTTAAAGTATTAGCAGAAGTGTGGAAAGAGTAATTACTGTGAATATAAGTTTAGTGGAATTGGTGTTGTGGGAGATAGGGTAACATGAGGAGAAGCCTCAGATGCAGTCATACCTGCATCACTGTAGTTTCTGCCTTTCTTTATCTTGTGGTTGCCTTCTGTCTCCTTAGCATGATTTTCACAGACTTTTGAATAATGTCGGAGTCTTGGATTTGTTACAAGGATGGAACTACAAAATTTCTTGCTGGGCTTGGAGAAATAATTCTGATGAAATTACTTTGTGTGAAAGTTGTTTTTATTGAGATATCCACACATGTAGAAGCAGGCCTGTATTTGGCTTCTCGTGAATGAAGAGAGCAGAGTTTGTGTATACATTGAGTCAATTGTATAAATAAAGCAAATCCCTAGAATCTTTTTTTCTAAACGAGATGGTAAAGGAAATTGTGTTTGTTCACCTCTATGTAAAAATAATTTATTCTTTATTCCCAGATTAGAAATGATACTTGCCAAATTTGATGAAGTACAAAATTCGGGCGGTATGATTTTGAGTGTCTGCAAAGGTAAGAGTAATTAAGTTCTTCCATCTCGTAAACATTTCTGAGATGACTTGGTCAAGTGTTAGACACCGAGTGTGTTTGCATCCCAAGTATGCATCCTCAATTTTAAAAGTGTAGATTTTGTAGCTTGTAAACTACAGGGTGTAACAGTGGACTCTCAATCCAGGATCTGCATCTTCTCTGAAGCTCTGGAGTTGTGAAGATTTCATAACAGGCCTGTAGTATTAAAGGGATGTTTCTGCCCATACTTTTTTGTCTTCATGTTTAATGGTTGATAACCCTCTTGTGCTTTGTTTCATGTGTGAAATGTGTTCTTACAGTTGGAATAATTGGTTTATCTTGTTGCCTGTAGTAGAGATTGTGGGGTTGATTGGCCTTCTTGACCAATGTGTAGATTCTGAGTGACAATATTAGAGAAAAAACAAGCAGGGATTTTATTACAGTAATCATCTTTTCTGAGGTAGAACGGGAGGCCAAGCAGAATTCAGAGAGGTTGGAATTTGTGTCTATCCACAGATAGTTGGCATTTATTTGGTTTTGTGATTTCTTCCTTTTTAATAATGTTGCTAAGTTGTGTTTTGTTTTACTGAGTAGCATCTACCTAAATGTATTCATTAGACACATTTGTGAAGAATATATTTTATTCCCAATGATAATAATTTTTTCCCTCAAATAGGAAAGCAGCCTCACATCAGAATGTGGGTTAGCTTGACAGAGTAAATGATGTTGGAGAAAAATTTTGTTTTATGAATTTAAAGTCATACAATAGGAAAACTAGTTCAAAATAAAATTTAGGCCTTTTTCTCTGTCCACTTGAGGTTGGGCTTTGTGGTATTGCAGGGGGTCTGGTGGAGTGATGGTGAGGTGTTACGGGGATCATGTGCACTTCAGCCTAAACTTAGGTCCCAAGCGCAGTGACTTCACTGCTGCCGGTTCTCACACAGACAGCAGCTTCTCACATCTCCTCTCAGAATAGAAGGTGTGCAAAAGCTGCATCCTAATTTGTCTAGTAGTTATCCTTGTTGGTGTCTGTAGAAAGCAGAGCAGCAGGAAAAGGAAGAGTTGTTAACTAGTTCTGACCTGGGGTTGTGAGGAGCATTCCTCGTGCTCCACTGTTTGGTTATAAATAAGGAAATCTAAGGATGTATTATGAGTCAAAGGAGTCCCGTTTGAACGTGGGTCACTCTGGAAGTGTGCTTGCTGCTGTGTTTGGTGAGAGTATTCCTGCTACTTTCAGAAGGGGATCTTTTTTGTTCTTTGTCCCATTTCTTTTTCTCCTTTTTGTCTCTGTGTAAATACGGCGGCTTGAGGCTAGAGTCTGGCATTTATTTTTCTTGGAGGGAGTCCCAAAGTTTGCCTTGGAGATTATGATGTAAATATTGCAAGTCTAGTTGAATATGAAAGTTAAAATTGTATATAATAAACATATTGAATATAGGAGATAGTTGAAATTTTTCTGTTTTCAGTTATTTATTTTATTTTTTCCTGAGACAGGACAGCTTTGGCTGTCCTGGAACTCACTCTATAGACCAAGCTGGCCTCAAATTCATTCTGCCTCCCAAGTACCTGGACTAAAGTCGAGCACCACCACTGGCTGGCCCAGTTAAGATGTTTAAATGACAGCATTCTTAACGCTCTATCTGTGGCTCTACATTTGGCGGATGCCATACCCACGATTGAGGACCCACACATCACATATTTGTGATGAGCACCTCTGTACTGAACTGGAGAGACTGGGGAGCATATTATTATTAGCTTAAAAGTGTGATGCATTTGTTCTGATTACTCTGGAGAGGAGTGAAAGAAATAGAAAGATACATGAAAGATACATTTAGGTTATCTCAAATATACACCATTTTATGTTAGAAAGATTTGATCATCCTTAGTTTGCTGGAACCAGTCCCCTGTTGTTCCAGAGGAATGACTGTATTATGTTGTCATTGAAAAATACCTTTATGAATTAGTTAACAAAAGAGGAAACTAGAAGGAGGAAGCCCATTTGTCATGTTGGCAAATCTCAGGACTCAGGCTACCTTTCCTGTGATTTAATCTCTCTTGCTGATCCAGTCCTGACAAACAAATAGCAAATTCTTTGTTGATGTCTCCCAAGTATAGTTGTAGTTGTTATTACCTCTTCTTTATTATCTACTTTTGGTAGCCTGTGCTCTTGATGGCATTGATGTTTGGATACCTAATAGGCGTTTCAGGTTCGTCATATCCAGAAACAATCCTGTTGGTGTTCTGTTTCATGTGTTCCTGTTCTCACTCACCCCTCCTGCTTCTTTCTCCTCTCCCGTCCTATCCCCCCCTCCCTGCCTCTCCTCCCCACTCCCCCTGATCCCTACAGGGTCACATATGGCCTTGCTGGCCTCTAACTTTGTGGAGCAAGCATGGCCTTGGATCTCTGATCCTTTTGTCTCTACCTTGCAAATACTAGAATCATGGGCATGTGCTGCCAGGCCTGGCTCTGTTTCTCTTCTTAATCCTTAAATCTGTTTCTTCCCCAATTTAGTCATTTCAGTCCATCTTATCATCAAGATGAAACTTGACTTAATTTCCCATTCTAGTCAACTGCCTGGTCATTTCTGTTCTGATACACAAACTTCTGTCCCCTTTGCTTGTTTTTCATTGTCATTATCGCTACTGTAGGTCTCCTTTAATGTTTCCATGGACCACTGCAGGAGCCTTAATGTTCCATGTCAAAAACATACATAGTGTGGTAACAGCATTGGGGAAAATACAGATATTTCTTGTTCATGAAATTTGCATTCTTCCTAAAGACCTTGCTACCAATTAGGAGATCATTAAATGAAAAAAAAAAATCCACTAATATTAACAAGGAAAATTACGTTGCATTTTATTCTATCTCGGGATGCTTGAATGTTCAAAATTATATTCGTTGGTGACTCCTGGAGAAGTCTACTCTCATGCTCTCAGGTGTATCTGTCTTCCCAAGTGACTCTTTTGTTTACTGATACTTGTCTTTAAAGATCCCGATTCTGCTTCATTTTATACACACACCCCATCTCGGCTGCTTATGGGGCTAAGGGGAGCAGGAGCGGGAGGTCAAGGCTTAGGAGGGTTAATGCTGGATGGGGTGGAGTTAGAGCTCAGTGCGAATGTTTACCTGTATACAGAGCTGTCAGTTCAGTCCCCAGTAGTGCTGAAATGGTTGTTAAGTGATTAAATTTGTTCTACGTGGTCATCTGTGACCAGAAACTATTATGGCAAATAATACTGTTTTGTTTCTTTGCCTGGGACTATAATAATGGGATGATATGTCTTGCAGTGTAATGATTTAGTGTTTGTGATGAAAAATATAAACAGTAAAACCTGAGATTTGTTATAAAGGTAGTGTAACTTTTTATACATCATCTGAATGGTCATTATGTGGAGAAAATAGAACACTGAAGTTATAAGTAATTCAGGGATGTTTACTCAACCTCTTTCAGGAAGTGGCATATTTCAGTTGAGACCTGACATATAGAATAACCAGTCAAGGAATAAATTGTGAGGAAACACTTTGGCCAGAAGAAAATAGTGACTATGAAAGCCCAGATGTGAGGGCTGGAGAGGTGGCTCAACTGTTAAAGGAAGTCTCACAACCAAAGCTAAGCACAGATGTGAACAGGATTTAGTTATTTGAAGAACACAGAGAGACCAGGGCTACCTGGAGCCCAGTCAGGGAGAGGAAACAGTGTCGGAGGTGTGTTGAAAGTGTCCCATAGGACACTCCTATACCTTTACACTCTAGAGGCAGGAGAGGGCCATATTCATGGGGTGACATGGAGCAACACTGTCTTTTTGGCTTGACTGTTCAGAGCAAGCCTGTTTCTCTTGCTCTTCTCCTGAGTCCTGGTGCATAGCTGTACATTATGCTTTTGTCTCTGGTTTCTTTCGTAATTGCCATTGCAATGCTCTTGATTGAAGCTCGGATTAAATTCTTTGACTTTAGTTTTAAAAGCACTAACTGAGCAGAGTCAAGAACACTAAATTATCAGATTGGACCGTATATCATTTGACTTAGAAAATAGTGAAAAATGCACATGTGTTTTTCCTGAGGATTTTAAGAAGCTGAACTTTAATTTTCATTTTACAAAGCAAGTTGGTAAAGCCCCTACTAAGTGCAGCAGAATTAGCTCTGCTATTAGAAGGATAATGGAATTAAAACTAAGCTTATTGTGGCTGGAAGGCCAACATCAGTCCAAGATGAAAAGACTACAAGTTGTGGTCTCCTGTGATTGTGGTGGGGCCTGGTATTGGCATGGAGCTTTCTAGACAGTCTCCTATGCTAACAGAGATGTAAACAGGCTACGGCTGTTTCTTTTTCTCTCTCATTGTGAAAACACTGTGTATAATTTATCTAATATGCTTGTAGGACCAAGTACAGTAGGCTTGTAATCACGATAGAGTAATTTGCAGTTTGTCTGTTTGAGACATTTGTCCCGAGAATTATTTACCTTAGAGGCTGACGATAAAGCATAGGCGCTAGGCTTTATGCTGTAAATTGCCATGGTGTTCAGCGTACGAGTCAATACTGAAACTTCAGTCCAGTTTTGTGTATTTTCATAGCATACTCTTTGGTGGCTCTTTTCTTAGGTTCATTTAAAAACATATCTCTGTGGCCATGAGCCCCAGGGCCTCTCAGGGCTCAATAATGTAGTGATGGCTGTGCAGCCTGGAGAGAGGGTGCTTAGCTCCCCTGCAGCTGCGCAGTGGCTAGTTCTGTCTCCACCAGAAGCAAGCTTTGTTCCGTGTGGCCCTGCTGTCCGTGCACAGAGCTGCCTTTGATGGGCTGTCTTTGACGTGATTTGTTTACGGCAGCCAGAATGCTTCCTGCATAATGAGAGCAGTTAATCATGGAAACTGGGCTATTCCTGTTTGTGCACTTCCAGCAGTCTTCTGTTGTAAATATTAAAAGGTAATGACAAAAGGATGAAAACCTTTCCTAAAAGGCGCAAACCAGCTAATCCATCAGATCATGTGATTGCTACTGATTACATGGATATCTTTAGGGAAGCAGAAAATGATTGCTGAACACATGCCTTGTGTTTTGATGATTGCATTAAAAGTCCCCCAGTGGGATGACATTTATTGGCTCCCAGAGCTTTTCTTAGATTAAATTTTAGGCATCCGGTACAAGGAGAAACATCACAACGTGTATCTAACAGCATATGTGCAGTTACAGAATAATTTTGATCAAGCCCTGCTAGGCTTTGCTAAAAAACCGAGGGTTTTCAGCAAGACCCCAGACTTTTATTTTGAAGTGGAGTAGCAGCTGTTGGCTATTGCGGTGCAGAGCTGCAGCGCGGCCTGGGTCACACAGTGCTCCCGGTGCCTGTAGGCTGCAGGCCGAGCCCGGTGGCGCAGGCACTGAGCTACACTTATTTTGCTGTGATATTTGACCTCTTGGTTTGAAAGAGCTCCCTGGACCGTCTGAATGGCTATGGGAGATGGTGAGTATGATTTATTTTTCTTGTTGTGCTGTGTTATACACTTGGTTTTAAGGTGATGATTGTTTGCTATGTAAGAAATACATTTCTCCCTAAAGAATGAAGGACATCTACGCGTTTGTGTGCAGTCGGGTATTTATGCATGTATGTGTGCTTTTTTTTTTTTTTTTCCACTTGATGTGTCAATGTGGGGTCTGGTAAACATAAGATGAAATTTACCTTGCAACCCAGTCACGGCTTCTTCAGTCTTTGGTGTTGGGTATGAAGGGTTAGAAGAAGGGTCAGGAAATGTGTACAGAAGCTCTGGAAGGAGAATATGGCCTTTGAGCAATGGTAGACTTAGGCAGGGAGGTTTGATTAGCTGGCTTGACATCTTTCCTGTTTATTTGACAGAATTTGAATTTTGTGGTAATAAAATACTTAGAGAAGCAAAATGGTTTGCCATGGATACTACATTAATTAGTGTGCTTGGGATTTGTCAGTGTCTCTAGTAAACATCTTTTAAGAAATTTATATAGGACACAATTGGATCACAAATTGCTTTTTTTTTGGTGTTTTGGTGAGGATAATTTTTAAAACATCTGTTTCTATAGTGTTTTGTACTTTTTAAAGGCACTTTAATATACTTTATATGCATTAACTCCTCAGGTACAAATGACTAGTGAAGTACACAGATACATGGTGTTTCCATTTCACAGATTAGGAAACTAAGGCCTGCTGAAAGGTGTGTTCCAGGTCCAGGCACAGAAACCAACGTGGGCTGAATCTACAGCCCAGAGGTGCTTCTGCTATTGTCCTTCACAACACTGACCGTCTGAGCTTTCCTTGCTACTAACCCTTCTATTAAGATGCTTAGATGTATGTTTCATAATCGCATCAGTATCAGAGGTGTGTACAGAGGGAGTAGAAGGCTCTACAGTGTTTTTGCCCTTTTTTGGTGTGTGCATGCCTGTGTGTATGTGTGTTTCGTGTGTGTGTGTGTGTGTGTGTGTGTGTGTGTGTGTGTGTGTGTGTGTCTAGGTTCTTAAGGACCTCTTGCTTAAATTTGTAGGTTTTAAGTCTTAGCAGTGTTAACCTTCCTATGACTAGATCATGACCTCTGTTTTCTGAGAGTTGGTCCCCTTAGTGCTTTAGGAATAGTTTTCAAGCTGTAAATTGATAGTCATTTAAAGTATTTATGTACATTCAAATAAAAGTGTGATAGCAGATTTTTGTTTTACACATTGTTATGAGTGATTCTGAGAGTTTATGTAACTTTTATATGACCTTATACAAGTCTGTTAAATATACTCCATTAATTTTTAAGGTAAAAAACATCAAATTGATTTCTCATATACTAAGAGCATTGCCAGGTTTCTTAGGAAGATAAAACAAAACAAAAATGCTTACTTTCTAGGCAATTAATGTTGCATTTGCTTTGGATCACGCCTAGATTTTATTTTTTTAAACTGAAGTTCTTTGGCCATCATGTATGTTTATTTGTATTTTATTTTCCAAATAAAACATTCAGACAGTTTAGGAATGTGTCGATTTTTCTTTTTTAATTCAAAATGATAACTTATTGTAAAGCTTAGAGGGTAGCCTTCCAATTAATTCTCTTTCTTAAAATAGTAATACTTTTCTTGGATTAAAACATACATTTTTAAAAAAATCCTTAAAAGTCGAAATAATAAAACCATGTGTATAGCAGCAGACAGTCAGGGTGAGTAGTCTTAACAATTGATATGGCTACTCTGCGTATGAGTTTCAATGCACAATTTGTGTGCACACACATACCATGTACCTTCACATGAACATGTGTAGTAAGTGCACTGCACTATTCCTAACCTATTTGCTCATTTAAAATTTTTCAGTATGAACTTAGTATGTAAATATTATCTTTTTAAAATTGAAATGATGATCATGTAAAAATCCCTTAAACTTGTTTATACTTTATGAGTGCCTTTTCATGTCTTTTATTGTGCTGCAACATATATACTTCAAACAAATTTTGTGTTGATTGCTTTAAGGGTGAGGACTACTGGGAATAGAACCCAGGGCCTCACTTACTCTATGCAGTTATTTTACCACTGAACGCATCCCCTGAAAGCAGTTACTCCGAATATATTTTCAACATTTGCTATGTCTGCTCAGCAACACATGAAGTGTTTTAATGCCATGTCGTCTTGTTACTCTGCCTCATTTGTTTAAACTATTGCATAGCCTTCCATTGTATAGATATAGTATAACTATTTCATCTTCTGTGAAAGTTTACATTCTTTGCCATATATAATTTTCCCTAAATTTCTGGAAAAGGCTCTTTTGTACAGGCTGTTTCTGTGAATACAGATATGTGTATTTTCCAAAATACTCTGTAAGTAGCATTTTAGGACCAAAAATTTCACTTCGAGTTGTGTTAGCTATAACTATAGGCCAAAAATATTTTATATTATACATTCTTGATAGTAATACCTATATTATACATTCTCAATAGTAATACCTACTAACTAATCATCTTTTCAGTTCTTGATACTATTGATAGTCAGTGAAAATTATCTTTCACATTATCAAACATGCCTGTTTTCTGTAACACTTGCCATCTTCATATGACTTGTGTGTGTATTTTCTGGGAGTTGCTATTTGGCTTCTTTTACTTATTTATACAGATCTGCTTACCTGTGTAGGTAGATGTGGAGTCCAGAGGTTGACACTGTTGTCTTCTTCCTTTGCTCTTGCTTATTTTCTGAGACAAGATTTCCCACTGAACCTATAGCTTACTGTTTGAGCAAGGCTGACTGGCCAGCAAACCCCTGCTCTCTACCTGTTAAAGCCAGCTGGGGATAGGAGTGAGGTTTTAGGACAGTTGACTTTTGTGCAGTAAGCATTTACTTTATCAAATGAGCCATCTTTCCAGCCCACCTTTTGATCTCTTTGGCCACATCATGTGACTTTTTTTTTGTTTATAGCTGATCTTTAGGCATATTTCAGTTATGTCATTGGCAGTTTCATTTCAAGGTCAACTCAGAGTTAGGAGATCCTGGGGTGACTCACGGCTTAGAGAGTGCTGAGGGTCCTGGGGTGACTCACTGCTTAGAGAGTGCTGAGAACGGGATGATTTTAACCTCAGTTGTTTCATTCTTATTCCAAAGCATAAAACCAAACATTTGAGCAATTGTGCACTCAAATCCGAGAGGGTTAATTAAAAACCTGTAGGATTATTATGCAGTGCTGAGGCCTGCAATCTGCCCCAGAAGCATGAGAAAGGAATTTGGCCTTTTGTTGTTCCTGCAGTGTGGCTGGAAAGAAATAAGGTTTTGTTATAAATTGACTTCTTAAAGTTTTGACATTTCAATACAGTCTATTCAGAAATTAATGTTTTGTAAATATATGCAACTGGACCAGGTGTGGAGGCAAACTTCTTTACTCCTACCACTCAGGGAGAAGCAGGGAAAGCTTTGTGTATTCAAGGACAGCTTGGTTTATATCATGAGTCCTAAGCCACCTAGGACTACATAGTGAGATCCTGTCTTTAAAAAAAAAAAAAAAAAAGAATAATCCTGAAGTTGTAGGGATTACCCTCCTATGAGCCCCTTTTCCTTCTAGGATCACTTCTGACTCATCGAAACTTAGTTGAAGAGGATTGGACCACTAGCAAGAAGCTAATGTTGAAAAGAACCTTCTTCTCTGAACTAGGATTGTCTGATGTCAATCACAGAAAAGAAACCTGCCTTTCCACTTACTGACGTAAGGCCAATATTTTCTACTAAAATCAATGATAGGATTAAAAAAGAAGCAAATGAATAGAAGTAAATTATAAGGAACAAAAGAGTAGCTATTATTGAGAAGCTAGCAGTGCACATAACAGTTCAAGAAGAGATGATGTTCCAGGAAGTATTCAAAAGCTAGGAGAAACTGCCGGCCACGTGAAACAGTCAGACATTCTTTTATTTTGCTGACTGAATTTTCCGTTCTATCCAAGCCCTTTTAAAAATGGCATTAGTATTAATGTAAGACAGAAGACAGTAAGTAGCAGTCACTAGAACTGAAACTAGCTAGTAGCCATCGCCGACCTTAGCCAGCCACCTTTGGTGAGGCTCTGTGAGGCGCCTTTAAACAGACTGCAGTCTTCCTGAGTCAGCCCCCATTTACCTGCTGGGTGCAAGTGGTGGGTGCCAGTGGTAACATATTTCCAAACCTGGTATCAGTAATGAGTTGGAGTCTTTAAAGGTTTACTGCTTTGTTTGTACTTACAGAATGTTGCAGTTTGGTGTTCTTAACAGTTGCTGGCTTGAAAATTTAGGTGACAAATTTCTATACAATTTCTAACTTTTATGAACCTGGCTTATTATTTACCTTGGTTATTTCATGAGCTGTTATTTGATTTTACCAATGGCTCAAATTGTGATTACCTCTTGATTGAATCATTGCATCTTTAAAGAAAACGTTCCATCATTCAAAGGGGGAAAATACCCAGCAAAGTCTTTAAATATTCTTTAAATTATTAAATTACATCAAAATTATTAGAAGTCTGAACATCTAATAAGTTTACTGAAAATGTATATTCTAAAGACAAATTTTAAAAAGATTAATTTTGAGACAGGATTTCTTTCTGGAACTAGCTGTGTAGACCAGTCTGACCTCAAACTCCAATGATTTTCTCGCCTCTGCCTCCCGAGTTCTGGGATTAAAGGCGATATGCCACCACTGCTTGTCTAAAAAGTTTTTTACTAGCTTTTATTTCTGAAGATTTTTGGCTTAGTTCGAGAAAGCTTTCTGTTGTATAATAATAATAAATATGATAACTATTTATGTGTATGTTGTGCTTGGGTGTGAGCACATACATTTAGGTATGCAGACCCTGTTGTAACAGGGACAGAGGCCACTGTTGAGTGCCTTCCTCTGTTGCTCTCCACCTTACTACTGAACTTGGAACTCACTGACCTGTCAGCTACAGAGATACCCCCTCCTTGCCTGGGGTTATTGAAGCTGCCACCATATCCAGCTGTGTACCATATCCAGCTGGGGATTTCAACTTGGGTTCTAATGCTTGTAAAGAAAGTGCTTTTCACTGAGTGTTCTTTCAAACTCCCTCTTCTGTTAATTTTTTTTTTTTTTAATGTCTCACCCCTTAGTTGGCTTCTGTTTCTCCTTACAGAATAGTTGTTTCTAGTTACAAATTGGAATTATTAGGTTGTTTCACTGTCTTTAATGCATTTTGTTTCATCTTTTTTATTGTGCATCCAAGAAACATTTGAGTAATAACTCAAACCTTTAACCTTGGCAAGCAGAATTTTAAATGGTTATAAGAACTTTCCTTTTGCAGTAGTTCCTTTTTCATAAGGGGTGTGTCTGTGTGTGTCTGTGTAAATACATACACCCTACACATTTATGCAAACTTGTATGTACATTACATGTAGGTGTGGAGCTTCTGAGTTGAGCGTTTTAAGGATGAAACCATTCCATAGATTTGGAATTGCTCTTAGTATTCATTTTTGTCATAGGCACTGTTACTTCTCTGTCATTCTGCAAGGTAGATAATTTTTATGCTATAACAGATTCTTGGCATTCTGATTTGTAGCTGGGCACAAAAAAGTGATTCCAACACATGGAGGTGGAGGCAGGAGGATTTCCACAAATTCAAGGCCAGCCTGGTCTACATAGCAAGTAGGGGTGGGGGATCTGAGTTGCAGCTTTGGCATAGTGTTCTCTCCCCTAGTAGTCATCCATCCCTGTTACCTGCATCCTGTAAGAATGTGCTGATATTCTTTATGGGCTCACTCCACATACTCTGCCCTTAGCTTATGTGTTCACTCTTACGGTCTGTCTTATAATTTGGGTTCTGTTATATGAGTTTTGAAAATAGAGTAAAGTGAGTCCAATTATCATTTTTAATAATTTCAGTGTTTAGACTTCAGTTGTTTTATAAATATTTTTTTTCAGTTTTTTAAATATTGGGATTCAAGTTAGGTTCCCCACTGTTGTTGGCTAATACATCTCTTATCAGCAGTAGAGCTGATATCTCGTTTTGGAATTTATTTGGCATCTCTCAGGTAAGCATTTTCCATACTATAGCTTGGTAATTGCATTATAGTATGTTTTTGTTGATTGTTTTTGTTTAATCTTTTGTTCACATTTGGCTTTTTGCAAGCCTTATGTAGTTGAGGATGACCTTGAAACCCTAATCCCCCTGCCTCCTCCTCGTAAGTGCTGGGATTCCTGCATCTGTGTCTACTGTATTTCTTGAAAACTGAAAATGCTTGGTCAAAATGAAGTTTGATTTGGGTGTTTTGTTTTGTTAATATGGATTATGAAGTTTGATTTGGGTGTTTTGTTTTGTTAATATGGATTTTTCAAAAGTGTTGTTTTATTTGACTGTGGTGGTTTGAATACACTCATATGTGTATGTGGTGGACCTCATACACTCATATATTTGAATTTTTGGTCCCTAGTTGGTGGAACTGTTTTGAGAAGGATTAGGAGGTGTGGCACCAGATCCAGATTTGGGTTTTTGTCAGAAGGCACACAATACCTGGCTGTGTTTGTGTTATTATTATTAAGCAATGTAAGTAGTTATCAAACAAATCCATCCTTTATACAGTTTCCTTTTGTTTATTTTTCTCGAGATTCTTGATTCAAAATTTTTGTAGGGTATCACAGCCTCTGTTTTGTGGTTTGAAATGAGATCAAGAATATAAACAAAGAACCCAGTAAAGCAGCTGTCACAATGCTGTTGACAGGGTGGTGCAAGTCTGGCTTTAGATTATGAGTGGCAGTGGAGGTAACAAGACTACTGGGAGTTACATAGGATGAGAACTGTTGGTAGATGGTAGGTGTGGGCATGGGAGAATGCACTGGGGGTGTTCCCATAGCACGCCTGAGTAGCAGAGACAGTGATGTCATTTATCTTACTGGTGTGGGAAGACTTAAAAATAGTGTTGGAGTAGCCATCTGTGTTAAACTGGAGATGCCTTTGACATTTCCATAGGGGATGATTTCCTCAGGGGATGTGCCAAAGATAGTGGATATATAGATTTGGAACTCAGAGGGGAGCATTGGAAATTTGCCAGCATTTTGAGGACACTTGACATGCAGAATGGCTGAAACGCTTTAGAAAAGATGTAGAGAGAAGACTTTTAGACATGCTGTCTGGGTTAAACAGGACTTGTCACCAGAAAGGATTGAGTAGGGAGACGACAGAGGAGAGGTAATAGAGCGTCCTGTGAGTTTCCTTAGACAAGAGTGGTGGTTATAAGTTTCCTGATTACTAACCTGTTAATAATTTAGCGGTTAAATAAGTACCATGCTTATTGGTTCTCATTGGCTATACAAGAAGACTATAACAGCCCAGAAACCCAAAGTCCTATTGCTTGTTGTTTTAATTAGAATAAGGAAGGATATAGTTTCAAGTGAAAGAGGAACTGTAGTATAAGAAACTAGTTAGTATGAAGTAGAATGTGTTTCTTGTGTGTAAATCTCTGGTATTGGGGTTCTTATTGAACTAGTTGTTTTAATGAAGAAAACCTGCACAAAAGTAATACTGTGAGACCTGTGTGGTTTTTGGCTTGCTCTTTTTGTCCTGTGAGATGGAACAAACTTTTTTGTTTTATGTGTATCTTAAACATGGAGCAGAACATTTAAAAACCATTTGAAATTGTGGTCTATCTTCAATAAAAAAAAGAAAAAAAGTGTGTGTGTGTGTGTGTGTGTGTGTGTGTGTGTGTGTGTGTGTGTGTGTGTGTGTGAGGTTCCATTGAATTATAGAAACTCACAAATCCTTATTGGAAACCCTGGGAATACAGGTATCGATCGGGGTGTACACCTGTAATTCCAGGATGTGGGAGATGGAGACAGGAAGATTATAAATTTGAGGCCAGCCTGAGATATATGGCAAGATCCAGTTCAAAAGAAAAGAAACCTGCTGGGGACTGTTGGCCATGTTTCAGGTTTTGCTGCCAAATGAATTTAAAAGACAAACCCTGGGCAGCTGCTGAGATGTCTGGAAGGCTTGACTCAAGAACTCTCTCAGTCTTGATAATTACAGATGGAATACCTAAAGCTACAAGAACAGAATTTCAGGAGATAAAATAGTGTATGCTACAATTCAGTGTGGTGGAAGCAAAGTCTGTGTTCCAGAAAGTTCTTCCAAACAAGAGCAGTTGTGTGGATGATGGAACTGCATTGGTATGGCATTATCCCAGATGTTTGCCCTTACAATCTTAGACTCTGGAAAACTGAGGGAGACGCAGCATTGGCACCAGGTATATATAGCTCCTTTACTTCCTTACTGTATTTGACTTTGTCTTTGGATGTGGGAGTTCTGCCTGCATGTATGTCTGTGTGGCATGTGTATGCATGCCTGTAGAAGCCAAACGAGACCATCAGACGCCCTGGAAGTGGAGTCACAGAGATGGTGGTGATGTGCTGTGTGGGTGCTGGGAATGGAACCCTGGTCCTCTGGAAGCACAGCCAGTGCTCTTTGCTGCTGAGCCATCTCTCCAGCCTCAACACTGGGTGTATTTTGCCAGTAAAACACAATAAGGAAAGAATAGTAACAAACAGCCCACTGACTAATAGTTTAACACTTAGGGATTGATCTTCCTTTAGTTAGTATTTAATAACAACTAGAAAATATTCTATATTTGTATGCTGGAAGTATTCACTAGTAAAACTGAATGTTTGTATCAAGAATTTTAAAACATCCAAGACAGATGAAACTTGTCTTCAAACACTGGTTTGTTTAAAACAGAGGTTCAAAGTAGTTAAACTTTGAACCAAATTTTGTGGTGTTTTATTTTAAGGTTGCTTACAATTGTGAAGTATTCTCCCTTCCCATTGCTGTTAGTTTTATATAGCTACCAGAGACTAAATGCACCTTTAATATATAGGCAGTATTCTTTACATGTTTATTAAAAACGTAAACTTGGAGGTAAATTCATGCATAATACTCTGCCTCCCAAGTGCTGGGGGTCAAAGGTGTGTGCCACCACCACCCTTCTCAAAGCAAAATTTTAAAACCAATTTTAAATGTCCTATGTGTAATGCTATCTGGCTTGACCAGTAATGATCTCACTAGTAATTGTCAGAACTGGTTTCTGGCACAAATTTGACTATTTGAAGAAATTCACTCTGGCCAAGTGGTGATGGTGGCATATGCCTTTAATTCTATCACTCAGGAGGCAGAGACATGCAGATCTCTGTGAGTTTGAGGCCAACCTGTTCTACAGACTGAGTTCCAGGATAGCCAGGGCTACACAGAGAAACCCTGTCTCATAAAACAAACAAACAAACAAACAAAAAAAAAACAAAAAAAAGAAAGAAAGAAAGAAAAAAAGAAAAGAAACTTCACTCTAGAGGCAGAGGCAAGAAGCTATCTATGAATTCAAGACCAGTTTTGTTTACAATAGTGAGTTCCAAGTCAACCAAGTATGTATATTGAAACACTGTCTCCAGATACCAGAGGCAGAGAGAGAGAGAGAGAGAGAGAGAGAGAGAGAGAGAGAGAGAGAGAGAGAGAGAGAGAGAGAGAGAGAGAGAGAGAGAACACCCAAAACCCTTCACCTAGTCTACTAAGCTTTTAATTATGTTAATTTCAAGAACTGAAGAATCACATTGATGTCCCATACCATAAAACCTAAAAATGTTTGTTGTACCCATATAACCCTAAGTAGCGTTAACTTGAAGGAGTCCATGCAAGAAACACGAACATTAATTTAGAGGTTTAAATCTGAAAAGACTGGCTGAATCTGTGAGTGCTAAACAGGAAATTTAAGTTTTCCTAACAGATGTAAAATAAATGGAGTTCTACTGAAGAAAATGAGAAGACCAAACAAAGCCTGTTTCCCCAAGCTTTCTTGATTCTGGGCACAGGAGCCAGCTTATGAGTGAGCAGCTTAGTGCTCCCCAAACCTCCACACTTGCTGGCCGAGCTTCCTTCCCTACTTGGTCTGGTTCTCCTCTCCTTCCCTCGTCCTTCCTCCCTTTCCTGTATTTCCTCTGCCAGTGTCCTCCATCTCCCCCTTCTCTCCTTCATCCTCTTCTGTTTGCATCTTTCTCTTTCTTCCCCCACCAAGATAGAAGTACAATTGAGTCTATTGTTTCCCTGAATCTCGTCCAGGCCACACAGCCTAACACCTACTAAACAATTCATTTTTCTTGCACTTTGGTCCAGCTAGTGTGTGTGTGTGTGTGTAGGGGGGGTATTCATTTGGTTTTGTTTACTTTTTATGAAGCCTTCAAGGAATTTGGGTTTGTTTTTGCTATTGGGGTATGTTTTTTTTTGTTTTGTTTTGATTTTTGTTGTTATTGTTTTACTTTTAAGATTATTTTATTATGCAGTATAGTAACCATAGCAGAGGCATGCATGCACTCAGTACAGATTTCCATATACCCACCTCCTAGATTTATGAAATGTTCCTGGTTTGCCATAGTTTATGTAAGATTTTTTTGAGAAGTAAAACTTTATTGCTATTTCTAGTTTACTCCATCCTCTTCCTCTCTCATTTAAGTAATAAAACACAAACTGGTGTTTCTTATTTGCAAATACATTTAAATATAATAAGTTGTATAAGACACTTCTTCTAACTAGAAAATTAACATTTTAAGAAAGAATTTATTCAAAACTCGTGGAACCAGGTCCCACGCTCCAGAATGAGCGTCTTCCCTTCACTGCTCAGTCACTCCCTCCATGACCTCTCCCTCTGTTCCTGTCTCCCCCCCCCCAGTCTCTGTCTCTGTCACCTCTTACGCCTTCATCTTTGTTGATGTGCCCCATTTCCATCTCCTTACCTCTTTCATCTTCCTCATATAGACAGCACTGTAGCCCACTCAACCCTTGCTTCCACCCTCTGGTCCTTTTCAGCATCTTGAACTCACAGGAAATGCAGTGTTTAAGCACACCTATTCCTACTAGCTGTTCATACTTGCTCAGTCTCCCCTCCTTCCCTCCCTCCCTCCCTCCATCCATCCCTCCCTCCCTCCCTCCCTCCCTCTGCCCATTTCTCCTGTTCTCCTTCCTGTCACCTTTCCATCAGGCAGATGGATAGCACAAAGTTCATCCTGATCTATTATTCTTGTCCTCTAACACCTTTGGGTGTTCTTAGGAATTTGTTTGTGCTCTTAGCAGCCTACGGAAGAAGTGGGACTTGAGTATGCGGCTCATTTACTGTACTGAAGCATTTGATTTGATTCATTTCCCTGTCTCTTGTCGCTTCCTCCCTCCTCCTCCCCTCCCACTCTGCCCCCATCTTATTGATTCGGTTATCTTTCTGCTTATGTGTAATGATGATGACACTTGTGGTGGAGGTAGAAGTGCGGTGTGCATCCGTGGAGTGCATGTGTGTGCTGGTGACCCGTGTGGGAGTGGGCTCAGAACAACCTTGGCTTTCAGTGCTCGCCTTCCACATTGGTTCTTGGTGTTCTGCTGCTGCACGTGCCAGGCTGGCTGGCCACAGAGCCCCTCTCACCTCCCTGTAGGAGCACCGGGTGACAGATGCATATGCTGTCTCACCCAGCTTTGCGTGGGTGACCCCTGCGCTTGTGTAGTAGGCCCTTCGCTCACTGAGTCGGCGCCCGTCCCTGCCTGGCGGCTCTCTCATGGGAAATAAAGGGTTGCCTTGTGGTTCCTTGTAACCTTAAGGGTTTGTCCTTTTCTACCTTGTGCTTGCCTGTTGTGTGGGTTTGGATCTGTTCTTTTTACCTGACAGTAGAGTATGAGCTTTGAAGTACTGGTTCTGGTCTTGTGTTTCTTGTTGTCAAATGTTGGTAATTTTAAGAGTTTAAAAATCAGGTATTTTTTCCAGTGAGTGTAGAGTAGTGATTTGTGCACATGGATGCAGCTGACTGTGGAGGTTGAAAGAGGGGCTTGGAATCTGTAGAGCTGGACTTAGGGGTGGGCTGCCTGGTGTTGGTGCTGGGAACTAAATTGGGCTCTTACACAAGAGCAGTAAACACTCATAACTGCTGACTCATCTCTTCAGCCCTTTAGTGTAGTTTTTGTTTTGTTTTCAAGATTTATTTTTGTTTAATGTGAATGGGTGTTTTTTGTGCGTGTGCGCGCACGCAAAACATGCATGCAAGGCCTGAGGGTGCCAGAAGAGGGGGGTCAGACCCTTCTGGAACTGCAGTTAGACACCTGTAAGCCTCTGTGTGGATGCTGGGAGCTGAACCTTAGTCCTCTGGAAGAGCAGCCTGCTCTCTTAACTTCTGAACCATTTCTCTAGTTCCCTTCTTGATGTAGCTTTAAACTGAAGAAGAACATTTCAGGTTACCCGCCCCCCAAAGAAATTATTTTAAAAGTTCAGCTTTTCTAACTGCTCAGTGAGACCGATGACTGTTTGTGCCTACTTGCTATTGCACTAATGGTCAATGGAATGAAAAAGAAAGCCCAACTTTGAAGTTCACTGCTTCGAGAGGAACACACTTCAGTTATTTTAGAACACAAAGATAGTTCTTGGTCCTTCTGCCTGCAGGGATTGGAATTCGCTTATCTACCACAAAAATGATTTTCCATTGTACTTTTAAACATTTTATATCCAGGGATTGGCAAATTGTTGCTTTTGGAGCAGTCTCAGTTGCCCTCTTACTGTTTTACATGACACTGAAACATAGCTGCACCTACTTCTTTGTAGATTGTGGGTTGCTTTGTTGTTGTCATGTCATAACTGAGCAAATACACAAAAGTACATTTGTATATAGATTTCAAGGCCTTTTTGTTAAAAAGAAAATCTACCAACCTCTGAGTGGCTCACATATGATTGTTGGGGGCTCTTAAATTGCAGTGTTTCAGGCTGCATCCTTACAATTTCTGATGGATACAGGTGGGTTCATACCTAAGAGTTCACATTTTAGGGGACAGCAAGATGGCTCAGCAGGTAAAGGTGCTGCAATGCCTTATGTCCTGAGTTCAGTCCCCTGGACCAGTGTGACAGAAAAAGAGAATGAACTCCTTAAGCCGTCCTCTGACCTCCATATGAATGCCATGGCACATGGGTACACAGAATTAACAAGAGTAATAATAATTTAAAATGCATCTCCAAGAAACATCAGGTGATTCTATGCTTTGCCTGATGAGTACCACATTCAAGGAGCACTACCATAGATATTACTAAGTACATCTTTGATTTCCTGTGGTCTCAAATAAATTACATGTTGAATATCCCTTATATGAATTGCTTGGGGACTAAGAGTATTTGTTTCAGATTTTGGGTTTTTTGGAATATTTGTATGAGTCTACTTATACTTAGTTGAATATCCCTAATCCCCAAATTCATAACACAAAATGCTTTCAGATTTGAAACAGCATTATGTTAACAAAAAGCACGAAATTGTGGAATTTATTTTGAGATGCATGACCTGTGGTTTGTATACTACTTGCCAATAATGTTGAAATCCACAGACCCTTTTGTTTTTTCTCTCAAGAACACAGCTTTATAATAACTGCAGACTCTGAATAGCTTACGTCTGTGATCAGTGGAATGGCACCAGTAAACTGAGATAGTTCACACACCAGAACGATACACAACAAAATGAATGTTCTGATATTGTTTTCCTGTCTAGTGATGAGGCACTAGAGGCCACAGTAGATAGTCTACTTCTTTACAGCTCTGTGGGGGTTCCAAACTGACTGGCTAAGTTAGGGGTTTGGAGAGTGCTTAGGAGACACAAGATGAAGGTAACCTTTGCATTTGGGTACTGATTAGACTGGCATTCTTTTTGTGAAAATTTTGTGTTTATTTCTTGGGACATGTATGCTTATCTCTGTTAACAAAGTTTTAAAAATCCTAGTAGTTTGAGGATGTTAAGAGTTAATTATTTTTAGTGGTAGGGACACTTATCTATCTTTTCAGTTCTTGTGTGTATAGGAAGGGAGCACCGTTTCCATGGGAACCTCTGCCTGCTCTGTTTCAGTGCCTGACTTTCTGTAGATTTTTTCTGTTCTGTCTGTCTGTCTGTCTGTCTGTCGTGTGTGTGTGTGTGTGTGTGTGTGTGTATGTAAGTGTAAAATGATAAACCAAAAAAGTTGATTTTGAATTGTTTTGTGTACTTAACACAATGATATATTTAAAACACAAATTTTAAGCTCATTAATTTCTCTGCACTGGCTCCCTAATTATCTTATGGTAAAATAATGTTGTATTTAAACTAGAACATGGTTTTGGCATGCAGGGAGGAGTGGGGGAGTAGAAGGGATGGTAAGAAAACACTTGCTGAAATGGAACATGATTTTAGATCATTTATTTATTTTTTTCCTAATAAACAGTATTAACATTTGTTAGGGTCTTCTTTTCTTTGCCCCTATTTAATAATTACACTGGTGGTATATCTTCATGGAGATCCTTATTCTGGATGAGTGAGCATCTGTGTGGGGAAAACGGGAGGGGCAGGAAGAAGATTCAGACTTAGGTCTGAAGCCTGTGGTAAAGCTGCTTCTCTGCCTCACCCATCTTGTTTGTCAGGATTGGTCTGTGCAGGGTCCTAGAGAAAACCGTTTCTCAGCAGAGTCCAAGGCATCTATCTTGTGAGTGGGGGAGGGAGGAGTTGCTTGGAGGCTGGTGAGCTTGTATGTGTGGAGATGGTAGCAGTGTGGCTATGAATATTCCAGAAGGAGGCTGTAGAACTCCTGAGAGTCACTTAAGAGAAGAGACTGTTGGGTTTCATTTCTGTCACGACGCAGGCAGCACATTGTGAGGGTGCAGACAGTTAATTATGTACAGCAGAGAGCCCTGCTGTTCTCATGCTTTCCCAACGCAGTGGCACACAGCTCAGTGGTTCTTGCCTGAAACCTAATGTCCTATTTGTATGGATTTTCATGTGTATTAAGTAAGAGAAGACAAATCTAGGTTTATAAACCTTTGGTATGAAATGATTTTACATTTTTTTTTGATAGAGAATACTTTGCAAGCACATAGAGGATTTTTCAGATGCATGGAGAATTTTTACCTTTCATCTAGCAGTAGCTGCCATAAGATGATGTCACCTTGCAGCTGATTGGCTGTTGCAGCACCTAGGGCAGGGAAGAGAAAGAAAAATGCCGGCACAAACCTCAGTGGTGGTTCTGTGGTTGTTTCTATCTATTTTTGATAGAATCTTTGATTAGTATCAAATTGACTGTATTTGGCCATGTGAACTATTAGGAGCTATTCTAGGGTGAGGGAAATTCGGAGGAATGAGGCGGCTGATTTGCAAACGGATCTGTGATTGTAAGTTGCAGAAATCTGGGCATAGGAATAAGGCAGGGCGTGCTTGAAGACTGAGTATGGGAGGGGCTGGCAAAAAAATGCTTATATGAGCATCAAAAAGAGAGATGCTTTGACCGCTCTAAAGTTGATATGTTTGCTTTAATGTTTTGACATGTATGTGTAGGAAATGTGGTATTTTTATTTTAAATCATGTTTTATTTTGTAAAGTGTTAACTAATATATATTTATTCAAGGGATCTTCAGTTTTTTATTTTGTATCCTACCTAAATAATACTTTTTATTTGTAGCTCTATTTTTATTTTTGAGTCTTAATGGAGAATGGAAAAAGCTTAGCTTCCTTAAGTATCTTTTTTTGTTTTTTTTTAATGCTTTGTGCAGATAAAAGCTTTGATGATGAGGAATCAGTGGATGGAAACAGGCCATCATCAGCTGCTTCAGCCTTCAAGGTTCCTGCACCTAAAACATCTGGAAATCCTGTCAACAGTGGGAGAAAGCCTGGTTCAGCAGGTGGCCCTAAGGTTGGAGGTAATGCAAATCCATTTCAGGTCTATGTGCATACTTCATGCCTCTGGATGTTCCATGCTTCAGAGCAACGTGTTTATTTGTGACTGCAGCAGAAATGCAGGTGTCTGGAGAGTGTGTTGAAACATATAAAGTGTATTGCCTTTTAGAAATGATTATTACAAATTGTTACTTCCAGCAAGAACATGTATGAGTTTGTGATTTCTTATAGGTACTTATTTTTAAGGAAAGATTGAAAGTAGTTTTGGCATGTGTCTTTTAAAGGGAGTGGTATTTCAGAATTGGGCCATTTTTGGATACTGTAGCTGTGTTTTGATGCGCAGAAATATTGAATGGATTTTCACAGTTGTCTAGGTATATTAAATTAAATACCTGAACATTTAAAATGGTTAAAGATCCTGGTCCTGAATAATTTGTCTCAATAGGAATTGGGTGGTGGTCAAGTCAGACTGCCTCAAAAAATGGTTTCTGGATTCAGTAATAATAATAAATAAATAAATAGGGGAAAGCAGGTTTTTAATGCAAGCATGCAGCATATCCTTGAACATTTTAGAAAGGTTTCTAGTATATTTCTAATATATTTTTCATATTAGGATCCATGAGTATCTCCCAGGTGAGAGTTTCTGCTGGATCTGTCTGATAGAATGAGTCTGTAAGGATGAATGCTAGAGGTCACTCATCTCTATACACACACATGTGTGCCTTGGTTATATTGTGGAAACATCTTGTTTACAGTAACTGGTGTGGAAATCATGGTTTTGAAGGTTTTTGTGTTTTATCTTCTTGCCTGTGGTACCTTGATTAACAAAATAGGGAAAGGAAAATAAGAACTCATGTCTACTAGGTTGTTTCCATTTCAGCACAGCAGGACCAAGTCATGTGGTTCAGAGTGTTTAACTCTTACATAGTATACAGTTACAAAGAAATAATTTTAACCATTTTCATTTGTTTTGCAATCAGGAAATGTGTTCATCAGGGATAGTTAAAACACTGTAGCACGTGGTGCTCTCTTACACACATGGTCTTCAGTAAGGTCCTTGTGGTATTCTTTGGTTTATTTTGTAGCAAATAGCCCTGTTTAGTCATTACAGGGTGATGGATTTCTTGATTTTTAATTACAGAACTCTAACTTAATAATTTCACAAAACCCTTACTGAAAATAGACTAACGTTTGGAATATATGACATAGTGCACAACATTTTTATGAATCTCTACTAGTGATTTATAATTAGTTCTGGTTTTATGGGTTAATTCTGGAATTAAATTTGAGATACTAGTTTACTTATCATAGGTCACATGGTTCTCTGATAGTACCATAGCTACAATTCTTTTGGAAAAAAAAAAGAAAAAAAAAAAAGAAGTTTTTTTTTTTTTTGTTTTTTGTTTTTTGAAGGACTGACTTAATCCCTCTTGGTCTGCAGTTGGTAGTTTGTCCTCCTTGCAAATTGGAAAATGTTAGGTGAGGATTATGTCATCATTCTAGACAGTGGCTCTTTTGCTAAAAATGAGAGACCTCCCTGCTTTGAGAGCCTCATGTTCTTTCTCCTCCTCCTGCTTTTCAGCAATTGCAGATTCGTTCTTGTTTCTTTTGTTTGTCCCTGACAACTTGGTTACCTGTTTGGTCATGGGCTCTTTAAGGTTGTGTCTCCCTTTGTAGCCCAAGTTGACCTCTAAATCCCAGTTCCATGTGCTGGAGTTACAAGCATGTGCCATCTACTATGCTAGGCTTCTACTGCCTGTTTTTCTGTCTAAGAAATAAGCTACTAGCCAGGGGATATTGATAATGTTTCTGAAATTAATGCCATTCTTGGCTATCGGTCTTTCTTTGAAAGCTTAACTGTAGATGTTCTAGTGTTGGCAGACATTGATTTTTAAATTAGCTACCAGGAGTTTTCTTATACTTGGCGCAGCATCTTTGTATTGGACGGACCTGCCTCACAGAACTCATAATATCCTATCAGTGGCCAGCTACCGTGTGATGAAAGGACCAGTTCTGTAGACAGTCAAGAGCAGAAGTGTATGTTTGCACTAGCTCTTGTGAGGGAATGGCTTCTTACTTATTTCTACACATACCAGTATTTTTTTGAGAAGATAAAGTTGTAACTGTTTGTATTGTATCATCATATACATTCCTTTTTCCTACCCATTATTTTACCCTCTTTTATCATGGTCTGAAATTAGCTAAAAATTATTCATTTCTAGATATTTGGGTTGCCTTTAATTTTTTTCTGCTGTTATAAACCATGCCATCATTCTTTCATATGTATCTTTCAACATATATCAATTGCCCTCCTATGACTAAGTGTTTTATTATTGTTGTATTGTGATAGCATTCTTTTTTAATTTTTAAAATTCATTTGCTTGTTTATTTTATGTGCTTTGGTTTCGTCTGCATGTGTGAGGGTGTTGGATCCCTTGGAACTGTATCAGACAGTTGTGAGCTACCATGTGGGTGCTGAGAATTGAACCCAGGTCCTCTGGAAGAGCAGTCAGTGATCTTAAGTGCTAAGTTATCTCTCCAGCTCCATTATTGTTTTGTTGTTGTTGTTCTTTTATGTGCCTTTTTAAAAGTTTTTTAGTTGTTGTTTTTTAGGTTTCTTTTTTTTAGTCTCACCCCCCCACCCACCCCCACCCTCCCATCCTGTGGCCTTTGGTTTTTGAGGACAGTAGAACTAAATGACTTGTGGCAAACCAAAGGTGGGGGGGGAGTGAATGAATGTAACTTTCAATAAATAGTCTTTTCATGTACCTCAGGCTTTTCCGCTTAGCCTCAAGCCCATTCTGTAGCCCAAGCTGGCTGGCCTTGAACTTTATATCCTCCTGCCTAAGCATCCTGAAAGCGAGGGTTATAAGTGTGTGCCACTTGTTTGACTCTTTGGACTGACGCTCCCTGAAAGAGAAGAGGAGGGAATTTTAAGGCTTCTTAAATTTGGCATTGTTATCTAAAGGGATCATCAGTTTAATTTTGGATAAAGTCGTTCTTGAAGGATGCATATCTTCTTGCTCTTGATCTCCCTCTTTTCCCTCCCCTCCTGCTCTTCTTAAGTATTGCTTACATTCTTTTCATTGAAGAGCTTAAATACTTCATTTCCTTAATTTTACTGATGAACAGATTGTAGTTTGGAGAAGTTAAGTAACTTGCCTAGGGTAGAATGTCTAATAAGGAGCAAAGTATAGAAATCACCTTGCTGTTGCTGTCGTGCTCATCTCTGTTGACAAGCAGGGTTTTCTGCTCCCAAGCTCAGCAATTCCCAGCAGCCCCGGGTCAAATTAGAGCTTAGCTGGTGAGACTCGGTAGACAGTCAGCAAGCCTGTGACGTTTACATGTGAATGTCAAGACTTACATGTTTTCCTGTTGAAATTTGGCCTTCTTTGCACTATTTTATTTTGGGGTTGTTTCTTTTTAATGGTTGCCTGGAGCCCAGACTAGCCACCAAATTGTTATGTAGCCAAGGCAGGCCCTAAAGGCCTGATCTTCCTGTATGCATTACCATGCCTGGCTTTGAGATAGCCTTCAAAGTTTGTTTTCTGAGTCATAGTAGCTCTATTCCTGTACCAGCTGTTTTCAATACTATTTGTTTTTTAAAATAAGAGAAGAACTGGGCAATGGTGTAATTTCATTGTATATAATTAGTATTAGATTTTGAGGTTAGTAACTTGCACACTACTGAACAGATCCTGCTTTCTAAAGTTCTTTATCTCTTCTTTCTTGCTCATTCATTTATGTGAACCAAGTGTTCCCTCCCTCCCTCCCATGTTCTTTATTTATTATACATAGTGTTCTGTCTGCATGTACACCTGCAGGCCAAAAGAGGGCACCAGATCTCATTACAGATGATTGTGAGCCACCATGTTTGCTGAGAATTAAACTCAGGTCCTCTGGAAGAGCAGTCAGTGCTCTTAACCTGTGAGCCACCTCTCCAGCCCCAAGTGTTTTCTTTCTGTTATTTCCCTTTGTTATCAAAGACTACTTTGAAATTGCTTTAGCCCGACAACCTCAGCACTCCATGGTAGAAATTCACCCTGAGCAACACAGCAGGTCAAGGCCAGCCTGGAGCTGCCTTGGTAAGTAAATAACAGTGTTAGTGTTAGTTATTAGTCAGTTAAGTGCCAGCATCTCAGTCAGTCTTGCCTGCTCAGCTATTTATATCTGACCTGAGATTTCTTTGCTTGCTTGCTTGCTTGCTTGCTTATTTATTTATTTATTTATTTAAATTTCTGAAGACTCACTTTCTACAGATGATGCTAGTCATCCCCATTCCCCAGCATACAAGGAAGAAAGATGCATTTTCTTTTAAATAAATGAGCATGGCAGGATTCACACATGTTTAATCTCAAAGTACTTGTTGTCTATGATGCAGGATTTTACCAGTGGACCCCCATCTCCTTGTGTTGTGGCTCAGTTGGTGGAGTTCTTGTTTCACATGCATGAGCATCATATAAACTTCATGAACTCTGTCCACCTGTAATGTTGGCACTCAGAACTTCAAGCTACATAGCAAGTTTCAAGCCAGACTGGACTGAGATCCTGTTGACAAATGAAACAACCAATAGAAAACCCAAATAACATTTCTGTATATGTGCTTTGGTTTTATTTTCCTTCCCTGTCCCTCCCTTTATTACGGGGAATGATCTGACTCAGAAAATTTTAGCTCTGAGGAGGTCTAAAGGATATTGCAGCCTTATATATTGACAGCAGAACCTCAGAGTTGAGTGTTTTCCCCATGATAAGCAGTTGTTAGCAGGGATGAGGTAAGGCCCTGTCACGTGCCCACTGTCAGGGACTTCTGTACCATTTCTAGGGCATTTTCTAAACAAAAGTCCATACATACGCTTCTTAATTTTTTTGTCCCAATTAATAGAAGTCTTTTACTAAATTTGGAACTTAAAGATCAGCCAGTTATTATTCCAACTTAAATATTTTGAACTTTGGATCTTTGACTGTACATCATACAATGCCCCGACACCATAAATCTTAACTTTGGTTTTAAGATAAAAATAATTTGAGAAAATAATGTTCTTGTAAGTAGCAAGTTGACCATTTTCTCACTGAGTGTATGGGTTTCACTCTAGTTACTTTCGTTGATCTTAGCAGTGTTTTTTCCATGTAAAACTTAAAATGTCAAAGGCATCTCTTTGTGCAAGACTTATTTTTTGAGGAATTCAGAATACTTAAGAAAAGTGACAAAAACAATGTGTTTGAAATTTGCATATGTGAGTTGAGGACCCATACTCTACTGTAAGGTACTGTTCTCATCTGCAGTTGAATATGGAGCTTACTCTGTGCTGCGCTCCGTGGTTATGTATGAAAAGGATCATAGAGAGAGATTCAATTCAAGGTCTTATTTCTGAGACAGGCTTCTCCTGTATCCCAGGCTGGCCTTGAACTGGTCATATATCTGAGGATGACCTTGCAATTCTGACTCTTTTGCCTCAATACTGAGTGAGTGCTAGGACAATAGGTGTGTACCACTGTACCCAGATTCTTCTCTGCCTGTGATGATGGAACCTAGCTAGGCTTGTATGCGTGCCAGGCAGCCTCTCCACCAACAGGACTGTTCTCTCCAGCCCCCAATGCCAGGTTTCAATTTTAAAAAGATACTAACAGTGAGTGCCTACTCATGACCTCTGACTCCAAGACTGGTATCATTTGAGTTTACCTATTCTTCTGGATGGGAAATGAGGTGTTAGAACATTGTAAAGTCTCACAGACACAAATCTGTTCCAGTTTCATCTTAGAAAAGATGGACCTGTGTAAGAAATTTTTAATTTCATAATTGATTCATGTAAAGTATAGAAGTTTACGACAATGGCTTCAATCCCAGGTTTATATTTTTTATATTGTGTATTACATTTTAATGCACTTGAATCATTGAATGTTATTTCTATGATGGGCATATTGTGAATTAAAGAATTCTTTTTCCTTGTTAACTTGTCATTTGTCTTTTTCAAAAAATGTTTTTGTGTATTGCATACCAATGAGAAGAATTAGGGGACACACTTTTGTTTTAAATATAAAAATCGTGCTAATTGCTAAAATAAACTACATAGCATTAGTCCCTTTTTATTTTTGTAGGCCCTAAAATTAGATTCTCGTCTAGAGAAGAATATATTCTTAGGTATCAAGAGTGGAAACTATTACCTCCATTTTAACATCTTGGTAGTTTTATTAGTCTATGTTCTGTAATTGTATCAGTATGCCTTAGACTGGATAATTTACAGAGGATATATTTTCTCTAATAAAGATATGCTGGACAATGTATTGTCTTGGTAGTGGCACATGCTGAAGGTCCTCCTGCCCATAACACTGCATGAAGCAGTGTTCAGGGCCCCTTCTCGCTTACGAAGCTGCTAGTCTCATCCAAGAAGCCTCACTTCCTTCATCTCCTGAAGGTTTATCTTCAAACACCAGCAGTCCGATTTTGGGGAACACAGTAGGCACCTGGCACAGGAGATTGTGGGGGGCCACTTTTAGGTGGTAGCCATGATTTTAAAACCTATTTCCCTTTCCATATCATTTAAGTTATTTGCAGTGTCATGTCATGTCGGAGAGAATACAAATCTTGTGATGTGCCATTTCTGTGTGTAGAAATTGGTAGAAAATTTGCTCAGCATGATTACTTAATCCAAAGTTGTATCTTTAAATAATATTACTTTACCTTCTTTGCATGCATATATATTATTCGTTGCCATTTTGATGTGTGAAAATGATTTCTTTTAGTTTACATTTTCTGCCTGCCTTTATTTTTGGGCAGCAGCCAGCAAATATTTGTTAAAGGCCTTTAAAACCTTTTTACATTTATTTATTTTATTCATTTTGTGCAGGATGTGTGGTAGTTTATTCTCTCTTTCCACAGTATGAGTAATTGAGAATCAAGTTCAGGCTTGTAACAAGTGCTTTAAGAGGACATTACATGTCCCCAAAGAATTTTAGTGTGCTTTGTAATCTGAGACATACCAGTGTGTAGACAACACTGACCTCACACGCTAGGAGTTTATCTTCTAATGATGTTCAGAAATGCTGCTTTAGCTTATGAATTTATTGAAATTTAAATTTTTAAAATTTTGTCTTTCTTTAGTCTCTGTGCATTTTTGCAACAGACGTCAACTCATGTTTTTATTTTGATATCGGAAACTGTTCTTTTCCTTTGACTCTAACTTTGCTTTCTTCAATAAAGTCTTAAGTATGAACATTAAGATTATTAAAATACTGTTAGTTTCCTAAAATAGTAGTTTTTTCCCCTTTGATCTTATTTTGTATAAAGTGGCAGTGTGCCCATCTTAACTCTCTCCCTCCATTTTATTTATACATGTCCCCAGTTAAGTCAGACATACTTTACTTCATTGAAGTGCCACCTTTATGTTTGAATCAGTTTCTGTACTTTTTTTTTTTTTTTTGATGTTGTTGCTATTTTTTGTTTGTTTTGTTTTGTTTTATGGTGAGTAACCCTGGCTGTCCTGAAACTTGCTTTGTAGACTGGGCCCAACTCAGTTTTCTATGCTTTTTATTACAAAGAATTTTTATATGTAGCACAGTTGGTAAGTAGTAAGCATTCATTTTCTGCATGTATAACCAGCAATTCTCAATACTTTTATGAATTTTCTATCTTCAGATACATTTTCATGCCTAAGCTTTTGGGTAGAAAACAAAAAAAAGTAAATGTAAGACACAACATTTCACCCCTAATTATTAATGTGCACCTCTTAAGAGTTAAAAGGCATGTTCGGTTGTGACCACAATACAATTGTTACATACAAGAAGCTTTTGTGTATTGTCCCTAAAATAATCCTATCACCAGTTTTGTCTTCATGACAATGACATTTTAAAGAGTCTATACTAATTGTCTTTTTAGATTCTCCCAGTGTTCTATTTGCTTTGATTTCTTTGTGATGTTATCTAACTTCTTCCTATAGCCCTTTATTATAAGTTGTTTTTCGGCCAGCCAGGCTCTACTGCCATGCCAGCCCCAAATAACACACAGAGATGCCTTATTAGATGTAATGCTGTTGGCCTGTTACTAGTATTACTTATTGGCTAGCTCAGTCTTAAATATTAACCCATTTCTATTAATCTAAGTATTTCCACATGGTCTTATCTTACTGGAGAGAGGGCCCAGAGTTCTACTCTATTGGTCCTACATCTTGAAACTCCTCCCTACTACTTCCCGAATCCTCCTTGTCGCCTAGTCCCACCTATCTTGCTTTCCTATTGGTCAACAGTGCTTTATTCATTAACCAATACAAGAAACATATTTACAGAATGACATCTCCCATCAGCCCTTTTGTTTTATATAAGTTTATTTCTAACATATATGTCTATGTCTCTTCAAATGTGTCATTTCAATATTAAAATTTCTTCAGATGTTCTAAGAAAATTTTAAAGTAACTTTAGCATTCAAAGCAAGGATGTATTTATTCTCTCTTGGATAGCTGGTGACTTAATTCTCAGGTGATTTTGTTTTTTTCTTAAAAACCATCTTGTCTGACTTTAGTTAGTTGCCTTTTAAAACCTTGTGTATGTGTTCTGAGTTTGCTTTGTCATTCTTTCATGCCTGCAATAGCTGCTTATTCCATTGAATTTCTACTGCTTGTTATGATTCTTTTTCTCTTAATGGTTGGGCCCCATTTTTCAAAAAGTTCTTGTTACTATCAGAAAAGCTTCATCCTTACCCTGTTTCATTTTATTCTACTCTGTGGATTCCGTTGGATTTCCCTTCGTGATGAGTGTTGTGGGTCTGAAATAAGTTTGCTCATGTCTTGGTATGCTCAGGTGTTGGTCTTTGAAAATGCAGCTATATTCTGTGTCAGGTTTCTACTTCTGAATCTGGAATTGTTTTGTTTCTGTAAAGCCTTTTTGTGTCTTCTTTTCCTTTGCCCACCAATATCTGAAGGGGTACTTTTACCTTGAAGTGCCACTTAGCTCTGGTCTGGGAGAATACCTTTTCTGTACTGAGGTCTCTGCAGTTATTTCTGGTGGGCATAGACATTTCTAGCTGCTGCTCACTTGTGAATTGCAGTCCGAAATGGTTTTCATCTTTATTTTTTGCTAACGTGGTCTTTAGTTTTGCTTCTTCTTTTTTGAGTTCCTACAGATTTATGTAGAACATTTGCTTGAGTATTTGCTTTGACAAGATGCCCGCGTTTTCATAAATCTAATGTCTACAGAAACTTTTTTGTTGTTGTTTTCCCCATTTGTTTTATGGGGACAAGGTTTCACTCTGTAGCCTTGGCTGGCCTGGGGCTTGATATATAGCTAGACCACCATGGCCTCAAACTCAAAAAGTTTTACTGGCCTCAGTGCTAGGACTAAAGGCATGGCTCTACTATAATTTTTTACTACCTGATAAAGGTTTTTGTTTTGGTTTGGTTTTTTTGTTTTTCCAGACAGGGTTCCTCTATGTAGCCCTGGCTATCCTAGAATTTTCTCTGTAGACCAGGCAGGCCTCAAATTCAAGAGATTTGCCTACCTCTGCCTCCCGAGTGCTAGGAATAAAGGTGTGAGCCATAACTTCCGAGCAGTAACTATATATATATAAAGTTAGATGATCTGTTAGCATTTTGTTAAACTTTGGGACATTGGTGAAAAGGATCTATTTTCCCCATTATTTTCACTTTTTATTTATTTATTAGATAGGTGTCACTATAATCTAGCCTGTTCTAGAACTAAATATGTAGATCAGGCTGGTCTCAAACTTGTGATCTTCTAGTTTCTGCCTCCCAAGTGCTGGAATTTTAGGCATGTGCCACTATGCTTAGATTGAGTCAGGATTGCTTTGCTATGGTTTGATGTGTGTTGCAGACTTTCTCCTCACCCCTGGCGTTATGGAGAAGTAGGATGTAGCCTAGAAGAATAGGTCCCAGTGTGAGATGTTTAAGTCATTATTGGTACTCCTTTTTTTTTTTTTTTTTTTTTTAAATAAGAGATTAAGTAATTTTTGTGGTCTATGGTGAAAGAGCAAGCTTGGGTCCCCAGTCTGTCTGGATTCCTATCTTGCCACACTTACCTCTCCCTTTGTGTGCACCATGATTACAGCATTTGTTATGAGGCTCTCAAGACTTCAAGACTTCCAGACTGTGTTCCATATTATTCTGTTTTGCCATTGTTCCCTGTCTCAGGCATGCTGTCATAGTAACAGAAAATAGATTGGAATATGTGTTATATTTAAAGGTTTCATAAATATTTAGGTCTATTTTGAACTTTCCATTTTATTCTTTATTTGGTCTATTCCTTTGTGACAATCCATTAATCATTTTAGTTTTTAACTTTTTACATTTGATACAGAAGGTACTTTATGTTTCTTCTGCAGGACTGTTTGTTTTTGTTTTTTCATGATGGTGTTTCACCGTGTGTAACTGGTCTGTTTTGGAACTTGCTCTGTAGGCCAGGCTGGCCTCAAACTCAGGGATCCACCAGCCTCTGCCTCCCAAGTGTTGGGATTAACGACATGTTAATCCACCACCACCCAGCACCAGTTCTTGACCTGTTGCTCATCTAAGTAATTTTTAGTCAGTTTGACAAATCCCCTTTTGTGAGCCTGATTATAAGTGCTGTACCTTGGAAGAATGAGTGGACTTCTTTATGGTGAATGTTTGTCCTGTCACAAACATGGAGTTCATTTTGTTTATTAGGGGCTTTAAATGCTGCTTCTTGGCTTGCTCTTACGACTTGTTCAGCCCGATCTCTTTTGCCTTCCAGAGGCACCAGCCCAGGGATAGCGTCTCCAACATTAGCCTGAGCTCTCCTGCAAAAGTCAGTAAAAAAGTGGCCTACAGACTTGCCTTCAGCCCCATCTTGTAGAGGCATCTTTCTCTCAGATGTCTCTAGCATGTTTTAAGTTGAAATAAAACTAGGCAGCACACCATTTGTTTTCATTTTAGATTGATTTGGTTCATTTATTCCTAGGTGCTCCAAGATATGTTTAATAAAACTTTGTATGTTTTTAAGTTTGTAAGCCTGTCACCACTGCCAATACTAAGAAAAGAAATTGATTTGTGTGTATTGGTTCTATAACTAGCCACTTTTCAATATGTTTACTTTAATTGTTCTAGTATTAGTAAAAACTCTGGAGTTAGAAATTGAGGTAAAATCCTGATTAATCCAAAGAACAACTGAGGAATGATTTGCTGACTCTGCTGTTCATGTTTCACACGTCAGAAAAACCCGGGAATGCTTTCTTTCTTCTTTCTTCCTCTTTGTGCCTCTCTGTCTTCATCTGGGTCCACTGGAAAACTATGGTTTATTTTGGACAGCTGAACATGAACTTCTCCCTCTAATGGTGGTCTGGCAACAGTACAAAGAACATTTCCCCCTTTTTGTCTGAATAAGAAGGAAAAGTTTTAACTTTTACAGTAATACTATATACGATAAAAAATAAATATCAGGAATTGTCTAAAAAAGTGGGGAAGGTTTTAAACTTAATAAAGTTATGTACATTAAGAACAGTTATCAAGTCACCAGTTTCTCCATGTTATAAGAATTATGTAGATTTTGTCTTCAGTAGTAGGGCCTTACATTAGGTTGTGGAGAGCGACCAATAGTCTTGACATTAGGCTGTGTGGGTTTTGTTTGTTTTTTAAGGTTTTCATAAGGCCCCTTTGGCCGACAACTCAGTTAGATGTAACCCATTCCTACAACTGGAGGTTTCATTTGGTCGTGAGATATGTCTTGTTGGAGTTTTGTATTTTCCATTTTTTGAGGATTCTTGTTTAGATTTCTTTCATATATATGTATGTATTCTACAAAGCTTCTACTAAATTAGGTTTCCATATAGTCCATCAAATTGCCCTTAGTTTTTGCTGTCCCCCTGCTAAACCTTTCTCCCCATCTTCCCTCTCTCCCCATTTGAACCTCTTTGTTTCAGCCTCCCTTTCCCTATAGCTAGTCTGTTTCCTCTACCTGGGGAGATCCTTTCCTCCGTCTTAGCTTAGTACCTTACTCTATATCTAACCTGTGGTTATATGAATTGTAGCTTCCTTATCATAGACTTAATTGCTAACATCCACACATTTGTCTGTTTGGCATGGGTTACCTTACTCAGATAACTAGCTCCATCCATTTACCATTGAACTTCATGATTTTTTTAAACACCTGAGTAATAATGTCATTATATAAATGTGCCTTGTTTTCTTTATCCATTCATCCATTGACAAACAAGCAGACCCTTTCTACTTTCTGGCTGTTATGAATAGAGCAACAATGAACATGGTTGAACAAGTGTCTCTGTAGTAGGATGTAGAGTCGTTTGGGCCCAAGTGCTGTATCAGTTAGGCTTGTCATTGCTGTAATGAGACACCATGACCAAGGCAGCTCTTATAAAAGAAAGCATTTAATTGAGGGCTTGCTTACCAAGGTTTCAGAGGCTTAGTCCATCATCATGGCCGGAAGCATAATGGCAGGCAGGCAGGCAGGCATGGTGCTGGAGAAGTAGCTGAGAACTACAATTCTAATCCAGAGGCAGCAGACTGGGGTTGGGGGCGCGGGTGGGGCAGTAAGGGCTTTTGAAATCTCAAAGCACACACAACTCCTCCAGCAAAGCCACACCTACTCCAGTGAGACCATACTCCCTAATCTTTCCCTGACTGCTTGGGACTAAACATGCATTGGCCAATCTCATTCAGTCCACCACAAGTGGCATACACTAAGATAATCTATTCCCAGCTTCCCCAGAAACCGCCATACTGTTTCCCTACTGACCATACAATTTTGCAGCCCTACCAGCAGTAGATGAGTGTTCCTCTTACTCCATATCCTTGCCAGCATGAGCTGTCATTTGTTTTGTTGTTCTTGGCTGGCGTAAGATGAAATCTCAAAGTAATTTTGATTTGCATTTCCCTGAAAGACTAAGGACATTGAACTTTCTTTAAATGGTTCTTAGCCATTTGAGTTTCCTCCTTAGAAAATTTGTTTGGATCTGTACCCCATTTTTAAATTGGGTTATTTGTGTTCTTGATGTACAGTTTTTGAGTTATTTATATATTTTAGATATTAGCCTGTTGGATGTGTAGTTGATAAAATTCTTTGTCCAAATGATGGTGTCCTTCGCTATGCAGAAGCTTCTCAGTTTCATAAGGTGTCATTTAGTTGTCTTACTTATTTTCTGTGGTATCGGTGTTTTGTTCAGAGAATCTTTTCTTTAACCAATGAGTTTAAAACAGTTCCCCACATTCTCCTTTATCATATCATATTCAGTCGTTCTGGTCTTATATTGAAATCCTTGATCCATCTGGAGTTCATTTTTGTGCAGGGTGATAAGTACAGTTCTGTTTGCACTCTCTGCATACAGCCATACTGTTTGGTCAGCAGCATTTGTTGAAAATGCTGTCTTTTTTCCAGTGCGTATTTCTAGATTTTTAAAAACAATAAACCAGGTGTTCATAGGTGTGAGGACTAATGTTTTATGGGTCTTCAGTTTGATTCTATTGATCAACCTGTCTGTTTTTATGCCAATGTCATGCTGTTTTTATTATTACAGTTTTGTAGTACAGTTTGAGATTGGGGATGGCGATAATTCCTGCAGTTCTTTTATTATTCAGTATTGTTGTTGTCATCTTTGATTTTTTGCGTTTCCATAAGAAACTGAAAATTGTCTTTTCAATTTTTGTGAAGAATTGTGCTGGGATCTTGATGGGGATTGCATTAAATCGGTAGATTGCCTTTGGTAGGATCTAACTCCAAACTTTAAACTATCTAATGGGAAAGGTTTAAAAGTTAATTGTCCCTTATGATATACATTTGTGTGTTTTAATTATTGAATTCTTAACACTAAACATGTAATTAAATATTTGAGTTCGATTTAGAAATCAGAATCCCTGCCAGTAGTAACCCAGACTCTGTTAGGAAGTGGCCTACATCTCTTAATTTTTCAATTTGTTTATTATTTTTTATTTTATTAGTATGGGTGTTTTGCCTTCATGTATGTCTGTGTGCTACTGGGATGACGGTGCTTACAGAGGTCAGAAGAGCACATGGGATCTCCTGGAACTGGAATTACAAATGGTTATAAGCTGCCATGTGGGTGCTGGGAATCAAACCCAGATCCTCTGGAGGGGCCTATTGCTCTTAACCTCTGGGCTATCTCTTAAGACTCAAGTCATGCTATTTTCATAGAGCATTTAGTACAGATTATTCAAAATGCTTGGAACATGTCATATTTTGTACTTGTAAGATATTTTTACTTTTAAATTTTGGAATGTTTATATATGCATAATGAGATATTTTGGGGATAGGACTAAAGTCTAAATATAAACTTCATTTGAATATACCCTGATCTAGAGATAATTTCATGTATCTCAGACAAGCTAGTTTCTGAAGCAGCCTTGTATGGTGTGAAACTCTTCGCTTGTGACGTTACAGAGCTGCTTGCATTAGTTGCTTTTCTCTTTGCTCTGACCAAGTGTCTGACAAGGGACCACACAGTGGCAGAACAGTTTTGTTTGATGTAGAATTTGAGGGATGCATCCCATCCTTGTGTGGGAGACCCGGTTGCTGGATGGTAAGGCTGTGAGTTACGCTGTCAGCAATCAGGAAGCGGGAGTAAAGGCTGATAATGCTAAGCCAGCTCCTTTTCTCCTCTAGTCTGTCTCAGACCCCAGCCTATGGAATGGTGCCATCCACATTGAAAGTTGGGTTTCAGCCAGGCGTGGGGCCACACCCCTTTAAGCCCAGCACGTGGCAGGCAGAGGTGGGAGGATCTCTGTGAGTTCGAGGACAGCCATGGCTGTTAAACAGAGAAACCCAGTCTTGGAAAAACAAAAAACTAGAAGGAAAGTTAGGTTTCTGTCTTCTTTAACTGGAAACACTTGTGGATATATGCAGAGGTCCCTGACTGGATTCTAAATGCAGTTAGACCGACTCTGGAGATTAGTCATCACAGTGCTCAAAATGTTTCTGCTCTTGGAGCACTTGAGATTTTGAATTTTCAAATTAGGCATGTGCAGTGGATTTTGTTAATTAAGAATGTGAAAATAGGCTGGAGAGATGGTAAGAGCTCCTCCTGCTCTTCCAGAAGACCTGGGTTCAATTCCCAGCACCCAAACCGCAGCTCACAATTCCAGGGGACCTGGAACCTTCACAGACATACATGCAGGTAAAACACCAAGGCACATAAAATAAAAATAAATATGAAAAAAAATATGAAAATAAGGCCATAGAGATGGCTCAGTGGTTAAGAATTCTTACAGTCATTGCAGAAGACCGGAATTTGATTCCTAGCACCTGCATTGAGTGCCTCATAGCTTCTGGAAACTCCAGCTCTGGAGGGATCTGGCACCCTCTAATAGGCACACACATGCACACATATCACCCCCACACATAAAACACATAAATTTAAAAACAAACAAACAAAAACTACCAAAGAGAGCACTTAAGTCTGTAGCGCACTTAAGTAATTTCGTGAAGCAGTTACTCTCCCCAGAGCTGTGGGCACCAGGGGAGGTTGCAGTCACTAGAGCTTACCTAAAATGCTGTGAGTAGGTGACTACAGTCAGAGAACATTCACTGCAGTGGTCAGTGGGGACTTTAGAAACTCATAGACTGGTCACAGTCCTAAGACTCTGAATACCCAGCTGCAAATGGGACACTGTGTCACCCCTGCCAACGTTGATGGAGCATCGTGGGAGAAGAGGAAAGACTGTGCGTGCAGGAAGAAACAGGAGAGGGGAAAGGTGGAAGGACTCGGGTGTGCACTCTAGGCACCACGTGCTTGTTGCACCCCCAACTCACCCCTCCTTGACTACATGCCCAAGATTGGGTCTCTCAACACTGCCATGGAGAGGGAAGGGGTTCGTGACATACCAATCCTGAGGAGTTTTAGAGTTAATGGTTGATGTGGAAGAGAAAGAGATGCTTTCTTCAGTAGAGTAGCTCATGGTTCTGTGAGTAAACACCACCCCCAGAGTGTTTACATGCTTCTGTAAACACCCCCCCCCCAAGTCCCTAATTCCTACAGCTCTCATTCTTTCACTCACATCACCTGGTGACAGATCTTAACAGAAAGGTAATTAGTGGTCTACCCGAGCGAAGAGTAGGATGGCTTAGTAGGTTTTAAGTCCAACATCTCAGAGGATGATCTAGATGGAGCTGCAAGATAATAACTGAAATAGCTCTTAAATAGCTGCTGCTTATTAGCTACCCTTACTGATTTTCTGTATAATAAATGGTTTGTTTAATGTCAAAATCCTTACTTCTTCTTTCACGTGTGTTCTTAAACATAGCATCTTGTATAGATTTCTGTGTCAGTTATCTGTCATCATTCAGTGTCAATTAAAGTTGCCAGTTGATGATTGATTTGGGGTTTTTGAGCCAAGTTTTTTCTTTGTAGTCCAGGCTGGCATTGAGCTTGCTGCAATTCTCCTGCTTAGCCTTCCAAGTGCAAGCATTACATGCAACCTTGACCACCACACCTGACCTACTGCTGAGTTGTTAAATCTTTACCCTTTCCCTTGTGTTTGTGTCCTTGCTAATGCATCCAGTGGTTGTATGGTTAGGAATTTCTGCTGCTGTATCAGGAAATAACTACTACCATGTGCCTTGACTTTTCTAGACAACTTTTCTGAAAGTTGCCCCATTTTGAAACATTTTCAAATGCATTGGAATATCCTTGAGAATTGTGATATTGTCCATATCAAAGGGATATTTCACATTGTCCTTATTGCCAAGATACCTAAAAGTATCCCTTCGAAAATCAGTTTCTTTTTAATCAACAGGTGCTTCTAAAGAAGGAGGGGCTGGAGCAGTTGATGAGGATGACTTTATAAAAGCTTTTACAGATGTTCCTTCTGTTCAGGTAAGACTTTCAGTGTCCCCACTGTCTCTTTATGTTCTGTCTTCTGTTCCTTTAAAGAATTTTATTTGTGGGTACGGCTAGATGGCTCAGGGGTCATGCACTTGGCAGTGCGAGCCTGAAACTTGAGTTTGACTCTGAATCCCACATAGAGGAAGCGAGAGAAAACCCACCCCACAGTTGTCTTCTGCCCTCCTTCCGTGCCCACATAGACACACCGTACACTTTAAGAAGAGCAAATTTGAAATGTTTAAAAAAGTTTTCCTGTAAATGGATGTACGGATGGTATATCAGCCATTATCAAGCCATTAATTATTGTCATAATTAGATTTTCAAATTAGTTAAATCTTAAGTAAAACGAAATCCATGACTTAGTCATATTATATTGCGGTGTAATTTGTAAGGAATTTTATACCTACAGTTCTTTTGTTTCACTAAATTTGCTGTAAAGGATTATTCTACCATTCCTAAGAAAGGTATGATTGGATAACTCGCTTTCAAAAGTCCTGTACTGTAGAAATGCTTCTCCTCTTAAAAATAAAAAAAGTGGTTTATATCCCAGTCTTCTACCGTTCTTACCAAGAGAGAGAGAAGAAAAAGAGTCAGAGAAAAAAAAAAATGTGAAAATGCTTATTTCTTCACATTCTGTCTGCACTTCCTGTCCATCAGAGTGCTTCTTCAAATTATGGCTGCCTTGAAAAGGCCCAGGAGCTTTATTTGCATACGGTGTAAGCTATTGAGCTCTCTCAAAGAAAGAGCTGCCCTTAAGCTATTGGAGGTCTTAGGAAGTTATGGGAAAGCTTGAAAAATCTTTTTGATTTGAGAGTATTTGAAGTCTATTTTTATTTAAAGATGCTCCCCTCTTCGTTTGCATTTGTAGGCCTAACGTATAAAGGAATGGTTAGTGTTCTAGGAGCAATTATGAAGCTTGGCTGGTCTTGATCATTGTTCATTGTTCAGTGTCTTCTGCCAGAGTGGGATCATTACAGAATCACTGAAGCCGTGGGCCTTAGGAAGCATTAGCCCAGCCTCAGGAAGAACAGGCTTCCCAGCTACCTATTTCATCACCACCACTGTCCCTAGAGAGTCTGCCTCTTCAATGCCCATGCTATTACTAAAGTAGAATTTTCCTTTCATTAAAGCTCTAACATAATTGGTGGTGAGTAATTGGTGATGTTTGCTGTCCTACTACTACTACTGCTACTGCTACTACTACTACTACTACTACTACTACTACTACTACTGTGAGGCCCTTCCAGTCTGTCCATTTCCTTACTTTTGTCATGTCTGGACAACAGTCCACTTTTACCTATGGATCAGCTGCACTGACTGTGTGATCATTTTAAATTAATATTGTATAATTAGGGATATTGTGATGATTAAATATGGCAATGCCAGTAAGTGCATAGTAAGCACATGCTAGCTATTATTACCACACTAAACATTGACACCCTTCCTCCCTCTCTCCCCCCTTCTTTCTTCATTTATATTTAATATACTCCTAATTAAAATACAATAAATTTCCCCCTGCATCTCCCTCTCAAGTTGTTGGCCACTTTTTGATTATTATTGTTACATATATAGAGATGTACAAATATATAAATACAACCCACCGAGTCTGTTTTCTGTTGATGATATGTATATGATTTCAGGCCCACCATTTTGTCTTGGATACCCAGTTACGTGGGGCTTGGCCCTGGGAGAGGCTAATTCTCCCTCTCAGCAGTCATTGGTTGCTTGTAGTTCATTGTCTAGGAGTAAGATTTTCCTGCTACTGCATTAACATGTCTGTTGACATTGTCATTGTTTGAGCAGCTGTTTTCCCAACAGACTTCCTGGTCCTCTGGCTCTTACAGTCTTTCCACCCCTCTTCTGAACAGGAATTGTATTGAAGATATATCCATTGGGGCTGAGCTCCCCCAGAACCATTCATTGATCTCTGCTTTTTGTCCTGTTGTGGTCTCTCTCTTTCAAGATTAATTTTATTTATGTGTGTGAGTGTTTTACGTGCTTTTATGTTCAGCACATGCATGGCTGGTGCCTGCAGAAATCAGAAGAGGACATTGGATTCCATGGGATTGCAGTTACAGATGATTTTGACACACAGTGTGGGTGCTAGGTTTTGAACCCAGGGCCTCTGCAAGAGCAACAAGTGCTCTTAACTAATGAGCCAACTCTGTGCCATAGTTGTGTTTTCTGTAATAATCTGCATTTGATATAAAGAGAAGCTTCTTTGGTGAGGAGTGAGAACTACACCTATCTGGATCTAAGGATGGGCTTTGGAATTGTAATTAACCTAGCAGCAAGCATGTTTTCCTTCCTGTTGAGTGGACCTAAGTCCAATTAGACAGCCATCGATTACCTCACAGGCTTGAGTTACTACTGTTGCACTGCTGGGTGTATGCCAGGCTAGTCAGATACCTGAATCACAGGCACCACATCTGTATAGGATCACACATCTGTATAGGATCATTGCTTCCTTCCTTTGGCAGCGTGCATAGTGCTTCCCAGCACTGTGGAAGGTAGACCACAGGGAGGAGGCTTTCAGATTAGAGTGTTTGATTACCCAAATCCTGTGTCCTAAGTGTTGTGGGTTTGCAGCAGCAGCAGCTTCCGTCAGCCTCTGAGAGGCCACCAAGGGCAGCAGCAGCAGCTTCCGTCAGCCTCTGAGAGGCCACCAAGGGCAGCAGCAGCAGCTTCCGTCAGCCTCTGAGAGGCCACCAAGGGCAGCAGCAGCAGCTTGCAGTGTTTGGAGAGTCAGTTGGACGACTCTGCCCAACAGCTTGAACAGGTTTCTCCCTGTTCTGCTTAGTACTGGGTTTTGTTAGATAATCAATGGCTCTTGTGGTGAGCGGAGTCAGCCCAAAGCCTAGGTAGTGTAACTTCACTTCAGGAGTGAGTGAGTGTGTGTGTGTGTGTGTGTGTGTGTGTGTGTGTGTGTGTGTGTACATTTACATACACTGCATGCAATTTAAACTTAGGCCAATATAATACGATTCCTTCAGGTTTTGTCAAAATAACCTTAGTGTTGTCCCCCAGCCTTCTGAGTTGACCTCCCCCCCCCAACCCCAGTTAGAGCCCTCCTCCCCATTTTTCCTGTTTCTTCTTTCTTTTCATACTTACGGCCTCCTTTTCTTTTGGATGAAGCAACCGTCTTTGACCACCTCTCCACCCTCACATCCACATGCGTTACATACCACACTCTGAGTATTGTTGTTTCCTGATCAGATTGCTTTCTGCAGTCATTGACTAAAGTGCCCCCTTCTGGGTTTTTCTATTTGAGAAGTGGACTAGTAAGATGGCTTAGTGGCGTACTTCCCACCAAGGCTGCCAACCTGAAGTTGATCCCTGGACCCACATGGCGAAAGGAGGAACCAGTTGCACAAATGAGAAACTGAGTGAAAGGTGTAGTTTAGTGGCAGGGTACGTGCCTAGCATTCACGAGGCCCTGGTTTTGAACCCCAGTTAGGGAAGAAAATAATGGGCAGCATATCCTCAAAACTCTACTCTTACTTAGGTCCCTTCCAGTGTAGCTGTATGCACTTGAAAAAAAAATGCTATTTAAAATCTTTTTTCATATTCTTTCCCCTCCCCCGATACTTTCCAACTTCTTGTTCTTTTTCCTCTCATTTAAAAAAAAAAAATTCAACCAAACAAAGGGGGGGGGAAGGACACCCCCAAAGGCATGGAGTTCATTTTCAACTATTTCTCCTAAGCACAAATGCTGCCCTGGAATGAGGTAATGTACCCAGCTTCAGTGTTGTGAAGAAAGAAGATGCATTTGGGGGCTGGAGAGATGGCTCCACAGTTAAGAGCACTACTTCTCCTGCAGAGGACCAAGGTTGGATTCTCAGCACTTACATGACAGCTCTCAACCATCCTTAACTCCAGATCCAGGGAATCCAACAACTTCTTCTGATCTTCACAGGCACCACACACACATATGGTACATGCACATGTGTGCAGACAAAGCATTCATACACATAAAATAAAATTTAAAAATGTATGAAGTGTGTGTGTAGAAAACTTGATCTTTCCCTCTCCCAGCAGTTATCAACTTATCAATTGCAGAACTTCATGGTTAGGGTGTCTGTCTGCATCTCTTTCTATATACTCCCCTCCCCCCAGGGTCTCTTTATTTAGTCCTAACTGTCCCAGAACTCATTCTGTAGACCATGCTGGTCTAGAACTCACAGAGAGCCACCTGCTTCTGCCTCCCTACCACCTGGCTTCATACTGGGATTTTTGTACTTGGTATTTCCCCATCCACCTGCATTTGCTTCCTTACATTTTCTAGCTCCTAATCACTTAACATCTTAGCAGCACCCAAACCAGCTGGTTTGAATTGTCTGCTTGGGTCACAGTTCTGCTGTAAAAGTTGTGAAACTGTTTTCCCACTTTCCTCCCTTCCTGTCTGTTTGCTTCACATCACTTTTCTTTACAGATGGGTCCTTGACTTGGCCAACTGTGACATAGTTATCAAGGGTTGCTTCTGGGCCCCATCTTCCTACTTCATGTGTTGCTCCATGACTTCCTTCAATATCAGGGAGTTACCTAGCACCTCTATATTGATTATGCCTGATCTTACCTTTAAGCCAGACATCTGCTGAGCATCGAAAGCACTTCTTTACCATCATTGTTTTACTTGGCATTTCCTTTTAGGGGTCTCAGAGACACTTCTAACGCAACCTGTTTAAAGTCAGAATCATAATATCTCCTCTAACGCTTGGTCTTCCAGTGTTCCTTATGTGGAAACTGTTACTCATTCAGCTAGAGAAGTCAGAAACCATGGAGTCATTGCACAACAGATTCTTAACTCAGTGTTCTTTGTATACTAGGAGAAACATGGAGAGTCCAGCGAGAGGTGGCTTTAAAAAATTACAGAATTCCTGGAGTGAATTTCTGAGTTGAGTTTTCCCTTCTTTCATGATTTAGAGAAGGTCTTTGCATTGTCTTCCAGGATAACACCTTGAACAAAAATTAAATGTGGCATGTATAATAAATATAGCATGTTTATTATATATTATGAATATAATATACACATTAAATGTAATATTTATAAGTGTAATGTTTTAAATAGGTAACAAGTGTATTTATTATAAAATGTTGCCAAAAGGACCTATTTGAGGATTGTTTCCCCCTTTATAGTGACACATACGTTATGTGCTTAATCTATTCTGGCACTAGTTATTTTTAAAATAGTTATTCAAAACTAAATTAAAACATACCTTTTGAACAGTATTTTGTAATGGTATATTAGTGCACTTTTGTTTGGACTTGCCTCCATTGGAAGCATTGTAGAAGTGTGTTCCAGGCTGTTTCCATGGAGACAAGTAGCAAAGAGGGTGCTGAGGAAGAGCCTTGGAGCATCTGTTGTGTGTAGCTGACTCCGCCGAGAGTGATGGCAAGAGTGTGAAGTGAGCTACTGTATATAAGACTATTTCACATACCAGTTATTTACATTTTAATTCTGTTTTTTTTTTTTTTTTAAGATCTATTCTAGTCGAGAACTTGAAGAAACGTTAAATAAGATCAGGGAAATTTTGTCCGATGACAAACATGACTGGGACCAGCGTGCCAATGCAGTAAGTTTTCATTTGTTTTCTTACCCTTCTCAGCAGCGTTTCTCTTCGGAAATCAAAGAGAACATGCTTTCAGCTGTGGCTATACTGATAGGAAATTAGAATCCGCTGGGTACCATCTCGCTGTGAAAATCATGAAAGTCTTAGGCATTGACAGCTTCTGTTTTTGCTGATCACGTCAGTGCCTGTCCCCGTGTGTGGTTTGCTGACTGACAGGGAAATGTGAGATTGAGAGTTCTGTCCTGGCCTCCTCAGGGTCACCTGCTGCTTATCAGCACCATTGTCAGTGTACCCTAAAGTCACAAAGACGTGCTGGAGAAGAGAAGACGTTCACTTCCTTTGGGCTCAGGATTTTTTCAGCATCGGCATAATTCCCCAGCAGTGTGTCCGTTCATCTAACTCTCTGCTTTTTAGTGAATATAATGAATGTGAAAGAATGATTTACAAAAATTTTGATCATCCTTGAGTTAGGAACCATTTATTTCCAGTAGATTCCTTGAATCTTAAAATAGTGTTTGTGTTGATGACCATTCTGTATTGTATTTCACATTTTGTGATGTCAAGTTTGGTGAGATTGCAGTGAGTACCTCAGCATCCGCAAGAAGCCAGGAAAGATGTGCTCTCAAAAGCTTCCAGTCTGGCTTCCTGGAGGCTCCAGTGCTTTATGACATACACATTTCAGATTGTTCTCCATCTCTGTATTAAGTCTGTAGGGGGTGGGGGGCAGGGGATGTTGGAGAGATGGCTCAGAGGTTAAGAACACTAACTGCTGCTCTTCCAGAGGACCTGGGTTCAATTCCCAGGACAACATGGCAGTTCTCAATTGTCTGTAACTCTTTGGATCTGATACCCTTACAGAGACATGCATGCAGGCAAAACACCAGTGTACATAAAAGTAAATAAATTATATAAGTGTATCTTTGAATGTTTGCTCTGGATTTGTTTCAGTATGATTTTATTCATTTTTCAGTTCTAAATCAAGCATAAATTAGAATTAAAAATTACAACAATATTTTTGTCATGATGACTTATGGAGGAACATCACAGATTAAAATAAAAGACATAAACTTGAACCTGAAGGTTTTGTTTTCCTTTGAGCATAGTCATGCAGAAATAATTAGTCTGACATGTTTTTATGAATTTGACATTTTTTTCTGTTCATTCAAGCATGTGTAAAAATACAACCACTTTCATTAAAATGTAACAATGTTTAATCCTTTGTTTTATTTAAGGAATCATGCCTCTTCGATATAGCTGGTATAGATGTCACAGTTGCTCAGATATTTATTGAATACAGATCAGTGTATATTCTTTAATATATATGTGTGTTTAATTACTAAAATCATTCTCATTTGATGATTTTACAGATTTTTGCATTTGTTTTGCTTTTTGTTATTTGGTTTTTGTTTTGTTTTTGTTTTGAGATACGGTTTCTACTCTGTGTGTAGCCTTGGCTGTCCTAGAACTTGCTCTATAGACCAGGATGACCTCAAACTCAGATCCACCTGCCTCTGCCTCTCAGTATTGAGATTAAAGTCATCCACTATACCACTGACCAATATCTGTTTTTGTGTCTTGTTTGCTGAGCATGTGTTTAAGCTTAAGCACACACACAATACAACACAGCAGGGGAGAGACAAGTAAAGGGAGGGATTTGAGGCTATTAATAGGCAATGGTAGTTGCTTGTCAACATTGTGAATGCACTTACGTGCCACAAACTGGACATTTTAAAGTGGTAAATTTTGTGGTAATTACATTTTACTGTACTTTTGAAAAGAATGATTTAAACTTTTGAATTTACCTTTTTATGTATATATCAATCTGTTCCACATGTAACTAAACTTGTAATGCTGGGTTTTTTTTTTTTTTAAGAAAGCTTTTAGTTGTTTTATATGTTCATTTATGAGGTGCATTCTGTGCCACTAAAATGTCTATTTAATTATGTAAATGTATTGAAACCCATATAGTTCATTGTAAAGAAAAACTTAAATGTTTAGATGATGTAGTTTGGGCACCTTTTTTTTTGTAGGCTGTCACCTTCTATGTCATTAATGAAATTTCTTTTTCTTTCAGCTTAAGAAAATCAGGTCACTGCTTGTGGCTGGGGCTGCACAGTATGATTGCTTTTTCCAGCATTTGCGTTTGTTGGATGGAGCACTTAAGCTGTCTGCTAAGGATCTCAGATCCCAGGTGGTCAGAGAAGCTTGCATCACTGTTGCGTAAGTGTATCCTCTCGTGCTGCCGAGGGCTTTTGTTTGTTTTTTGCACAGGGTCTTACTATATAGTCCTGCTTCCCTGGCTGTCTAGTATTGTTTGGTTGTTTTACTCTTTACTCTTTGAGGACCTGGCACCCAGCTCCCAAATAAGTCACACAGGGGCTTATTATTACTTATAAATGCCCGGCTTTATCTTGGCTTGTTTCTTTCCAGCTTTTCTTAAATTATCCTGTCTACCTTTTGTCTCTGGGCTTTTACCTTTCTCTGTTTCTATATCCTTATTCCATGTGTAACTGGGTGGCTGACCCCTTCTTTTCTTCTTTAATCCATGATTGTCTGGTAAAAGGTTCTCAAGAATTTATCAATAAAATAGGGGTAACCATTGACTGATACAGAGCAGGTTAGACACTGCTGTATTCCTCAGGCTGTTTTGTCCAGGGGTGAAGAGCAAGTTGCCTGCTCCACCCTGACCACCCAAGACAGTGAGCTAACAAGAGCCAGCATCCTTCTCCCTGAGCTTCTAACTTGTCACATTGGCAGACAAAGGCCACACCCTAGAGCTTGCTGCCCCAGGAATCATTGATTACAGATCAAAATCCCACCACAGCTCCTTGATTATCTCTTCCCAGATTTCTGTTTATTCTCTTTGCCTGCTACCCTAATCTCTGTGTTTTAGTCAAGCAAAGCAACACAGAGTTAAACAAATGCAACATAAAGAATGCAGCACATCTTTGCATCATTAAACAAATATTCCACAGCATAAACAAATATAATACATCTGAAAATCATATTCTACAACAGTCTGGGAACTCACTATGTAAACCAGGCTAGCCTCAAACTCACAGAAATCTGCCTTCTTCTGCTTTCTCAAGTGCTGAGGTGAAAAGTGTGTACCACCATACCTGGAATTCTAACTTTTTGTTTTGTTTTGTTTTAATGAATCAATGTTCAATACGTAAAGCAATAACAGGGTCACCCCAAAGAAGATAACATGTGACCCCAGAATAATTTTTTATTTTACACTGGTTCAGTTATTACCATTTTCTCTGTTCCTTTTTGTTGTTGTTATTTTTTAAAAGTCTTTCTTTTGCTGAGATTATGACACAATGATGAAATACTGAGCAAACATGTGTGAGGCTGTGGTTTAGTGCCTAACACTAGGTAAAAGGCATCTTCCATAATCTTTATACCAGCCTTAAAATGTTTTAACTCCACGTGTATAGGGAGAAAGTGACTGGGTCTCGGACTGCCTATACTTATTTTTCCCATTCCTGATTTGGCTATTAAGTACCCTATTTCTGATATCTTAGCAAATTAGAATCATAACACCATAATTTATCAAAATCTGTATGTATATCGTCTTCCCCTAAAATCCACTTTCCCGCTGCAGTCACCTGAGTACTGCTGTTGCATATGTGGTTATTATGTATTGTTTGAAGACAGGGAGTACATCTTCTAGTTACTATTGTGTCACTGTTCTAGGGAAAGAAAGGGGGCTGTTAAAATTATGACAAATGGAAGCAAAGGGGGGATGTGCCAGGTGGCGTAATTACCCTATGTAGAGAACTCTGTGGATGACTTGTAATCAGAGGAAGTCAGCAAGGTTGCCAGGTGATGCCAAAATACCAAAAGTATATTATCTCTGGAAAAACAAATTTATAATTGTAACCTTGAAAAATATACTTAAGAGTTAGTAAGATGGTTCAGTGGGTCAGAGCTTTTACTGGCAACCTGAATTCAGTCACCTGGACTCCAGTGGTTGGAGAGAACTGATCCCTGAGTGTTGAGAAACCTTGACATGTATGCCATGGCACTCATATGTGCACAAAATAAACAAGCAAATAAATATAATTTTTTTAAAGAAAAAGATATGAAATATACTTAAAATTGGACTAGAAAAACTACAGAGTAAGTACATAAGTTTTTGCAGGGAATGTACAGTGGAGGCAAAACTGAGTGACTTGAAAGATAGAAATGAACAGAGCAGTGTAGTCACCGCTGTGCTGATTACATGACAGTGCCTTAGAGCCCCACAGAGAGCAAGGCAATCTCACTGAACTAGGAAATAGAGATTGTAGTTTCAGAAGGCAGTGGTAGCCAAGATTAGTGTGCAGAACAGTGGGAAAAGAGGCACAGAGCCAGAGAGCTGTAGAAATAGATGTGATCCTGAACCCTGAGTCTAGCTGCATACCCAGCTGCGCATGTGAAAGCTGCAACACAGAGGAGTAGGGAAAATGCCCGCTTCCCAACACTGAGGCATACCCCAACTCCCAGGGTCAAGTCTGACTGTCCAGCACACTCAGCAGAGACCCCAGAAAAGCCCTTGCACAGATTGGTTTCAGCCAGATGCTGTAGGTCTTCTCACAGCATGTTTATCAAGCAGTCAAGTTGATTCCCAGTTATATTACCTGCCTGCTGGAATTTATGCTCTTTAAAGGAAGACACCAGACTTGAGGGCCCTCTGCACCTAGGCATCAAGAAATTGGAAAACTGACTTTGTAAATAACTCTAAGTCTGGACTTTTAATCAAGAACCTTAGTTTTTGGCACAAACTGTATCCCAAGCATGTATTTTCAATAAGACAGTAAACTTCTGAGCGTGGCAATACATGTTTGTAATCCTAGAATTTGGGAGGTGGAGATAGGAGGGTCCAGAGTTAAAAAAGATCATCCTGGCTATGAATGAGTTCAAGGCCAGCATGGGCAACTTAAGACCTTTTCTCCAAAAAATAAAACATTAATCAAATAAAGGTTCCGTGTATGTTGAGATTGACTGACATCACAAGCATTGTCAAAGCTGTCAGTGATGACCACTTCCTGAGTCTTTATCTGAAGCTCATGAGGGCTAGGGAGAGAGCTCAGTGTGTTAGCTTCTTGTGCAGCATTAGGAGTCAGTGTGTGCCCTTCAATCTCAGCTCTGGTGAGGTGCAGACAAGATCTCAAGACTTTAGCCAGGCAGTCCAGCCTAGTGGTGACCCTAGGCCAGTGAGATAGAATAGACCGTATTCCTAAGGATGGCTACTGAATTTGTCCTCCATCCTCTACACTCACATGTGTACATGTGTAAACACACACACACACACACACACAGAGAGAGAGAGAGAGAGAGAGAGAGAGAGAGAGAGGGAGGGAGGGAGGGAGGGAGGGAGAGGATATGAGAATTACAAATGTGGAAAGAAATTATAGATATCTTTAAGATCACTGAATTTAGGAGATATTAGAGTATCAGTAGTAGATTCTTAAATCCTACCCCAGAGAGTTGAGAATATTTGTGATTTTTTCCCCCCCTCAAGAAGTAACTTCATCACTAATCAAAATAGGCAATATTTTTCAAGGTTTAGAACTTCGGAGTAAAATGTTCTGAACTTTAGGTTGTTGGCATCAAAACAGAAATATCTGAAGAGGACCCACAATCAGGGCAATAATTTTACTTAATGTTTGCTTAGCTTTAATAGCTTGATTCTATGATCACATCGCTTCTCTAATTGTCACAGAGATAAATAAAATGCCAGATTTTGTCTTTGGACTGCCAGTTACTGGGAGGAAGAAGAAGCAAAGGAGTAGGACCTGGAGGACGGGGGTGCTGCTCCGCTCAGTTGGCAGAAGCAGGGATGATGCCCCGCATCAGCTCATAAACCAGGCATGGCTGAAGCACAGGTGCTTGTGGTGTGACAGGGTCAGCAGTGACAGCCATCTTTGGCTACGTGCCAGATTTGAGGCTAGCTTTAGACTATGAAACTCTTTTTTTAAATAAATAAATGAATATTTTTTTCTGTATTTAATGTTACTATAATTTTTCTGTTCCTTTGTAGCCACCTTTCAACGGTTTTGGGAAACAAGTTTGATCACGGCGCTGAAGCCATTGTACCTACACTTTTTAATCTTGTCCCCAATAGTGCAAAAGTAATGGCAACTTCTGGATGTGCAGCAATCAGATTTATTATTCGGGTATGTTTCTCACATGTCCCCTCCCCACCCATGTACTTAATTAAGTCATATTATTCCTTTTACTTCTAAAGGAAAGTTACTACTTTTTAATTATTTTTCTGATAGCAAAAGCAGTACACAGTTATTACAGAGCATGTAAATATTGTACGAGACTGCAAAATATACTCATTTGAATATGGAACATAATTCATATATGTAGTTATATGTGTATATTCATGTATGTAATCACAAATGTCACAGGTAGTGAAGAAACCAGCAAATATATTCTTAAAATGGATTACAATATACAGAGATTTTGATAAAATTAATGATACGATAATTTCATAAAATAACAGAAATGGAGTGCTTAATATCTAAATCAGGAATGAGAAAAGTACCAGGCCAAAGGTGACACATGTCCATGCTTACATTCCATATCTATAATGAGTATTTTAGTGCTTCCTTCACTAAAGAAAAGCACTAAGAATTAGACGTTGGAGGGCAATATCTATTGCTTACTTAAATCTTAGAACTTTGTGATTCAGCCAGAAAAATTCTATGAAATCACTGTTTCACAGTGCATTGTATTACAGTAGTTAGGATTGTGATCTCACTGACATGTAGTTAGTGTACACACACAGACACACACACACACACACAGACACACACACACCTGTATTGACATCACAGGTCTTTCTGGGCATGCAAACATATTGGTGACTTCACATCTGTCTCTTGAGAACTGTACCATCATCATTGCTCTGTTTGGGGAGTTTCTGTAGATCTGATATGCAGCTGTTTTGCTTTGTTTTGTTTTCTTTTTCTGGCTTATCCATAGCTAAGCCCTTGAGTATAAGACACACAGAGGCACTACATGACCAGCTCAGTGTTTTCATGTTTTCCTAAAATATCTTTTTCAGCATACCCATGTACCCAGACTTATACCTTTAATAACAAGCAACTGCACATCCAAATCAGTTCCTGTGAGGAGGTAAGTTGTGGGGGGAAAGGGTTTTAGTATAAATTTAAGTAATTCAAATTAGTTTATAATTTCTTAAAATTACCTTTTCGATTAAAACAATGATACAAGTTTTCAAATCTGTTTACCTTTACTTTGCGTGTGTGCGCACACACACAACTCTTGTGGAAGTCCGGAAGACAGTTTTCATGCATCAGTTCCTTTTTTTAATTGTGTGGATCCTGGGACTCAAAGTCAGGTCATGAGGCTGGCAGTGAGCACCCTTACTTACCCAGCCATCTCCATAGCCCATGACACATGATTTTTAACCACATCCCATTTAAGGGTGGGATGATAAAGCAGCTGTTGTGAGTACTCATGTTTCTCACATTTATCACTTAAGCTCTGGTTTATTTAGTTCACTGATTGTGTTGTTTTTCACAGTATAGAGTTCGGAATAGCTAGAATTCTGTATCTGCTCTATTGTATATCTCAGTGCATATGTAAATTTTGGGGCACTAATGAGTTCATCCCACAGACTGCAGATGAAACATTTAAAAGTTCCTAATTTTGTGTGTAGAAGGTAGTAAGCAGATAAATTAAGTATGATAGTCCCTCTTCTTCATGACTTCTGGGAAGAAAGAACATCCATTTGTTTTGAGAGGTTTTGCAGTATTGCCAGGCTGGCCTTGAACTCATGTTTGTTCTGCCTTTAGTTTTCAATTACTGAGATTTCAGGTTTGCACCAGCATACCTAGCTTGATTACTTCCAAACTTATTGCTGCCAGCAGTTGAGACCTAAAGGCTAATGATAGGTAGTTCAGTGGGAGAGCACTTGCCTGTCACTTAAGAATCCGCCACAGAAGGTGAAAGGGCAGTATTTATATCTTTAGGCCCAATATTTGTGCAGTGTTGAAGGGCAATCCAGTTTGCTCAGTTCTTTGTCATTGGACAAAGGCCAGATAAGGCATCATATCCTCTATGTGATAAAAATTTTTTAGACTAATTATGTAGTCAGCTCTTTGAAATCTCAGCAGTCAGAAAATAACAGCCCATAGGTAAATCTGGCTAACAGCCCTTTTTTTCCAAGACAGAATGTGTGAAATTGAGAATTAGAGGGCTTAGGAGCAAATACATGAATTTTTTAAAAAATCCTATGTGCACATAGTAAAGTAGAAGTTCAAAACTTCCATGTACTTGTTGGCCACCACTGTATATTTTATTATGTGTGTGATGTGTTTTGGGCCTGCAGAGCACATGTGAGAGTCAGAGGACTACTTTGTAGGGTCACTTTGTAGCCATCTCTCTGGGCTCCATCATAAACGTTTCCTATTCAGTGAATATTTGAAGTTAAATTACAGGACACAACGTCCCTTTAAGCTACCCAGCATAGTAATAATTAGGTCCTTTAAATTAGTTTTTTCTAATTTAGGTAATCTGAAAATATGTTCCGTGTGTTTAATTCAGAGGCAAAATGAAGTATTTTGAAAGAAAGTATGAATGTGTTTCTCAGTATGTGTAATTATAATTTAATATTTACTTTTCAGGCGTTCATTTGAATTTTTAGATCTGTTGCTGCAAGAGTGGCAGACTCATTCACTGGAAAGGTAGGCAACCCACCCACCCACACACACACACACACACACACACACCTGTTTTATACCCTTCCCATGGCAACAGTCATGCAGAGGGCATTGTTTTTCATTGTTTCTCATTTTGTCTAGAGATATTTGTCCTTGTCTTTCTACCTTAGAGCTGTGATGCTATTCCTGCTGTGCATAGAGCTGTGAATAGTGCGGGTTTTAGTGGGTGATGGTCCTTAAGTAGAATAGGTTATGTAACGTCCTCCATGTGGAATTAGGAAAACTTTTTAAAAAGCACTCTATGAGGTGGGTTTCTTGAGTTACAGTCTCCCATGTAGTTAATAGTTTATCAGAGGGAAGAAAGAAAGCTCCTGTTTGAACGAGAGGATTCTTTTTCTTTTTCTTCTCTTTTTGTTTTTGTTTTTTGTTTTTTGTTTTCTAGACAGGGTTTCTCTGTATTGCTCTGGAGGCTGTCCTGGAACTAGCTCTGTAGACCAGGCTGACCTTGAACTCACAGAAATCCTTCTGCCTCTGCCTCCTGAGTGCTGGAACTAAAGGTGTGCACCACCAACACCTGGCGAAGGAAGAGATTTTTTAAAAAGCGAGATTTCTATTTTAATTGAATTCTTCACAGTTCTTTTTTTTTTTTTTTTTTAAGAATTTTAAAAATGTTGTATGTGTGGGTGTGTCAGTGGGAATATGGGTACCCTGAAAACCCAAAGGGGCCATCCTCGGAGGCTGGAGTTTTAGTCAGCTCTGAGCTGCCTGATGTGGGTGCTGGGAATCAAACTCCAGTCATCTGCAAGAACAGTATGCACTTTTAACTGCTAAACCATCTCATACAACCCTTATAGGGTCTGTTTTTTGTTTCTTAATAAAATTTTTTTTTTTTAACCCATAGGCATGAAGTAATTCAAAGGTTTTGAAAAAGCTTTTGTTTATTTTGTGGCAGCTATTTATGTATTGGTTAGATCAGTGGTTCTCAACCTGTGGGTTGTGACCCTTTGTGGGTCAAATGACCCTTTCATAGAGGTCACATATCAGATGTCCTGCATATCAGATATTTACATTATGATTCATAACAGTAGCAAAATTATAGTCATGAAGTGGCAATGAAATTAATTTATGGTTGGGGGTCACCACAACATGAAGAACTATATTAAAGGGTCATGGCGTTGGGAATGTTGAGAACTACTGGGCTAGATCATACTTACAGCAAATAAGATTTTACCCCCAAGTTTATAGTAAGTTTTAAATATAAATATTGCATATTTATCTAACTTTTGTCAGGATTCTATTAAAAATAGTTATTTTCTGATTTATAGTCACTGAATTGTCAGAAGGAAACAATATATGGGCCATATGTATAGGGCAAATTGTTAGAAACTCCTATAATATGACAGGCCATACCTGTCACCCCACCTATTCGAAGGCTGGGGAGATAGAGTGTAAGTCAGGTCGGCTCAGGCTGCATAGAAAGATCTGAAACAGAAAAGAAGAGAGAAAAGGATGTTGGGTATTGTATTTTGCACTTGTAATCAGCACTGTGGAGGCAGATACAGGAAGATTGTTTTGAGTCTAAGACATCCTGGACCATATAGTAACACTCTGCCTTTTAAAGGGGGGGGACTACAATCTTAATTATTTCATTAATACATCTCCCATTTCCTTCTCATCTGGGGTAGCTGTATACCATGTAGGAATAAATATTGTTTATGATAAAATACTCTACTAAGTGTTAAAATAAATTTGCATTTGTTGTGTAGGCATGCAGCCGTCTTGGTTGAAACTATTAAGAAGGGAATTCATGATGCTGATGCTGAGGCCAGAGTGGAGGCAAGGAAGTAAGTCTGTACTGTATTTTTGTGAAAACTTAATTAAACATACTTTGAGGTATTTTGTTGATGTTCTTAATAAATTACATTGAGAGATGATTATAACGTAATATATCTCATTTACTCTGTTTGACTAACTCTCCAGCAAAATTGAAATGCTATTTTATTCACTAACTCTGTGCTAGAGCTGTAACAGCTTACTTCAAGTAGTCATCTGTGCAGCCATAATTCTTTTCATTACCATCAGAGAGTTTTCACTTTGATTGTTAATAGGAAAACTCACTTATGGAGTAGGTATTATGTACCTAACACTGAGTAAGGCTCTTGGTGTCTCTGTCCCCACCCCAATCCCCACACAGACACAATTTTTTGAGAGAGGTTCTCACTTTGTCACTCAGGGCTACATGAACCATAAATGGCACAAACAGAATGTGAACTTAAGTCTGCTTTTTCATCTGAAATTTCGTCCATTTCCAGTTTTCACCTGACAGGGTGAATGAAGTAAACAAGTGTGAGTCTGTGTTCCTACAGTCATGATTAGCTGTTACTGATACACTTTTCTTTCCTTTACAGGACGTATATGGGTCTTAGAAACCACTTTCCTGGTGAAGCTGAAACGTTGTATAATTCTCTTGAGCCATCATATCAGAAAAGTCTTCAGACTTACCTGAAGAGTTCTGGCAGCGTAGCGTCCCTTCCACAGTCAGACAGGTCCTCATCGAGCTCACAAGAAAGTCTCAAGTAAGGTTATACTCTTCATAGTTGCGTGTGCTCCTCTCTCCATCTCCTTCAGTTGGATAGCTTGCATCTACTGCGACCTTGGAAAAATGATGACTTGATTTTACTGTATTTCTTTGGTCCCCTGTTAGTGTTGGACTGTGTACTAGTTTAACTATTCTTTGAGTTTTATTTTAAGAATTTAATGATTCACATTTTGTTTCTATATGTTCTTATTTGGGAACACTTGACCATGCATTTCTTTATACCGTAAAATGATTGATGCAGTTAGTAGTGCATTTCCAGGACATGACAATGGAGGAATCACGTGAGACAGGATCTGGTGTGCCAGGCTGCATGTGTGCTAGCAATAACAACGCTGTCCCTTTTTTCACACTGAAGTGTTTAGGGATGCAAGTGATTGGTAATGCTAACATTGAGTTGTCTGTGTACTAAAGACCAGAGTGAACAAAGTAACTTGGTCTCTATTTTTCATTGCCAGTTACTTTACTTTATAGCCAGTCTTGGAAACACCTGTTTTTAAAGGCAGGTTTCTCAACTCTCTTGACAGCCACTGTTTCATTTCTTTTAGAATGATCATTTAGGCTTGCTACTGAAAGCATTCATTTCTTTTTACCTTCCAGTCGTCCTTTTTCTTCTAAGTGGTCTACAGCGAATCCATCCACTGTAGCCGGAAGAGGTAATTGCTTCTCTGAGTAAGAGTTACAGCCTAGAATGTCTCTAAGCAGGAGACTTTAAATTGCGTCGATGTGTTCTACAATGAGAAAATGTTTCCATAACCCGGGGTCACACATGCATGCACACTCACAACGCTGAGTGTGTGTGTGTAAGCTGACACTTTGGGAAGCAGTACTTACCTATACTTTTGTTATCTGTTTCCTTTCTTAAAAATGCTTGTTGGGACCCACTCAGTTCATTTCATAGCCATTAACAGCCCTTAGCTCATAGTATGTTAAAACTCCCTTCGAAAACAGAAACTAAATTTCACAAGTTTAATGACTTGGCTCAGACTTCCCAAGAGTAACAAAGCTCCATTAATTTTCAATAAATACTCCTATTTCTAGAGTAACTTTTCTTGCATTTTTAGTAGTGACCAATAATAATGATGTCATGTGTTTTAGTGTTTCATTTTCCCAAATCAGCCCTAAACCCCACCTCTTTAGATACCAAAACAGATCTGTGATTTTTTGTTTGTTGTTTGTTTTAATACTTTATTTTATGTGCATTGATGTAAGGATACCAGGTTCCCTGGAACTGGAGTTACAGATAGTTGTGAGCTGCCATGTGGGTTCTGGGAATAGAACCCAGGTCTGCGGAAGAGCAGCCAGTACTCTTAACCACTGAGCCATCTCTCTAGCCCGACCTGTGAATTTTATAATCCAAATCCACTATGTTCCCACAAGAGAAAAGTGAAGCATAGAACCATTCAAACTTGCTGAGGAAACCGTAACTAACTGAGGTGTTGTGAATTTAAAGTGACATTACAATGCTGTCCATTTGGCCACTGCTGCATTGCGGATCGTGACAGTTTAGAGTTCTTGTGTCATCATTTCGTTTGCAGCAACATAAATAACACAGGCTCATGTGTTTCCTATAGTACCAGTGGGAGGCAGCAAAGCCAGCTCCCTTCCAGGAAGCCTGCAGCGGTCTCGAAGTGACATTGATGTGAATGCTGCAGCTGGCGCCAAAGCACATCATGCCGCTGGACAGGCTGTCCGAAGTGGGCGGTTAGGGGCAGGCGCCCTGAATCCAGGCTCTTACGCATCGCTTGGTAAGACAGCCAATTGCATTTTTCCCCTGGTCTCAGTGAAGACCAAATGATGTGACATACCAGTTCCTGGTCTGTCCTTGCTTGTTAGGGATGACCTATGTACCTGTCTGCCATCTTGTGTCTGCTTTTCCCCATTGTCTTCCTCCTCTTGATCAGATGTATTGTTGATTCTATGATTGCCTATAGAATTTTCATGACTGCACTAAAGATACACCTACCCACTGGTTACCAAGGGCAGGTAATTGGCTTCTCTGTTTTGTTTGTTTGTTTTTGGTGTTGGTTGTTGGTTTTTCAAGACATGGTTGTATTGTTTTGGAGCCTGTCCTGGGAACTAGCTCTGTAGTCCAGGCTGGCCTCGATTCGCCTGCCTCTGCCTTCTGCGTGCTGTTGTATGTTTTCATATCCATCAACTTGAAAGTTTTAAGGCTGCTTATCCATGTTGTGTCTCTGTTGCATACTTGTGTTTTCTCTCTCACGGTTGTAGTGATAGGACATTAAGCGGATAAGTTGCTGGCATACAGGAAAGAGCATGGAGATTTGGGATATGAGTTTGTGTGTGCTAGAATGGCCCTGTTTCAGAGTGATGGAGTAAGGATAGATTAGTCAGTGCATGGTGTTAAGACAAGTATTTCATAACAAGTATAAATTATAACCTGTTACACACAGTGGTACAATGTGTTCCAGATGTCCAGACTCTTGAACAAAACTATAAGACAGTGTTGAAAACTGAACAGATAAGAATTTATCTAATCTTGCCAGGCGTTGCTGGGGCACACCTTTAGGCCCAGCACTCAGGAGGCAGAAGCAGGTGGATCTCTGTGAGTTCAAGGCAGCCTGGTCTGTAGAGCTAATTGCAGGACAGGCTCCAAAGCAACCCAGAGAAACCCTGTCTCGAAAAACCAAAAAAGAAAAAAAAAAAAAAAGTATTAAGAATTCATCTAATCTCACATCAAAGAAAGAAATATTCAAATTTAAAAAAAAAAACTATGATGAAAAGTCTTAGATTTAAGCCTAATATGAAACTATAAAATCAAGTAGCTATGAAACAGTTTTTGTCACATTCCACCAGAGAGAGTGCTCCAATGGCAGTGTTTTCCACGGTGAATACAGATGTGCTTACATAGACCATAAAAATAAAATACATACCCTAGCTGCCTGTAAACACCAGAACAAATGCTAGGTTTTAAGCCTACTCAAACAAATGCAAATTAAAAGACCTATGAAAATACCAGATAGTTTTGTTAAATGCCCACTGTTGAGAATATGGTGAACAGGGTCGCATCAGAAACAGTGTGAAGCGAGTTCATGGTGGTTCACGATTGCTGTCTTTGAACTGGCAATTTAGTGCGTGAAGCCTTTTTAAATATTAGGAGTTCAGATCCAGGGCCATCGAGTTGGCTCAGTAAGCAAAGGCAGCTGCTACCAATCTCGATGAGCTGAGTTTAACCATCAGGGCTCACATGATGGAAGAAGAGACCTTACTACTATAAGTTGTCCTCTGACCCCCATGTGTTCCTCAGCTCACATGGACAGGGACATGCATGTGCACATGATATAATAACAATTTGTAAGCCTTAAAATGTTTTAATGCAATAATCTAATGTTTAAATAATTATACCAAAAAATGAAAGCCAGCCTTCCACTCCAGAACTTGGGCTGTTGTTTCATCCCCCCATAGTGACTGTCTTTGGAATTTAGACGGTCTCTTTCTGATTAAGACATTCCCATCACTCTACCTGTGCATTGTTTAAACATGATCTTGTGCTATTTTTAGCAATATCATTATAGTACACATAGTCTCCATGCTACTGAAGATCCTGACTGTAGACATCTGGGTAGAGATGGTGTTCAGAGAGAACAGCATTCCTATGATCCATGGAAAGTACTGGAAACTCTGGGCTCAGCCGTGTTTTAGTTGTATGTCTCTAGTGGGGAATAGATCTCCTTGAGGTATAAAGACTAAATTGGCCTCTGCCTAAACAATGCTGTGAGAGGTTGGCACTGAGGGTTCTATCAATCTAATAAAATAAATGAAATAAAAAATGCTACCAAAAAAAAAAAAGGAGGTAGAAGAGGAAGAAGGAGGAGAAATAAAAACAAATCAGAAGCTAGGTATTTGGTTCATGCCTTTAGTCTCAGTACTGGGGAGGCGGATAGATCTCTGAGTTCCAGGACAGCCAGGGCTCTATAGGGAGACACTGTTTCAGTCAAATAAAAGGAAGTAAAAACATGGGTGGGAAGATTTCTCTGAATGTGTAAAGCACTTGCTACACAAGCTTGAGGATCTGAGTTCAGATCTGAGCACCTACCTAAAAGGTGGGCATGGCTGACCGCACCGTACCTCTGTCCCCTGGAAACCCTTTGCACTTGTGATTGGTGGCCTTTGCCTTCTGCTGCATTGAGTGCTGTTTATCATGGATGAACATACAGGACTCAGAAAGAGTGTATTATCTTTTCCAGTAAACACTTCCTGCATTTAGTTTTTGTCAGGGCTTCTGCTAGGTACTCAGGATCTGGTAATTCTGTACTCAGATTTTTAGTCTGTTTATATGTTGATGAGAAATAAGAGGCTAAAGATCCGTTAACTTTTAGTTGAAGTCGCTATGTGACCAAGTGTTTGGGAAACAGCTGGTAAAATGGATACAGAAAGGGTGACATTAAATTCCATATAGACTTTAGTTGCCGCTGGTTAATTTGCATTTGTTTTCTCTAAAGCACTGAATTCTTTGGCAGAAAGGTGGCTTGAGTGTTTTCAAATCTGTTAACTTCTGTAGAGGAAGCTTGGTGTCATACAAGATTGTGTGTGTGTTTATATTGGAGATATAGCTCATGGTAAAATGCTCACCTAATGTGCATGCACATTTTTATACTTAGTCTCAATAAGTGGACTATAGTAAAGTTTCGGTTGGCTGTGGCAGAAGTTGACACTGATGTTTGTATTCTATTCCCTTGCTCGACAGACGAGGGAAGGGGTGAAAGGGCTCTGCAGCCCTCAACTCCGGCGCTTCCCTCCTCCTTTAAAGATGTTTGAAGTGACATCTGTTTGCACACTGACACAGCTAGTTAGGTAGTAAAACGAAGTGTAAGTGTGAAAAGAGAACACTTCAGGGTGCAGCTTCTTTAAAAGATGAGGAGTGGGATGTAGAGAGCCGGGCAGCAAGGCAGCCTTGCTGTGGAAGGGCAACAGTTTCACGGAGCCAGAAGGGAAGGACATGGAGGGAGTGGTGGTGTCAGACATGGTACTTGCAGCGGCAGGTGGGTATTAAGGAGAGTGTCATTGGAAGACTGTAATTTTCTGCCTGGGAATTCTTGGTCTTGAACAGTCATTGAGCGTGGTGCAAGAGGATGGACATTTTTAGACTCAGCATACCTATCATACAGTCGGGACTCATAGCTGAGGTTTATTAGAGTGAAAGTTTACACAGCGGAACCAATAGGGAGAAAGCCTTGCTCAGGCGTCTGTTGTATGCTTTGTAGTTCTTACTCGAGGGCTGGGCCACGGAAGACTCCTTTCTGTGGCATGAATACTGCAACATGTCAACCATGTTTCTGCCCAAGCTCATTTAATACTTCTAGTCCAGGGTGGGGTCGGCAGAGGGGCTGGTGATATTGGCTTTGCCTGCTCAGCAAGCCACAATTATCAGAATTCCAGACACCCAGAAGAAAGTAGATGCTCACCACAAATCATACTGTTTGAAAATGGTTTGGGCAGAATGCTGTGCCTCTACTGTCACTTGATATAGGGAGGCATTCAGAGCTGAGTTAGCAGAGGCCAGCATCACACACAGTTGTTGGTGAAGAGCAACAGCACCCAAGCATGGTGGCATATACCCGTGACTGCAGGGAGCTAGGACGAAAGGGTACTGACACCCAGGCCTTGGAAACAAGAATATTGTTGGTCCTACTGTGTTAGCTCTCTCTTATGCCAGGTGTTAAAGGCCAGGTCTTCGGTAGTACCACCTGACCATGTGGCTGTGTGATTTTTCTCTCTGAACTCCTGGAATAGAGACAATGTGATTATAGGGCCTGAATGTTCAAAGAAAAGATGGGATTTGTGAGCAGTCAGATGGCAAACTGAGCCTAGACAGGGAATTGTTGTCTTCAGGGGGTAGGCGGGTGACAACAGCCTCTTTTCTAATATACTAAGTTTTCCTCTGTTCTTTGCTTGCTCTTTCATCAAAGAGGATACTTCTGACAAGATGGATGGTAAGAATTACTTTTATCATTCTTTTCCACATTTCTATTGGGTCCTTGTTTATCCTTTCATAACCTTCTGAAAATGTGCTTCTTGTCAAGAATTTCAATGTGAAAATGGCTGCATGACTCACTGGTTAAATTTTGAGTTACTTATATCCATTTTGGATCTCCTTGTACTTTTTTTTTTTTTTTTTTTTTGGCAACTTAAGTCAGTTACCTAAAATATTTCATATGAACCTGGAAAAATAGGACTCATATATTTTTAATTTCTTATTTTCTTTTATAATACTTGATTCAGTGGGAGGAAAGGATTCTGATAAGTTTTTGCTTTAACACATGAAACATTTAATTGAAACTGAAGTTTCAGCTTTGCTTTTTAAATTCCAATATTCAAATTCTTGCACTTTGTCTGTATTTGCTTTGGTTTAGAAACAAATATGTGCAGTGTTTTGTGTGACACTAGAGAGAAAAATCATTGCAACGTTTTACTCTGTCAGGGTGTATAGCATTAGCGGGAAGTTTGAGCTTTAATAAAAAAGATACTATTGAAACAAGATACTTTTTTCACTAATTATTATATAAACTCTACAAATTGACCTTAATATTTTTCTATTTTAATAAGATGAAAGCTTTATTTAATCTTAGGTTGCAAACATGAGTGTTATATTTGGTATCTCGATTTTAAAGTATTTCATAATTAAAGTTTTGAATGAAATGACAGCCATCAGGAGGAGATTCCTCCCTCCCTTCCTCCATTTACTCTCTGATGTTCTCAAACCTTGATATTGCTGAAGTATTTAGAAAATTTATTACTTCCCAATCAAAGTATGTTTCTTGTTTTGGTCAGAATTATTAACCTTTTTGAGGTGTCACTGCTGTGTACCCCTTTTATTTAAAGTGTGTACCATGCCGTGTATGTCACTGCCCTTCAGGCGTAGTGAGTTCTGATGTGTATATTTGCTCATTTTCTACAGATTTCACACACATTTTAAGTAATTGTGTTGAGTAAATAGCTGAAGACCACTGTTGGGTCTTTGAATTTGCATGTACTTTGATGAAAAAATTAGGCAAATGGAACCTAGGTCATGGATTTGATTTCTATACTAGCCAGTTTTGTATTTGTTTTTTTCCTAGATCCCTTATGGACTACTTTTTGAAAATAAACAGAAAATAATTCTGCTCTAGAAAAGTTTATATAGACCTTCATTTGCAAGGAAAAGTAATTAAAGAGTTAAATTGTTCTTAAGTTAATTTCTTGGATTTCTTCAAACGTTTTAAAATTTAAGAATGAAATACCCAGGTGGTCACTAAAGAATTGTGCTGTTTTAGTTGTCTGGTTTTAACGTTTTTATATGAGCTGTGAATCAAATTCTGCTTTCAGGTTTTCAGATGATTCTTGGGGGAGGGATTATAAGGTAGCATTTTCAGAATTTGTTGAAATATTGTTTTATTTCTCTTATTTAGGAACAGCATCTGAAGATGGTAAGAAGTAAATATTTTGTTAGTAATACAAATACCTCTACCACACTATTTTCATTGGTAGGACTTAAGTATTGAAACTAAACAAGCTAATTTATCTGCAGACCTCTATCGTTTGCCAGCTGTGGTAGCTTCTGCATCCCACATTTGGTTGTGTTCATTGTGTGTTAATTTTTTTTCTAATTCATCATGCAGTTTTGCTTTATATCGAGGATCATTTCATGCTAGAAAAACAATTGCTTAACATGTTTAATAACATATATAATTTCATTTTTCCCAATAATTTTTTTCTCAAAAAAGTCAATGCCAAGTCATTTCTGTTCTGTAGGAGTGCTGCTTTATCATTGGACATCAAATACATCTATTTCATCTATTTTGAAATGTATCTTTTAATTTTGAATCAATGACTAGGGAGTTGGTTCATGATTCAAATTGGGTTTGAGAATATAACTACATGTTGCATATAGTGAATCAAAAAGTATTTATTCCTCAGAAAATATTTATTCCTTCTGAACTTGTAGAAATGAAAAGAACTCGATTTTTATATTTATTCTTCCTGAAGGCTTTCTCATTAAAGCCTTTGGTTTTAAACATGCTGTTTTTTTTTCTCTTAAGTTTGACATGAATGACAATTAACTGTTGCACTTAAAATAATTTTTGTTTTAAGTTTAAATTGAAGTACTCTAAAGATGTGAATTCTGATACTGAAAATGAATGGCAGCTTACTTCAGCACTTTTTAATTTAAAGCATTAGTGTGGCTAGAATATGGGTGAGTTCTTTATTCAAGAGTAATCAGTAGGTCTCCCTGGGCTACTCTTAAGTCAGGAGGACATCCTGTCCGCCCAGAGCAGACTCCTAACACCTGAGGCACCTGCCGTGGGCTTCTGGGATACTGCAGTTGACAGCACTCAGGCTGTGCCAGCAATGCTCTGGTTTTGCCTCTGCTTCACTCTTGCCCCCTCCCTCTGTGTTCTGTCCTCATCCAGGCCTTTATTTTAAAACCCTGTTTTCAGTATGTTCTTTCCTAATCAGTATAATCATTTTGGACTGCTCAGAATTTTGTAATTACCTGCAAAATGTACCTCTTAATTTAAAAAAGATTATAAACATTTAAAGAGCAAAACACTGTTTAGTATCAGTGCGGATCTATTTGCGACTGTTGCTGGACAGCACCAAGTGCATAGCAGTAGAGATTTCACTGTCATTGGTTTTTACTAGTGGCAGCTTACTCAGACAATTTGATGGACATGTTTTCTTTAGTTCAAGAGCTCTAGGCATAACCAGTGGGGTGACCCAAGTCTTTAATCTTGTGAGTTTCAGGCCAGCATGATCTACATAGTGAGTTCCAGCAGGACCAGAGACCCTGTCCCCCAAAACTCTAGAAACACAGTGAGGACATTTGTAATCTGGTTTTACAGAGGGGATGAGGTGAGGGTAAAGGTGAAAGGATGCGTCTAGTAAGACAAGAAGAGTGAGTGCCAGCTCTCTGTGGTAGGCACTCTACTTCCAGAATCCCTCCTTGTAAAGTTGTTGGTCAGGAAAAAGGTGTAAACACCGCGTGTGTACCTGTGTTCGCCTAATCTAAAAAGATAGCTTGGCTATGGCATCTCTTTTGCAGACCTCTTTAGAAGTACACTGGCAGTTAAAAAGATTGCTTGGGGTTGTTTAAAGCTCTGGGCTATATTTGAGAACAATCTTAATTTCCTAGGAACTGGAAGGTTTTTATTTGTGGGGATGGGGCTTGTTTTGTTTTGTTTGTTTTGTGTTTTGATTGGCTCCCTATGTAGAACAGTCTGGCCTTAAACTCAAAAAGAGATCCATTTGCCTTTGCGTCTAAGAGTGCTGAGATGAAAGGTATGTACCACCATGTCCAGCATAATTAGTTATAACCACTACATTAATAATACCAAACTAAGAATGAAAGTCTTCTATAGTTTGATTTAATTATCATGTAGAACATGTATAAAGCAGTATATACCTGGGTTTGGTGGTATATAGGCTGTAGTCTCAGAAATTTGGAGGCTAAGGCAGGAGGATCTCCTAAGCCAAGGAATTCCAGATAAGCTTAGGTGGAGTACCACCTCAGAAAGCAGATCCTACACTGTGTACTTTTACTGTTTAAGAGATGTATAACATGGAAATAATGCCTGTCTTATTTCAGAGTTTAAAAAATACTTGAATGTAGTGGTGGTCCCCCCTCTTAATACTGGGTACTATTGTGGGAAATATTCTAACTCTGAACATGTATTCCTTCAGGTCGGGTGAGAGCCAAGCTTTCCGCACCACTTGCTGCTGTGGGGAGTGCCAAGACTGATTCTAGAGGAAGAAGCCGGACAAAAATGGTGTCTCAGTCCCAGCGTATGTACTGCTCATCAGCCCCTCCATGTTTGTCAGTCTGCTGGGGTGAATGGGTTCCTATGTTACTGTTAGGAGATGCGCAGTGGATAAGTTCAAAGCTGATTTTAAAACGACAAGCCACATACTGAGTTCTTGTTCTGTACTTTAGGTTCATCATCACCTGACAAAATTGAAGGTATTTTTTCAATGTTTTGGGTCAGTTGTTGTGCATGTTTGGGAATTTTTTGAGTGGGTGTTGTCTTGTGTTTGTGTTATTAGGAACACATCATTGACCTCCACCTCTTAGAAAGAAAACTTTCATCTTCTATACAGATGTTTGCATGGAGATACTTTAAACACAAATTTTTAAAATCAAGGTTCACAGTCTACTCAAAAGCTTGCAGGTGTAGAGAATGGTGCCCTTAGACGCACAATGATTTCTAAGTATTAGATAAAATCTGTTTGTATTTAGCAGACACTATACAAAGACAGATAAGTGGTATCTTCTTAATCTTCCCAAAATTTGTTAGGGCTTCATAAATTTTGGTTAGTGTTTTAGACAAGTACATTCTCATTTGCAGTGAGAGAAAAATTAGGCTGAAGTAACCAATTCTGCTGAATTTCATATGACATTTGAGATTTATGTTCCTACATTTTCATTGGTCACTGAATTCCTTAAAAGAACAATTGAAAAAACACTATTTTAGAACTAGGTAAAATGAATAATCAGTTTCTGTATGTTCAAACAAGTAACCCGTATATAATGGCATGTTTAACTAAAAATCATTTCGTCCATTCCCTCTTAACCAAGAGATTGTCCTCAGTACTCTCTCTAAAATCAGGTAGCTTTTCTAAAGAAGTAATGGTTAGGATTCTTCTGTATAACCTAATTAATTATTTCTTAAAATAATTGATTATGGGCTGGAGAGATGGCTCATCAGTTAAGAGCTCTGGCTGTTCTTCCAGAGGACCCCCATGGCAGCTTACAACTGTCTGTAACTCCATTTCCTGGGGATCTGACACCTTCACACAAAATCACATAAAAAAATAAAAATAAATTATAAAAGAAAAAGAATGGGTTTAAAGATGCTTGTCAGGTTGTAGGTGCCCTGCTTGTTTGATTAGCCTTGTCCCTGGATCTTGGGATGATGGGGGAGTGGCGCAAGCAGAGATAAAGTTCAGGGGATAGTATGACTCTTGAGGACATGTGTCACAACACGAGCTCCTTCCAGCAGGAGAATGCTCAGCAGACTATCATCGCAAGCTTTCTGCAGGAGCCCTGAAATGAGCAGGAAGATTTGGTAGAATTTGTTTTCAAAATGAAGACTGTTTACAAACAGCCAGAATGACACATGGCCTTATAAGGCAAGGGCTTTTTCTCTTACAGATCAAAAGTGGATGGTAATGTCACATTCTTTTGTGATTCTGTGAGCTTTTGCAGTGATTCCTAGAGCGCATCAATTAGCAATGTAGTCTCCCTTCTTGTGTGCTGCCCAGGCAAACATCAGTTCACCGGGGAGCTAGTTAGAAATACAGGTCTCGTGTACCACCACAGATGTACTGAATCTGATCCCTGAGTGGTCCGTGCTGTAATCAGGTTTGAAGTCCTGGCTCTTCTCAGTTGGAGTTATGATATTCCTCTGTACGAATCAATAAAAGGAGAAGGATAATAGCATCTACCTCATGGGACTTTCATGAGCATCAAATAATAGAGAATATTTAATGCAGTTAACACAGTGTCTGCCCAAGAGTAACTGCCATGACTGTTAGCTGATAGGATTGTCCTGGTTGGGCTGGAGAGACTGTTCAGCAGTTAAGAGCACTGGCTGCTCTTCCAGAGGACCTGGATTCGGTTCCCTGTACCCACATGGCAGCCCACGACTGTCGCAACTCCAGTACCAGGGGACACAACACCCTCACACAGAGTATATAGGCCAAACACCAGTGCATATTAGATAAATAAATAAATAAATAAATAAATAAATAAATAAATAAATCTAAAAGAAAAATTGTCCTTGTTATTACTCATAATAAAATGAAAACTGAAATTCATCTTGCTGTCACATAGTTTTTATACCTTAATGTCCTTACTGCCCTCCTGAAACAGAAGTAAGCACTAAAGTTAGAATGTTTAAAACATAAAGAAAATTTAAGATATCACATTGTCAATGCTCAGGATTTAAGGATAAAACTTAATTGTGAGATAATTTTCTGACTTCTTGTCCTTTGTTGGGACTCTCTTTTTCAATCATTGCAACTTTAGTTCACCAGTGAAAAACAGAATTATTTTACATTTAACTTGTTAAATAAACCTCATAGGATATTAAGATCCAAAGGCATTTCCACTATAAAATCATCCAGGTGGTAGACCATATTAGAAAGATTATATTTGTTTGCTTGCTTATTTATTTGAATGAGTATGTGTCCATTTCAGATTCTGAAATGTGTGATTTGTGTGCAAGTTTCTTCACAACATATTTGCACAGGAGTATTCCTGTGACCTCCATCTTCACTTTGTGCAGTGACTCATGAGGGGCTGCATGGTTTTGTAATATCATCTAGGAAAACAAAAGAGAATCTCTTGGATCAAAGCAGGTGTGTTCAGGTTCACAGAATAAATGAAAGCAGGCCTAATGGAGAGACTTGTGATTTACTTTCAGAAACTTTCAACACACTTTCACTGTGTTGGGCGCGACTGACTGTGTACAGATGATGTACAGCCTGTCGGCACCTTTCTCCTTCCCCCACCTCCTGCTTTTCTGTGAATCTTAATAAAGATTACATTTGTAGCTTTTTCATCTCCTTCTTTCTTCAGCTCTAAGATATGATATGTGTTCCTATATCTAATTTTAATTGAATGTTTAAATAACAAAATTGTATGTATTTAACAACTGAGATTTGGGACAAGCTGAAGAATGGGCATTGACTTTTGCCGTTTCGTTTCATCTGCTTTGTACATGAGTGTCAGCTGTAAAAACTGTTAAGTGTGCTGCTTCTGTGACAGACATTTGAGCTATGGAATTTTTTTTAAAGTTTGCTCTGTTTTTGTGTTAGGTTTTTTGTTTTTGTTTTTTCTTCCTGAGAACTGACTAAAGCTTTGTTATTTTCATCTGCCATCCATTTTAAACTGCTTCTCCCCTCTTCGTGGATTATAACCCTTACCCTAATTCTGCCTTACACTTGTTCAGGATCACAATCTGCTAATACTGTTGGTGGTAAGAATCTATAGCCTTTGTGTGTACACCTGTTGTCCGGTCACCTATTTTCATAAACAAGAATGAGTTCTATTCAGCAGAAATTCCTATTAGATAATATTGCACTGTTCTGTGATTGTATTGAAGCACAAACTGCTAGTCATGAGTTCTCTTTGGCCTGTCTTTCTAATGTAAAGTCCTAAAAATTTTAAATTATCCAAGTTAACTCTACAGATACAAATATTAAGAAGAGAGAGGAGCATGTAGTAATGTTTTGAAATTCTGCAACAGGGAAAAAATAGTTATCTAACTTAAAGTTTTGCTTCTAGGGTATGTCTGTTCCATACTATACTCTGGGGTGATGCCCTTTTCTTCAATTCTGCGGGGGCTCTACTAGAGAAAGAGCCTCAGTATTTTAAGTATAAGTGATTTCAAGTTATAGGTGCCGGAAATAGCCATATCTCCTGGGAGAGGAGAAGGTAGCACTTATATAAAATAAACACAGCCAGTGTCATTCCTTAAGGAGAAGGCATGAGTGTGTTAAATCTCTAGAGAGCAAACCTGCATACTTTCAATCAGTTCATGAATGCAAAGTAGAAAGAGCAGTCAATATGCAGGTCTTAAACTCCATGTTTTCTGTCTGCTGAATAGACCCACATTTCAAAGAGTTTGATTGTTTTTACTTCCAGTACCTCCACCCACACAATTCATTACTGGTTTTAACAGAATCCATACTGTATACTCTCAGTTTGTCATAGTTTTATTGTTATTGCCAGTTTTCTCTTAACTTTCATTTGCCTATCTTGCATCGTGAGTTTGTGGCATGTTGGGTGTTTGGGTGTTTTTGTGTGTATGTTTAGTCTAGATATTGCATGGAGGAAACAGATGCCTCAACTATCCTGCAAAGGAAAAAGAAACCAGATTTGAAGATTTGTTTTGTTTTTTTGTTTGTTTTTCAAGACAGAGTTTGTGGCTTTGGAGCCTGTCCTGGAACTAGCCCTTATAGACCAGGCTGGCTTGAACTCAAGAGATCCGCCTGCCTCTGCCTCCCAAGTGCTGGGACTAAAGGCGTGCACCACCAACGCCCTAGATTTGAAGATTTTTTAATCTGCAACATCATGAAACTTTTGAATGAATGATCATTTTTAAATAGACAAATAATTTCCTTATAATGTAGAAGTCTTCTACTCAGTAAGTAAATTGTTAATGTCACAGGAACCACTGATTTTCCATTTTATAATATTGCTGTTGTATGTGTGCTGATAACATTAAAATACTAACCAAGAATATGAATTGGACTAAGCAAACCATGCCCAGAAAACATAACAATAAGGATCATAGCAGACCACATCCAGGTTGTTCATGCTATTAACCTTCATTTAGTAGCGTAATCAGGAGCTTTTAAAGCTTTTGTTTTTGAATGTTCCCAAGAACTCCTTAAGTTACTTTAAGACAGCTGGCTAGAATGAAAAGTGGCGTCCTCTATAAGGAAGATGACAGTCCTCTGAAATACCTGCCTTGTACACAGTGCCATTTTTGACACCCAGTGTTTATTCTCATTGGCATTTGAGTCTGTAATCTGCTGGTTGGAAATGAGCCCCAAATGAGTGATATTATGCAGTGTGAGCAGTGACTCTCACAGTGTAGTAAATATGGATAACAAAGAGGAAAGGTTTGCCCTGAATATTCATTTAAATGCAAGTTTCACTTTTCTGTAATGTTGCCATTCACTTAGATTGTATCTTTGAGTTATCTGATTCATGTTTTTATTCAGTATACATATAAAACAGTTCAATCGACAAAGTCATCCCCCCCCCCTCTTAAAAAAGTAGCCTGTGTGTTCTAGTTTAAAAATGTGTTTCTTCCTAAGTATGGTTGTATATGCCTACAATCCTAGCACTTAGGAGGTAGAAGCAGGAGGATTGCTTCAGATTCTAGACCAAACAAAGCTATTCAAGAATGCCCTATCTAAAAATGCATTTCTTAACGTTGCTAAATCCATACCCAGATCTCTGAATTTTTCCGACTGTCCCTCTCTTTCTCCCTGACTACATCTCTGTTTTTTTTTTTTTTTTGTTTTTTTTTTTTTTTTTTTTTTTTTTTTTTTTTTGACATTTCCCTTAGAGTTCTGGTCTACTCTTAGTACTTATATGTCCTAGAATGTGGTCAGCCAAGAGGTCTCTGCCTTCGAAGGGGTGGGGGATTCTCTTTCTCAACTGGCCCAATTTTTTCAACATTGAATTTAAATGTAGTGCTTTATTCTTTGACAATTTCATACATTGTATACTATGTATCTTGGTCATAAGGTCTCCCCTACCTTTCTTTTCAGTCCATCTTTATCTTTCCCCTCTACGTAAATAATAGAGTCCTGTTAATGCTACCAGCATGTGCAAGGATGTGTGTGTGAGAGGGTGACCTATTAGGGGCCACACCATGGGGAAAGAAAATTGACTCTCCCTTCTCCAGTAGCCATCAACTGCCCAAAGCTCTCCAGGTATGGATGGGGCCTCGTGAGCTCTTCCTCTGTCCATGCTGAACTATATTAGCTGGATGGATTAAGGGCAGGTGACCTAAGCTGCTGTGAGTTAGTCAGTACAGTAGTTATGTCCTGTCCCCAGACTACATTTCACAGTGCTACTTCCCCATCCCCTTACATTCACAATGCCTTCTGCACATGTGTCCTGAACCTTGTATGTGGAGAAGCTTAATAGAGGTCTCACTTAGAGCTGAGCACCCAACAGTTACTTATTCTAAGATCTTTGGACAGTTAGGAGTCTCTGCATTATTCACTGCACACTGCAAGAAAGAACCTTCTCTGACCAAATTCAAAAGCACCACAGTTTTTAATTTTGTAAAATTTAAAAATGTGAGTAGCACCACTGACCTTGACCAGAGATACTTCGTGAGGCAAGTTGTGATTTTTATGTACACAGCACAATTAACAGTGATAGAATTAAGAGTTTACATCCTTTCAAGTAATGCTTTACCATAGAGCATCTTTACCATATCAAACATAGTGTCAAATGTGGGATTCATCTGGATATTTTTACTCTTTGTCTTAAAAACTCCAGTAATATTGCCATCATCAAACACACACTTGTGCAGTTTATTCTTCAGTGCTGGCATGCTCAGCACTTTTCCCCAGCACGTTATGTTTGTATAGATCTTCCTTAGTCCATTTCTTCAGTCTTAGAACCTGACATCATTCCACAGTTTTCTTGTATCTTTGCAAGTTCCCTTGGCATCAACATTTGCATATTTTATGTGTTTCCTGTTTAGCTGGCAGCCGATCTGGGTCTCCAGGAAGAGTTCTAACCACAACAGCCCTCTCTACTTTGAGCTCTGGTGCCCAACGAGTCCTGGTCAGTTCAGCTTCAGCCCAGAAGAGAAGCAAGATACCGAGGAGCCAGGGCTGCAGCAGAGAGGCCAGCCCGTCCAGGCTTTCCGTGGGTAAGACTCTGTGAGGCGCCACCTTTGGCCTCTTTGAAAGTTCAAGGAGAATTAAAGTCTAGGTCACTGAAATGTAGATATGAATCGAGTCTTGAAGTGCACACACAATCACACATGGCGGTCAGAGGGCATCTCACAGGAGCCATTCTCTACTTTTACCCGTTCCAGGACAGGAATTACCTGAGCCATCTTGCAAGCCTGACTTTTATAATATTCAATGGTACGCATTTGCATTCACAAGCAAGTTTGGCTTCATAAGGTGACATTAATGTTGAAACATGGCTCGGGGCGTTAGAACAGTTTTCACAGGGCCTGAGTTTGGTTCTCACCATCCATACTAGGCAGCTTCCAACCACCTGCCACTCTGGTTCCAAGGGTTCTGGCACCATGTTCTGGCTTCTGTAGGCATTGTCACACATGTGGCACATACACGCACGTGCATGCGTGCGTGCGCGCGCGCGCACACACACACACACACGTGTGCAAAAATAACTTGGGGGTTGTTGCTCTTTGTTTGTTGAACTGTGGTTTCACTCTGTAGCCCTGAGTGTCCTGGAACTCAGTCTAGACCAGGCTGGCCTCCAAGTCACAGAGATCCACTGACTCTGCCTCCTGCTTGCTGGGATTAAAGGTGTGTGTGTGCCAACACAGCCAGCTAAATACTTTTAGTTTTTAAGCTGTGACTTGTTGGGCATAGTGACTGATACCTGGGCATAGTGGTTAATCCTGGGACGGAGGCAGAAGTATAGTGAATTTTAAGTCAGCCTGGGCTACATGGTAAGACTCTTGTCTGTTACAAAATAAAGACACAAATAAAAAGTTACAAAATGTATTTCTTTTGTTATGAATAAAGTTTGCTACCAGGACATAGTCTGCCACTGCCCCACCTCTCCCTAAGAGTGCTGAGTGTTGAGTGTTGCAGAGTGTGGGAGGGGACACTCCTGCTGCAAGGTGTCTGGCCGCTTTGCTCTGCAGTGAGGCCTCCCAGGATGTTGTCCCAACAATTTCTGACTCCTTACCTTTTTAGGAAAACTTTTATAAAAGCCGTATTTTCTCCTCATATCCTTAGTGACTTTGTCCTCTCAGTAGGACTCATGATCTGTGGAGCTTCTTGCCTTAGAGTTGTTGCTTCCTTTGGGTGGGCTGTGGCCTGGTCCTCTGTCAAGGTCGTCACTCTGTCATTCCCTTTCACTGCTCTGCAGGGTTGGATGAACTCATCCTTGGATTGTCTCATCTTTCTTGATTTACTCTTTTGCTTGGCCTCATACACTTTCTCAAATAAATTTCTCAGAAATTATGTTTAGGGGTGTGGGTTTTTGTTACTGCAGTAAGAATGTCTTTATTCAGTCCAGAACCGGAGACTTCCTTTAGGCTGCAGATTTAACAGCACCAAGGACTTCTGGGATTGCATCCTCACTAACTTGTTTCTTTTAGTTTTCCAGACATTATTTTAGCAGCAACAGCAGCAGCAAGAACTGCTGCTGCTTCTCCTCCTCCTCTTTTCTTCCTTTTCTATTTTCCTGTCTTGTTGTTTGTTTGTTTCCAGACAGAGTTTCTCTGTGTAGCCTTGGCTGTCTTGGAACTTACTCTGTGGACGAGGCAGGCCTGAAACTCACAGAGATCCTCCATCTGCTAATCTACCTTCATACTCAGATTTTCCAGTTTGGGTTTGTGTTTTTGTTTTAGTTTAGTTTTAGTTTGGTTTTTGTGAGACAGAGTTTCTTTTTCTGTGTTGCTTTGGAGAGTACTCAGATTTTTCAGGCACTTTTTTCCTCGTGTTTGTATTTTGTGAATTTATGAGGAGCTACATGGTGAGTTTGAGACTAGACTGGGTTCTGTGGGTCCAGACTCCATCTCAAAAGAGAAAGGAATAGAAGAGTAATTTGTTTTCAGCCCCAAATCAAGCCAGTGCCTAACTTCTGCCATCTGTTTCCTCTCGCTACGCTGCTGCTGTTTGGTGTCAGCCCGGAGCAGTCGCATTCCTCGCCCGAGTGTGAGTCAAGGCTGTAGCCGGGAAGCTAGTAGAGAGAGCAGCAGGGACACGAGCCCGGTCCGCTCTTTTCAGCCCCTTGGTAAGTGTCTGAGCAGGTGTGGGGCACACTGCTGTCCCAGTGAGTGAGCTGTCACGGTCTGGAGACCGCCATCTTCCTGGGATTCAGGGTTCTTCATCAATTGTATCTTTGCTCTGCCATTCCTAGAAGAGAGTCCAGAGGATTGATAACATTTGAGTAATGAGTTTGGCCTTTGTAACTTATCTTAAATGAGCAAGTTGGTCATTATATAAACGACTCCTATCGCAGTCAAGTCAGTGTCACACAGATACAAACTCGTAATATCGAATTCAATTTCTGCACTACAGAGACTGAGTCAGGATCACAAGTGAGACCAACCCAGCCTACATACGTCTCTCTAAGAAGACAAAAAAAAGATTGAATTCAGAACATGAGAGTTAGAACATACTTTATATTTACTCACCAGTATGAACTAGTTTAAGTAAATTTATTCCTTTTAAACAGAAAAATTGACTTGACGTAGATCATTTAATGTAGTCTTCTAGAAAGACAACTACAAAGTGACGTGAACTCATCATAGGGAAGGATTGACATATTATTTTATAGTCTAATCACCATGTAGCTGAGGCCATGTCACTGAAGTGAAACTTATTTCTGATTATAGTTTGTCTTGTAATTTTGATGATAATACTGTATCATTATAAAAGTATTAAATATTTTTAAGGACTTAATGTTTCCAGGATAACTGGAGAAGCAAAATATTTTGCTTTGAGAATGTTTAAAATGTTTCTCTGTACCCTTTTCATGCCTGGATCTCCTTTTCTGTAAAATAAGGGTAATAGTATATATAAAAATTAGGAATGTTTGTAAGTTTGTATACAATAACAAAATACTTGAAAGGCAATCTGGGACCCACAGCAAGCACTCAGTTATCATGCCCATCCTTTTCTTCCATCACTGTGCTATGGCTGTTATTCTCCTCCCTTGGCTAACCCTAAAAACAGACTTTAATGGTATATGCATTTATATAATGCTGATACTGTACTAGTAGGAAATGTGTCAGGAAGAAACCAAATGTATTTCTATTTATTTTAAACTTGTGCAATAATTTAAGATTGTAGGAAATGTATAACCAAGTACTTTAAATAAAATATCAGGAAATTATACAGGAAGGAGGGAGAGAGGGGAAGAGAAAGAAAGGAAAGGAAAGGAAAGAGGAAGAGAGAAGTGAGCCTAATTAATTGGGTGCAATGACATATGCCTGCTATCCCAACAGTCAAGGAGGCACTGAAAGTTTGAGGCCATCCTGCAACACAGCAAGACACTCTTTCAAAAACAACAGCAGCAACAAAAACTTGCTTAATCTAGTTTTTTAAAGAAATGTATGATATGGGAATTGAATGTAGTGCCTTCCAAATTCTAGATACGTATTCTGCCACTGAGCTATATCCTCCACCCTAAAATGAACTTTTCTAAGGAAAGATGGTATGGGCATTAAACTAGCTATGTGGCCAAGGCTAGCTTTGAACATGATCCTCCTACCTTAACTTTCTGAGTCCTGGAGTTGCAAGGCTATGTCACCATATATAACTAGGCCATTAATATTCTAGATTAATTTAAAAGCTTTCATTTGACAAATTACTTAGATTTGTTGCTACAGGTAGCTATTTCCTGATTCTCAATAAACTTTCTACTTGGGAGAAAGACGGTAAAACCTTTTCATCGACTTTGGTAGAAGATTTTTTTTTAGTCCCTAGGTCAGTTTTCAGACATGCTCTGTAATCTCATTATTTACATAAAAATACTGAATAGCACTCCATGTGGTGGCCTGTGCTGAATCCCAGCATTCAGGAGGCTGATTAGTCCTGTTTGCTTCACAGAAGTAGCAATCCAAAGGGCATGCTGTCCTCACCATTCCCATTTTCTCTACCCTGTAGGCACTCCTATACATCCTGACTTGATAGAATCTCTTCTCTTCTGTGGCTTTGAATATATATGCTCATCAAATGTATTCTATAGCCTGTCACACAGTCCCCACAACACAAAGCCAGTGTAAAGGTTTGAAAACACAGAAAGTCAAAGCTGAACAAAGTTCCACTTCTCTGAAACTAACTCCTTCCTTTTCTGTTTACTTCAGGAAGCAAGAGTCAAGAAAAAGTGTTCTGTATTATAGCCATATGCATAATACCTCTTATATATACTGTAGCCACATACTTGATACCTCTTATATAAACTGTAGCCTATTTGTGACATTGCATACTTACTGTCTTGGACCAAAGGGACTGTTGATTCCTGAAAAGTTTTCAAAGATTTTCAACCATAAGGCATTTCCACATTATGGCTCAGATCTTTCCTCGACATTTTAGACCATTTCCTTACATAATATAAGAACTGGGCAGTATAGTTATCTACTGGCTTATTAGTGCTAGCTTTCAGTACTTATTAGCTATTTGTGCACTATTCTCTGTCTAATCCTTTCCCTCGGTCTCTTTGATGAATTTACTATTTATGACAGCCATCCTGTAGGAAAGGCAAAAGTGATTTTTGTAATAAAAAATAGTTAACAGCTCACACTAATAAATCTGAGGAGGATGAACTTAAAGTGCAAGCTATGTATTTCATTAAAATGCATTTATGTAGTTGCTTATTTCTGGATGTAAGACAAAGATCAGCCTCCTGTGCTGTCAAAATCTGAACAGAGAACTAAAATGCAAAGCATGTTAAGTTTAGGTTGTAGAGTGATATTTAGGGGATTTATTACAGATTTTAGGGGTTTTTTAAAATTAGGTTATTGATACTGTTTTGATGCTCAAGCGTCCATTTCTCAATAGTGCATTACTGAATGCAGAGCTAATAGTCTGTGGACTGTTGTAAGATGCACATTAGCAGAGGTGAAGTAAATGATTTTTGAATAATCAGAACATTTCCTGTGCACCCTCTGAAAACAAAGGTCTTGAAAGAACACAGACACTGAGTTGTAGCACTTAGTGGTGTGGTTTGCATCAGATAAATCAGCCTCTGTGTTCTAATTCCCCATCTCTCTTAGTCTGCCCAAGCTGCTGTAGCATGCTGTGGTCTTGGTACTTTTAAGTGAGCAGGATTTATTCTCGCAGTTCTGGAGGCTAAGGGGTCCAGGATGAAGGCACTACCATTGTGTGCTGAGGGCCCCTGGCTCCTGAATCTTGTAATGGTGTCCTCTGGAGAGGGAACTGCTTAGCTCACTGGAGTCTCCCTTATGAGTGCCTTGCTCTCATGACCAGATTGCATCTTAGAGGCACCACCTACCTTTTAACACGTTTGGTCAGGATTTTAACATATGAATGGAAGGGCACAAAAATTCAGACCTATAAAATTGAAATAATAGCTCTGACTGGGTATTGAGAGTAAAGGAGATAAGATTATTATTAGTTACCATAGTGGTTTTTTTTTTTTTTTTTCTCCACTACAAGTGTTTGTTTTTGTTTTGTTTTCATGCTTGTACTTTTGACATTCCCTTCCATTTGAATACTTGCCTGTTTTGTCTCCTGCAGGCCTATGTCTGTCCAGTTAGGTATAGTTTGTATTTGTGTCAGGGTTGATCTTGCAATGGTAGTTAATGTTGAGTTGCCACATGTGGCGATACTCTGATCATTAAATATAAAGAGTAACACCACTGTTAACTAACTCTCCTTGCCTGACAGTAGTGCTGCCACTATTCCTTGTTTCTGTGGTGATAGATGAGGTTTGTATGGTCCTGTTATTCCAGCCTCCAGACACCATTCCAGATCCACTGGTGCCCTCTACGCCCCCGATGTGTATGGGGCCTCAGGTGAAGGATGAGTACATTTTCACTGTCATCTCTGCATTCATCTCAGATTTTGTCCTTTTCTGTTTTCATCACATAATATCCATTTTAAAGTTAATTTTCATTATTTAATTTATTAGAGAATAAATTGCTTGTGTTTTTTCCTCCACAAGTAACTATCCTTCCTTTAGCAACCTTAGCATTTTTCTAACTGGCAGATGGGCGTTGTTTTTTGCTTCTTTTTCTTTTTTTTACAACTTGCGTCATTTTTTAAATATAGAATTATAATTGTTTTATGTTCTCATGTATTTCATCTTTATATATGTGTGCTATAAAAAAAAAAAAACCAAAATGGTGGATGAAGTGTTTTAATTGTAAACAAAGGTATACAAAATAGTTGGTGGGAGGGTGAGAATTCATCTCCAGGTTGTTTATATGTGTCAGACCATTGGGCACATAATAGTCACTTAATGGTTATTGAACAGTCTGATTTAGCTAAAGAATGACATCATTGTCCTGGAGGAGAGGTTATAATTAGAGCCTTTTCTTGTGGTGAGTTGCTGTTGTGACTTCATAGCTCTGGGTTAGTTACTTTACGGTTTGCTTCATTTGGGGAGCCTTGCCTGTATTGGCAGAGCCATTGTCTCCCTGTTCTACCAAGTAAACAGTGGTTCTTTAAATTTGTTTCTCATTTGTCAGTAATTTTAATTGCTTTTTTTCCCCCCTTTTACTTGACCAAAACCTCACTGTGCCAAGAAAAGTACAATATTGCTTTTAAAATGCTTTGTCCCATTGGTTTTTTTTCTTCCCCCTTAATAAGAGTTGAGTCCCACTCCCCACCCCTTACATTATTACTTTGTGACTGTCTGAAAGCTGTTTTCCTTTTTCTGGTGAATTAGGTCCGGGATATGGGATCAGCCAGTCAAGCCGATTGTCATCCTCCGTCAGTGCCATGCGAGTTCTAAACACAGGCTCCGATGTGGAGGAAGCGGTAGCTGATGCCTTGGTACTTTTCTTCTTTTCTGTGTCCTTATAAATGTTTCTATTCAAAGCCAGGTGTGAGAGAGAGCCTGCCCCTGTGTGGGCAAAGGGTTGAGAAACTCTAGATTAAACCTAAGAAGACAACATGTAGGCATTGTAAGTAGCAGAGTAGAACGTTAATGATCAGTCCTTACTAATATTCAGAATTTTAAGCCGGGCCCACTAATCTTAACTTTGTGTCACAAACAAAAATCTTGATGTTTTTAATAATAATAATATTATGTTTAATTATCACAGTGCACTGACGTATGGCAAAAAAGATTGATACATTTGTATATACTCACAAACATAATTTCAAGGTTATCTTCACCTTGAGTTTGTAGGTGTTTGTTTTGTTTTGGAGACAGGGTTTCCCTGTGTACTCTTGACGGTCCTGGAGCTTTGTGTGCAGACCCTGCTGGCCTTGAACTCACAGAGCTCCACTTGCCTTGACCCCCTGAGAGTTGAGATTAAAGGCATGTACCACCATGCCTGGACTGATTAATTATGTAAGATGTTTTCCTGGTTCTTTATGCTCCACATATTAAAAACTGAGGATTCAAAGCATTGCAGAATTGGGGTAGTTGTAGGAAGACTGCTATGTACCATGTGTATGGACACGTGTATTTATACTGTTCTTATGCACAATTATGAAGACTGGAACGTGGGGTGGAGTTTATTTGGTTACCTTCCCTAGGCAGTCCAATAGGACTCCTTCTCTTTCACATTACCGCTTACAGTCAGTGGGTAGCTGAGTGATGGAGGACTGGCCCTAGCATGCAAAAAGCCCTGGGTGCAGTTCTTAGCACTGAACACAAGGGGACTCAAATGATGATAGTAATTCTCTGATTCAAAGTGTCTATTCATTTTGTCTTTGTGGGTATTAAGGTTGGTACTGGCATGGGTCTCAAAGCTTTGCTCATGCTGAATTTCTACCTATAATTTAGGGAAGGCTCTACCTTTGTGTTTGGTGTTCCATCCGTGGAATACCACTGGGTTAGCACCCTGTGCCCTCTGCTTTGTTTTGAAATTTACAAGTACAATATTCAGCTTAAAAAAAAAAAAAAAGATCAGTATTGTGGAAAAAAAAGTTGGATATAGATGTAAAAGCTACATTTTGAAAATACTCATTGGTAATAGTTATGATTTATTACATATCAACATATATGATAATGTGTGATAATAATGACAATGTTGACTTTCTGTCTTTACCTCAGCTGCCAAAGTTTTTAATATACCAAAGCTTTTAAGAGTCTCTGTTCTTCTGAATGTGAAGTGTGTTGATCACATTTTCTGATGACATTTAATCAGTCAGGTGTTTTAAGTTTTTATTGTGCCTTATTCTGTTTCCCAAGTCATGTTTTCCAGCTTCCTTTTGGTGGTTGGGTTTGTTTTTTGCTTTTTGTTTTTCCCCTCCCCTTTAAGTTTAATGATTTGCCATTTAACTTTTGCTTATATAGTTTTAGGGATTGGCTTTGTTATTCTTGAGTTGCTGTTCATGCAAGAAGCAAGAAAGATGATAGCTTCAAGAAAATAGTTTTGAAGCTTACTTAAATGTGTGTGTGTGTATATATATGTTTTGCCTGAGTGCATGTCTTTGCACCATCTGCGTTCCTGGTGACTGTGGGGGTCAGAAGGCACCAGGGCCCCTGAAACGGGAGTTACAGATGGTTATGAGCTTCCATGTAGAAGCTGGCAATTGAACCCAAATCCTCTGCAAGAGCAGCCAGTGCTCTTAATCACTGAGCCACCTCTCCAGCTCATTTTGTTTTGCTTTTTTAGACAACATCTCTGTGTGTGGTTCTGGCTGGCCTGGAACTCACTGTATAGACCAGGCTAACCTTGAACTCACAGAGATCCACCTGCCTTGTGGGTGCTGGGATTAAAGGTATGCACTACTAACCATCGGAGGTATTTACAAAGTTGTAAATCTGAATTGTTGTCATAGGATTCTACTTTCATTGTTTGCATAGCACAGTTGTACCTGCCAAGTTTTTGGAAAATTTCCAACTACTAAATCAGATTTGTACCTGGGAAATAAAGTCTAATTTAGAAATGGCAAAACAGCTATGAATAGTAAGAATACTTTGAGTTTCTTTGGGAAACTGTTGCTAGAAATGTTTTTGTAGCTTAGGTGTTTCTTTTTTAATTAAAGGATACTGACAAGATTATAAAACCTTAGAATAAGCAGTTCTTTGATATCTATATGTTGTAAAACTGAATATTTCTGATTGTGGGCGTTGTTAATGCCAAGTTCACTGTGCTGTTTAGCAAAATGTTCTTCATTATTTTCAATTTCTCTCTTTAAAAATTGACTGCTCTCAGCTCTTAGGAGACATACGGACTAAGGTATAGACATTGCTATTTTCTGACATCTTACGATATAACTTTTGTTCTTTGCTTCATCAACTTAACAGATAATAGTCATCTATAAAATAATTAAAGTGGCAGTAATGAAATCCTTAGCTGTCCATCTGTTATTCTGTAACTATGATTGTCTTTGGGGAATACTGAGTGAACATAGTGTCTTGGGGAGGTGCCACTTTTCTCACATGAGATGAGTCGTTAATACTAGAGTCTTTAATAGAACTCATCCTGGAACCCACCTGAATAAGCATTGTCATTCTAAATTGAGTTAGTAGTGGCAGCAGCTTTGTAAAATCCATGTGATCATTTGTGTTCACATAGTCTATCTTTAAGATTTCACACCAGAGCATTGGTAGGTACTTGGGAATTCTGGATTACTGTCACATTCCTGTGTTTCATGGCAGTAGCTCCCCTAATCCCCAGCCAAACCCCAAGTATCAGAGTGTGTACATTAGTTTCAGTTTCCCCAGGAAATCTCAAATGAATAGTTTACTCGACCTCCATGCCACTTTTAATATGAAAAGCATAATGGACAGTTGTATGAATTATAAACCTTACAGGCAAGAAATGAAAGGAACCTCAACTGCTTTCTCATACAGAATAAACTACACAACATAGATTACATTGGGAAAACTCTAGGGACACATACACATCTTGCTTCCTAAAATTCTTAGTGAGCATAACCCTTTCTCACCGCCTTTGTATTTTACTTCTCTTGGAAGTATAACGCGGGGAGGAATGGCAAGAGAAATAGAAAAGAAGAGATATATAGACAGGAAAGAGCATGGTATTTTACATAAGGGAGTCATGGTTTTGCTCTCTCAAAGGTGGTATTTTCTTATTATCTACTCCTATTTCTAGTACAGTTTCTGTTTACATTGCTTGTTCTTTTCCATTCGAAGGAGAAAGCCTGTACTTTTGAGCATCTCCCACTTGACATGACCGAGTTTGCACATAGTCATCTTCTACTGTACTACCCTCATAGTTAAATAGTTCATGAACAAAAACTAAATGTTGACATTTACTTCACACTGGTTAGCAGCATGCCCCACTGATGTAAAACAGAAATTAGTCTTTTTGTGTTGCGTAAACACTATGGAATACCCATGTTTGTAACTTCTGCTAATGTAGCTCTTGATATGTAACAGAAAAAACCTGCTCGAAGAAGATATGAATCATATGGAATGCACTCAGATGATGATGCCAACAGTGATGCTTCTAGTGCGTGTTCAGAACGCTCCTATAGTTCTCGAAATGGTAGTATTCCTACCTACATGAGACAGACGGAAGACGTGGCAGAAGTCCTCAACAGATGTGCTAGCTCCAATTGGTCAGAAAGGAAAGAAGGCCTCCTGGGTCTGCAGAACTTGTTAAAAAACCAGAGAACGCTAAGGTGAGAAATGTCATGCCATACTTATTCAAGCAGGATAGCACCTTTTGACTTGATTTTGGGAAACGTGTCAGAAACTATATTAAAGGTTTTCCCAAGCTGTACTCCTTTAGGGCCATCAGTATCATAACTAAAACAGCTGTCATTTTTTTTTTTTTTTTTTTTTTTTTTTTTTGCTGTAGTTAATGAGTCATTGTAAAGCAAACTTTCAGGTTTAGGAGATGCCTTACTGAGTGAAGTGCCTGTTACGAAGTGTGAGGGCCCGTGTACAGGATTGCTGGAACCCGTGGGAAACTGGATACAGTAGCACACTCTAACCCCAGTGCTCCTTTGGAAGGATGGAAGGTGGAGACAGGAGGATAGCTGGGAACTCAGTCCAGCTGCCTGGTGTGTGCAGCAGCCACACAAGAGGCCCTGTCCCAAACAAGTGGAAGGCAAGGACTGGCGACAGAGGACTTCCACACGTGAGCCCACATCCACACACGTGAAAACACACCACCCAGAGAGTTAAAAAACAAACACCTCTTTAATCAGGCATGTGTCACACACCTCTAATCCCAGCACTCAGGAGGCAGTGTCAGGCGGATCTCTGCAGCCAGCCTGATCTACAAAGTGAGTTTCAGGACAGCCAGGGCTACATACACAAACCCTGTCTAGAAAACAAAACAAAACAAAAAAACACCTTTTTATTCAAAACAAGTCAACTTGTTAGTAATTTTGGAATTCAAAATATGTAAGGGAGATAATTGTAGAGTGATAAAACACTTTATTTTTTTGCTTGTCTGTTTTTCAGGACAGGGTTACTTTGTGTAACAGCTCTGCCTGCCTTGGAACTCACTCTGTAGACAATATTGGCCTAGAACTCAGAGCTGTACCTGCCTCTGTCTCCCGAGTGCTGGGATTAAAGACATGAGCCACCACTGCCTGGCTTAGAGCGATTCTCTTAATGGTTTAATTTGCTTCATTCTTAACAACTTTCATCGTCCTTGTTGATGTGATGTTTTAAACCTATATAGTTGACTCCTTAAGAACCCAACTTCAGATTAGGTATGTTGGCACGTGCCTTCAATCCTGTACTCTAGAAGGCAGAGGCAGTTGTATCTCTGTGCTTAAAACCAGTTTGTTCTACATAGTGAGTTCAAGGCCAGCCAGGGAGACAGTCTCCATAAAAATCAGATTTGGATAATTGATCAGTGCTAGTGCAGTACACGTGTAGAAAGCTGTTTTCTCACTCGACAACAGTAATATTGGTATTTTATATAGTTTCTGTTTATACTTGTTAAAATGTAATAGAAATATAAATGTTTGTTTTAGTACTACCTGATATATTTTCAGGTAAACGTATCACGTGTCACGACTCTGCATTTAATCATAATATCAGGAGTATTGGGAGCAACATGTCATTTTAAATGGAGAAGAGAGTGGGCAGTTTGGGAGAGGACACTGGAACACTTAATAACATCCCTGTGTAGGTCCCTATGCACAGTTGCCTCCTTACACACTGCCGAGAAAGTGTGTTCTTCTCCTCACTCTCACTCCATTCAGAAGCAGTGTGCACTGCTGCAGGGTTATTACCGGGCTCACAGCTGTCCATGCATCATGGCCTAGTGAGCCTGCACTGCTCTCAATTTTGAGGAGCAATTTGTATAACCTTTTTGTTGTCATTGTTAGTAAATTTAATGATTCATGGGCTTATTTTTAAAGAACGACGTCACCCTATAGCAAGATATTGATCAGCATTTGTTTGTTTGTTTGTTTATTTTGGCAGTCGAGTGGAACTGAAAAGATTATGTGAAATTTTCACAAGAATGTTTGCTGATCCTCATGGCAAGGTATGTTGTAGTATTTAAGTATTGTTTATTCCTATGGGGTATCCAAAAAAGTAGTAAAGTAACAGAAGGAAACGATAAGCCATTGGTAGTGGTATTTTCAAACATAATTTCAGTTGTTTCGTATGATGCATAATTTGGAAATTGTTCTTTGTATCCGTTCATTCAAGCTTCTCCAAAGGAAGATTGAGGAGGTGCAGTTGCAAGCTCAACTCTTATGATTTTAAACTCAGAATGCTGTGCAGGCTGCATGGTTGCTTGGTAGGATCTGAATTTTTACCACTGGAAACAGAGATTTAAAAATGTTAGCTTTAAGGCCTGGTGGTGTTGGTGCACACCTTTAATCCCAGCACTTGGGAGGCAAAAGCCTGCGGATCTCTGAGTTTGATGCCAGCCTGGTCAACAGAATGAGTTCCAGGACAGCCAAGGCTGTTACACAGAGAAACTGCCTCAAAAAAAAACAAAAAAAAACTTTTCAAAGTAAAATAAAATGTCAGCTGTGCGGCTAGAGAGATGGCTGAGTGGTTAAAAGTCAGGTAGTGGTTGGCACATGCCTTTAATCCCAGACTCGGGAAGCAGAGGCAGGCATAGATCTCTGTGAGTTTGAGGCCATCCTGGTTTATAAATTGAGTTCCAGGACAGGCTCCAAAGCCTGTCTCAAGGAAAGGGAAAGGGGAAAAAATGTCAGCTGTGGTGTACACTCTTATGATCTGAACACTGGAATGGTGAGGTGGATTCAGGAAGATCCCTGTGGCTAACTGGCCAGTCAGCCTAGCCTGGTATGTGCCAGGCCTGCCTGAAAACAACACCTGAGGTTACTCTCTGGCCTTCCACATACATGCTCATACCCTCATATGTACATGCTCATGCACATACATGTATGTGTGGGAACACACATTTACATTGAAACATTTTGCTGTTTGTAAAGGATGTAATTGGGGTAAGTTGCAAACATTTTTAACATTTCATTTCAGCTTTCTTCTGTGATAATTACAGCATTATGTAACTATTCTTATCTTGAAAGAAAAATATTGTAGAAAATTTGCTCTTTGCCAAAACCTTAAAATGACATTTGAATCATAAAAGAAATTCTTCATACATTGAAATAATACATAAAACTTTCTGAGTATTTTCATTTTTTAATATTCGTCAAGTGTATTTAGAGTTGGTCTTGGTGACGTATTCTTGTCATCCTAGTACTTGGGAAATGAAGGCAGGAAGATCACAAGTTGAAAGCCAGGATCAGCTACATAGCACATTTGAGGCCAGCCTGGGCTACATACTAACTCCACACCCCTACAGAGGGGTCACCTGTGGGCTTTTGTCTTAGCATATTACAACCTAGAATTTTCTCTTTTAAGTTTTTACTTTGAGTGTTTGCCTACATACATGTAGGTGCACTAGCGGTGTGCCTACCGCTCACTGAGTTCAGAAGGTGTCAGATCCCCTGAACTACCATTACAGGTGGTTGTGGGCCTCCATGTGGACACTTTTCATTGAACCCAGGACCTCTACAAAAGCAGCAAGTGCTCCTAGCCACTGACCCTGTGATACCCCCAACATAGAATTCTCAAAGACCCATCTGCCTTCACTTGTTTAGTAAGGATTGTTTCTTTTGTTTTGAAGTCAGTTGAGTTTTTGTTTTGTTTTAGTTTTAGTTTTTCAAGACATGGTTTCTATGTGTATCCTAGGCTGTCCTGGAACTTGCTCTTAAGACTAGGCTAGCCTTAAACTCACAGAAATCTAGCTACCTCTGTCTTCTGATTGCTGGGATAAAAGGTGTGTGCTACCACCACCTGGAAGGTTTTTAATTTTGTTTGATGATTTTCATATTAGCTGTACTAGTAATGTAATTAATTCAAAATAAATTGGAAATATAACCATGTTGTGCCAAGTTAAAAATACTGGGATTTGATGTGTGGTTTTTTTTTTATTAATTATATCATCATATTACTAAAGTAGTACAATATGCCTCTCCCTTTCAATATATCTATAGAGCATCTAGGATCCTTCTCCCCCAAGCATCTTTTCTTAAGAGGGAAAAACACATATTTATAATTTTATTTGTGTGAGTGTTTAGCCTACATGTCTGTATGTGTAAGCCTGATGCCAAGAGAGGTCTGAAACTACCATGTGTGCAGTGGAAATTGAACCTGGGTCTTCCAGTAACAGCAGCCAGTGACTTGGTGATGGTTCTTTTTTGTTGTTTCTTTGTTTCTTGAGGTAAGATTTCACTATGTTGGCTTGATTAGCCTTAAACTCAGAGAGATTCACCAGCTTTTGCCTTTGTCTGTCTCAAATGCTGGGATTAAAGTCAGGCACCACCAGGCCCAGTTTATAGTCAGTGCTCTTACACTGCTAAGCCATTTCTCCAGCCCCAGGGACCTATATTTTCGGATCATGGAGTTTAAATGACTGAAGAGTAGGAGGCTTGAAGGAAGAAATCTACCGCTTACCACTCACCCTCTCTAGAGGGTGAAAACGCAAAGTCCTGTGTCCTGCTCTCTGCTGACCACTCACCCTCTCTAGAGGGTGAAAACGCACAGTCCTGTGTCCTGCTCTCTGCTGCTGTCTCCACATCTGGCCCAAGATTCTTCTCTCAGTACTCATAATCGTCCTTTTGGTTCTTACATCAAACATTCTGTCTTCTAAGACCCTCCCCCCCACTTTTATCTCCCCTTCTGCATAGACCTCAGCTCTCAAGCAGGAACCGTATTTCCTGCCTCCGACTACCTTTCTTATTGCTGAGATAGAAGGAGCTCTCACCTTGAAGCTGTTGTTAGCTACAGATATGTGTACCCGTCTCTTGCTATGTCAGCGGCTCTCAACCGTCCTAATACTGTGACTCTTTAATACAGTTTCTCATGTTGTGGTATCCCCCAACCATAGTTATTTTCATTGCTACTTCATAACTGTAATTTTGCTACTATTATGTATTGTAATATAAATATCTGTGTTTTCTGATGGTCTTAGGTGAGCCCTTGAGCCATTCTATCCTCAAAAGGATCACAACCTACAGGTTGAGAACCATTGTGCTATATGTCTCATCTACTTGGCTTTTCAGAAATTTCATGCAAATTCTAGCTTGCTGTTTGACCCTGTTTTTGTGTTATTCAACTTCATTTTGAATCTATTTTGTATTTGGAAGTACTTTTTTTGTATCATTTCATGGATGTGGCTAAGCTAGGAAAAACAGTGCTTTCTCCTGTGCTGAATCCCTCAGCCCCTTGTGCACATTTCTTTTACTCTTGTTCTCACACCCTATTTCTGCCTGTTTTATTGATGTTGCTGGGTAGATAGAATGTTGTACCTAGACCCTCACTTAATATTTTGTTTATTATTTAATTTGCGTGTGTGTGAGTCTTCCTATGTAGACTAGCTGACTTGGAACTCTTCTATATAAATCAAGCTGTCCTCGAACTCAGAACTAACAGAGATCCTCCAGCCTCTGCTTCTTGGGTGTTAAGGTTAAAGGTGTGGGCCACCATATAATACCTAATGCAATTACATTGTAACTGATTGTAAAATTGTATGATTTAGAAAACTATAGGGGAAATGTGTGAGGTTATAGATGCAAACTTTTTTCAATATATTTTCAGCATGTGGTTGGTTAAAGAACAGATGAAGAATCCTGAGATACAGAGGGCTGACTGACTCTGTCGTCAGCCTCACCATTCTTCCTCTTATTCTTCTTGATCTCATTGTGTTATACTGTTACCATTTGACTGCTCAACTCAGACATTCGCATTACTGTAAAAATACTAGTCCTCTTGAGTCTGCCTTTGGATGTCTCCCTATTCTCACTGCTAACTCAAGGTACTCTTTTTACCAATTGCACACACACACACACACACACACACACACACACCTACCTACCTCCTATACCTAAATTATCTGCCACAATGTGTGCATCTATCTTAAAACCTTTAAGAAAAGTCCAAGCAAAGCCTGATATTTTCATCTATATTCCCTTTATTTTATAAGAGTGGCTTACAGGCTGTGGCCAGCTAGTCCATCAGTAGCTGTCTCTGACAGAAAGGCCAAGCATCAGTCAGTAGTCATGCAGTCCTCCAGGCTGGATGTCTCAGCTGGTCTTGGGGCTGTGTTGGGTCCTGAAGAATTATGATCCACTGCCAGTAAAGGAAACCCTTAACAGCAGGGAAAGCGAGGACAACAGGCAAAAAGCAAAAGCTGCTTTCTATTATATCCATTTATAAAGGCTGCCATCAGAAGGTGTGGCCCAGACTTAGGTCTTCTGACCTCAAATAATCCAGTCAAGAAAATCCCCCACAGGTGTGCCCAGCTGCTTGGGGTTTAGTTAATTCCATGTGTAGCCAGTTGACAGCATTGATTAACCATCACATGTCCTCAGCTTGAATCTATCTTTCTTCACCAACTATGCTGTGCCATTTTCTTTATAGCTTGAAATGTGCCATTTGGAACAGTTTTCTTTCCCAAACTGCATCCTTAGGGTTCTGCATAAATGATGCCTCTCCCTCAAGCCTGGGTTAGGTAGCCATTCTGCATTGGAATACCTTATCTATAACTCAGTTGTTTTGCAGGATCACAAGGTAGAAACTGTGTAAATCTCCACAAAGGTGCTTAGGGGATACGATGTGTCATGACATGGATGTCAAGTTGCCCAGTGTGCTTTTTGATTTATATCAGTGTTTCACTCAGTCTGTGAACATAAAGAGAAGGTCTAGGAAAGATCCCCTTCTTAGTGCAGTTGGAGGGATCCACGACTTTTTCTGGGACTCAGATAATGTGACAGTTTGCAAGTGGAGATCATTTGATGTCTTTCTACAGTTCAAACGTTAACTTTATTTCATGTATCATTCCCCCAGCATCATGGGCTGGTTCCAGGACCTTCTACAGATACTAAGATCTTCTTGTTTAAGGGTGATTAAGGAAAAATTAAGTAAGCCGTGTTCAGTACAGTGCAGTTTCTTTCCTGAAATGTTTTCAGTCCACTTTAGGATGAATCCTCAGATCATAGAATCTGCAAATACAATTAGCTACCTGTACAGTATGAGAATAAGTGATCTAACTGTGAGATGTGTAGATAGATAGATAGATAGATAGATAGATAGATAGATAGATAGATAGATAGATAGATCTTGTCATATATATGTGTATATATATGACAAGAACTTAGACCATAAGATATCACGTGTATCATTTAAAGATTGTTTAATAGCAAGTATAGATAGTGAGTGGTCTTTGTTCTATTCTATATGCAGTACTTGTTACCAATGTGTGCCTTAGCCTATTAATCTGTATAGCAGCTCATAATAGTATCCAACTGTAAGCTTTTGATGATGATTCAATTAAAATATGTAAATATTTTTAGAATAGATCTTTTGTATGGTTCTTAGAAGTTTTAGAACAACAAATGTAATTTTTTTTTAAAGCAAGTGTTTTTAGAGACTGCTTTCCCAATTTTACTTATGGACACTTTAAATGTGTGGTTCATGCATATATCCTCCTCTCTGTGTTGTGTGTGTCTGGGTCTGCTTGCTTGTGTATAGGGGTGTGTGTTTCTATGTTTACTTGTATGTAAGTTCATATGCCTATGTGTATGCAGAGATGCCCAAGGAGGATATCTGGTACCCTGAAAGGTCCATCTTCACTGGGATGTGTGCCATGAACTGGCAACTTAAATTTTTGAATTGGGCCTTTGAGCCTTGGAGTGCTATAGAAAACACTCTGTAACTGCTATACTAGTTGACTGTCTGCTGTCAAGCATGCTGGTCATCATATCAGGTAGTTTCTCTGATATTCTGGTCAGGTAAGGTAGTCTTTGGAGCTGGTGATGGTAACACATCTTACCCACGGAATGTGAAGCCTGATAGGAATACTTATCTTTACTCGCATACAATAATTATTGTTCAAAACTTCACAGAAATCATCTAACTTGTGAAGAGGGAGAAGATGGGGAAAGAATTCTAGACTTGTGGTTTGGAACCAAATGTTGACACTGTTGATAAATAGAACTGAGGTTCTGTTCATCGTTTGTTTGTTTGTTTGTTTGTTTGTTTGTTTGTTTGTTTGTTTGTTTCCCTAAATTTTAAGCCTGGGGGACAATAGAGTGTACAACAAAAAAAGTATTTGTAATGGCTGTGAGTTCCCTGCCAGCCTGATCTACATAATGAGTTCCAGGACAGTCAAGGCTACATAGTGAGACCAGATAGATAGATAGATAGATAGATAGATAGATAGATAGATAGATAGATAGATAGATAGATAGAATTTTAGGAAGCAAAAATAAAGGCTTTTTTTCCTTTTTCTTAAATTTCCTTAAAATTAGTCATACAGAGAAATCATGTGTTCTCCTATGTTGTTCATTTAACTCTTGTTTTTAAAACTATTTTGAGTTTTTTCATAAAACATTGAAAAACATTTGTCACTTTTATTTTCTTTAGTGTTTTGTTTTGTTTTGTTTTGTTTTCTTCCATACAGGAACTTTGTATTGATGGCGACTAATTTGTGTGTTTTTCTTTTTTCTTTTTTCCTTTTTTGCATGCTGTCCCCTGTGTTGGAACTCTCAATAGAGAGTAAGTTGGTTCAATATTTGTTGAAAAGCTAACTTTATTGCATGACTGTGGAATTAACCCATTTTCTCTGTTTTTCTCTCCTGAAGAGTTCATGCAGTATTGGACCCTTTGCAATTCACGACATGCTATTCGCAGTTACGCAAACTGTCATTCTGTTTGGAGATGTGCTTTTTAATCTACTAATTGATCTAATTTGATTATGATCTCTTCTGTTTCATATTTGATGGCTGGCACACCTAAAATAAAACAGATTTATATAAGAGTCTGCCTCAATTGTAATAGGCCAATATTTGATTCTTTCCTGAATAATTCCATATCAGATTGATTCATTGGAGGTTTAAAATAATTCCCAAGCTTCAAGATTATTGAGAATATATATAAAAATTTACCTTCCACCACCCTCCATGTACTCTCTAATACTCTCTTAATACCATTCTGTAAAAGTAAGCAATGGTTATAAACCACTGCTTCTAAACTTGAACTTGTGAAAAAGTCTTTGCGTTATATTAACATACATTTCTCCTTTACTTGTTAGTGAGGAAAGGAGAGAATATTGATGGACTTCTGATTTGACACACAAATGAATTCTCTGTGATACAGAAATCACTTGCAAAAGGTTGTGTATTGTTTCCAGCTTATTAGGGCTGTGGTTATACATATATGTGTGGGTATATGCATACATGTAGTCAGTATTGCCAATGATGGAACGAAATGCATGTTTTCAAGTAATACAGTTCTGTGGGCTATAAGTCGTATGCAATGGGCTATAAGTCATATCTCTGTATTTTAATTATGTTACTTAACATTTTACCTAACCAGAAGAACTTCCTATCTGAGACATTCAGAGAAGTCTCTGGAAGGAATCTTAGGTGAAATGGAAGTGTAGACTGTGTGATTATCTAGAGTCAGGAAGATTACCATGAAGTTGGCCATCCTGGACTACACGATAAGATTCCATCTTGGCAATGGAGAGTTAGCTCAGTTGGCAAATGCTTGCTGTGTATGTATAAGAAGGACCTGTGTTCAGTTCCAGAACCCACACTTTTAAAAAACTGAGGCAGGTGATGCACAGTTGCAATCTTAGTGCCAGAGACACAGAGGCAGACAGGTTTTCTGACCAGACAGCCTTTTTGGAAGGCTCCAGACCAGAGAATGTGTCTCTAAAGCAGGATGGACAGCACCTAAAAAATGACATCCAAGGGTGACCTCTGGCCTTTAAATATAGGTGCATATACGTGTACTCATGTGGATGTACATACAAATGACAGAGCCTTGGGGTGGGCCTAGTAACACCTGTCTCAACACTAAATAGGTTGAGTCAAGATTACCATGAGTTCAGAGTCATCCTGGAATACTTGATGAGACCCTATCTCAAAAATACATAAAATAGACATAAATATTCTGGATAGAGTGGTAAAAGAATTTGAGAAAAGTTTAAGTAGTAGCATGCATAGCTAGTCACATTACAAGTTCCAAATAAATAATGGCACGTACTTTTAATCCCAGCACTTGGGAGACAAAAGCAAATGGATGTCTGTGAGTTCAAGGCCAACCTTAGTGAGTTCCAAGCCAGCCAAGGCTATGCAATAGGACCCTATCTCAAACCAACATATAAGAAAAAGTTTCCGGTAGGAAAAATGAATGGCTATGATGTAAATTAGCATAAGCAGCTTCTTGATATACTTTTGGAGATTCACATACTGTGTGTATGGGGCAAAAGATAAGGGAATTGTGGGAAATTGGGAGTTATATGAAATATGTACGAAAGGGAAGACAGAGTTTACATTGCCAGATGCTCCCAGGCCAGTTTGGAGAGGTGTAGAGCTTAATAAAGGTTGAGGATTCCCAGTAACTGGAAATATGTAAGGATTTTATTTCTTTCAAAATGACACTCCAGTGATAGTATGTAAGAAAGAAGCATGCATCTACAGCCACAGCCTGCAGGCTAAATCTGCCCACGGTGTGATTTGGGAAATACAGTTGTTTTGAAACACAGTTGTACTAATTTTATGTCTGCGGCCATGGTACAATGACAGTTCTGTGTAGCTGTGTAGCTCAGACATTTATTATCTGGCCTGCTATAGAAATGACTTGGTGATCCTGTTATACAGGACATGAGTAAAGTCCCTCATTGTACTGTGTTGATTTCTGTGATGCTACTGTGGCTGCTTTCATGTGACCAGCAGCCTTGAGGCACCCTCTCAGAATTCAGTCACCTCCCACCACCCCTGATTCTATAACATGTGACTTGTTGAAGGAGACAAAACCAGCCCTAGTGTACTACCAGATAGCGCCAGGAGTGGGTGCCAGGTTAGATACATGCAGTTGCCACAGACTAGCTCTCACAAAATTCTTTTCACAGTCTTTCAGGCCCAGAGGAGAAAGTCCAAAAAGAGTCTAAGTGAAGCTCTTAGCCAGCTTTGAAACCAAATTTCGGGGATTTAGCTGGGAGAAGAGTAGGAGTTACAAGGGTCTGGAATGTAAATGAGTAGGGGAGCAGAGAGTACGGGGGACTCTGAGTAGTCATAGCTGCTGCTTTCACAAATACACACCCTCTTACTTAGTTCTAAGTAGAGAAAACTTCATTGCTAATGAAAGTGGCAAAAACTAGAGTTCATCACAACTGCATAAAGGACATTCCAGAAATATTGAAGATGAACCAATTTCAAATTAGCAAAGTTGCATTTGAGATTATGGAAGATTTTTGTTAATGGAGCAGGAGATGAAGCTCAGTTGGTAAAGTGCACAGAGCCCTGGGTTCCCAGCACCACATAAACCAGGTGTGGAGGTGCTACACACCTGAAATCCCGGCGGCCTGTTGTCAAGACCATCTTGCAGACCATCTTTCAACACATAGGGCGTTCAAAGCCAACCTGGGCTACAGGAGATGCATCTCAAAATAACAAAGAGGGCTCAGCAGTTAAGAGCAGTGACTGCCCTTCAAGAGGATCTGGTTCCATTCCCATCACCTACATCAGGCATCTCACTGCCATCTGTAACTCTCTATCCAGATGTGATGTCCTCTGCCTTCTATGGGCACCTGGTGTGCACACGGTATACATACACATAAAAAGTAAAAAATTAAAGTATTGTGATTTTTAGCCGCCTGACCTGATGGTGATGTGTCTTAGTATAGCATGGCTGTGACACTCAAGAATGTTTTCCTTTTACTTAGATATTGACCTTCTAGTTTAATATTGATTTTTTGCAAAGAAACAAACCTCATCAAGGGTCACTTTTTCAAAAAAATTTTGAGACATCACATACTAGTTTATCTCTCCCTTAAGATATGTTTTCATATTACACAGTTTTCCACACTCATATATATAAAATCTTGGAACCAAGTATAAAACTTACCAACATAACCTGAGCATGGTGGCACACACCTTTATCCCAGCATTTTGGGGGAGAAGGCAGGAGATATTTTAAGTTTGAGCCCAGCCTGATATACAGAGTTCCAGGACAGCCAGGGCTATAGAGAGTAACCATGTTCTAAAAATCCTAAGTGAATAAGTATATAAATCCCACCAACACAAGAACATTTTCAAAAATCTAACTAAAATTTAAATACATGCTTTTATTCTCAATTTTATTAATAGAAATGCTTTTAGTTACTATAAACAATTAAAAATTACTTTTGGGGCAGTAAATCTTATACCAAAAAGGTATAATTTGTCATTTTGTGAAGCCTATGGCCTTTTCAATCTGCACATTATGTCATACATTTACTGATGGATGGTGACTATTAAATTCAATAATTTTCTAATTCACCCAGTATTCTTTTAAACACTGAGTGTCCTTGAAAAAGCACAGGGCACCTCCATTCCTTAGGAAATGAATCTCGGTGTAACTAGCTAAAGCTGTAGCATTGCTGATAACATTAGGTGTGCCAGCCATTATGGGCAGTTTCTTTACCAAGTGGTGCTGCATGGAATAGCTAATTGTCAAACTTCTGCAGAAGTTGGATAACAGCGCAGATGCACTCTTGTATCACAGAGTCCAGTGAAAAGCAAGAGAGATTTTCCCCCCGCTTGGCTGCCAATTGCTGTGCCTCAGATTCTTTTTTCCCCATCCGTTTCTGTTTCGAATTGAGTGTAGAGGTCAATATTTCTTCTTTGTTCTTCCCACTTCTCCCCTTTATCAACTACAGGTGTTCAGTATGTTTTTGGAGACTCTAGTAGATTTCATACAAGTCCACAAAGATGATCTTCAAGATTGGCTGTTTGTGCTGCTGACGCAGCTGCTGAAAAAAATGGGTGCTGATTTGCTTGGTTCTGTTCAGGCAAAAGTTCAGAAAGCCCTCGACGTTACAAGGTAATATTTTCTGCATGTATTTCAAGTTTACCTATTGGTAATCACAAATATTTAATCCCTATATTAAAGTGTTGTCAATACTGGTTTTGCGTACTTGAAGCTGTTAACATTGTAAGTAAAATATAACTAAAATGACATGGTAGTGCATGCATGTAATTCTAGAACTTGGGAGGTAGAGGCAGGGTGATCTTCGGCTATATAGTGAGTGTAAGGCCAACCTTGGCTACAGGAACTTGTCAAAACAATAGCAATAAAGATACAGCTACAGAGCTGAGCCTGGTGCTGCATGTCTTTATTCCCAGCACTTGAAAGGCAAAGGGAGGCAGATCTCTGTGAGTTTGAAGCCCTTCTGGTCTGTCTATTAAATGAGTTCCAGGACAGCCAGAACTACACAGCTATGTAGTGAGACCCAGTCTCTAAAATAAAATAATCTTGTGTTTAAACATACATATGGGGACAGGCATGGTGCCACTCATCTATAATCCCTGCATGTTGGAGTCAGAAGGAGCTTGGGCTATAAAGAGCAGTCCTTTTTTAAAAAATAGAAAGAAGACAAAGCAAAAAGATATAACTAGAACCTGTTACAGTGGCATCCAGTTGTAGTCTCATTTGCTGGGATACTGAGGCAGGAGGATTGTTTGAGTCCACGAGATTAAGGCAATCTTAGGAAATATAATAAAGCTTATCTCAAAAGACAGAGTAAGGATCAGTGGTGCGTGGGATAAAGGTTATCAAGCCCTACAACCTGACTTTGATCCCTCAACCCACAGGGAGAGAGCCAGCTCCCACAAGTGTACTACAGCATACACATGCCCAGATACACACACATAAATAAATACAAATGAAGAAGGGTGTGTGTTTGTTTGGGTTGGTTTGTTGGTTAGGAGTTATTTGTTTGTTTTGAGATAGGGTTTCTCTGTGTAGCCCTGGCTGTCCTAGAACTCTGTAGACTCTACTGGCCTTAAACTCACAGAATCCACCTGCCTCTGTTTCTTGAGTGCAGGGACTAAAGGCATATGCCACCATGACCAACTAAAGAAAAACTTTTAATGTATAATCATGTCTTGGCCCTTTGGTAAAAACAACTGTTAATACATGTGTAAACTGAATTGAAGGTTAATGTGATGTTATGTGAAATTAAAAGCTATTCTTTTGTAAACAGTATTTTATTATGCCATTATAGTCTCCTTGCAGAAGGCTTTAAGCCAATGGTAGGTTTCTAGCTCCTTGATCTTACTGTTGAAGTGACTTATTTCATACACCCATATACTAAGATGAAATCTGGAATTGAGGTTTTTTTGTTTGGTTGTTTGTTGGTTTTTGTTTTTTGGTTGTTTTTTTTTTTTTTGAGGGGGGGGGGGGGTCGTGATTTTTTTTTTTTGAGACAGGGTCTCAGTATGTAGCTCTGGCTGGCCTGGATCTGTAGACCAGACTGGCCTCAAATTCACAGCGATCTGCTCACCTCTGCCTCCTGAGCATTGAGATTAAAGATGTGTGCCATCACTCTCAGTTGGAATGAGGAGTCCAGAAGAGGGCATCAGGTCCTGTGGAGCTGGGTAAGAGGTGGCTGTGAGCCGCCGTGTAGGCGCTAGGAACTAAACTCCGCTCTGCGTAAGAGCAGTCTGTGTGCTTTTAACCACTGAGTCATCTCTCGGGGTCAGAAGCTTGAACCGTTACTGACTACAGTTTCCTAATTATATACATAGTGAGACAAGCAAGGTACACTCTCCTGGTTTTGTTTCTGAACCCTTTACTGGCTGTAACTTCAAATACCTTTATTCTTATACTGTGCTTCATAGGCTGTAACATTTCACCTATAAATCCATACATACTTTGGGTGGCATGGTATTTAGGTATTAAATGTTGTCTTTTGTTCTGGAATTTATTAAAATATATGCTTATCAACTTGATTTTGGGGAGGCTGGTTGCTTTTTGTTTGTTTGTTTGTTTAAGATTTATTTATTTATTATGTATACAGTGTTCTGTCTGCATGTAGGCCTGTACTACATGGCAGAAAAGGGCACCAGATCTCATTACAGATGGTTGTCTGCCACCAAGTGGTTGCCAGGAATTGAACTCAGGACCTCTGGAAGCGCAGCCAATTCTCTTAACCTCTGAGCCTTCTCTCCAGCCCCACTTATTTTGTTTTTTAACTGTGTTTTCTTCGTTCTTTTTTCAGAGAATCTTTTCCAAATGATCTTCAATTTAATATCCTAATGAGATTTACAGTTGACCAGACCCAAACACCAAGCTTGAAGGTAGAAATTTGATTTCTTCTGAGTCTATTACAAGGAATTGTAGTATTTTACTAATAAAGTTATGGTAATATTTGTATTTGTTGTCACACAAGAAGCTGCTCAATCAGTGGGTTTTGTTTTTGTAAACTTTGCAGACAGTCAAGCCAGTACTCCAGGACCAGCTTCACTCTTTTTGGAGCTCAAAGGTTTTTCTTTTTATTTTAGCCTGCATTATTTCTCTTCATAACTCTGTACTATTTGAGATGATGTTTTATGCATCTGTATTTAACTACTCACCTTCTTAAGCCTTTTCTGCATGCATGTACTTGACATCAGCTGTTCTCCAGAGGGTTGACCTATGCTTGCAAAAGCTCTCTGTGTAAATACATTATGAAAGCATCACAAAGTATGGCCTTCTAACCCTAAGCTGGTAATGCAGAGTTACTTTGTAAAATCTTACCTAATTGTATGTTTGTGATTTCCCAATACTTTTTTTATTTTTTTCTTAGTGTAGTTTTTAGTCTTGTCAGTATTTGGAGCAAAACAGCATTGGCTAGGTGCTTACTTTAGTAAGGGAAGGATACTTCAAGTTTAATCTCAGTTCATTCTCCCTATTTGAAATAACATTTTCTGCAATGTGAAGTTTCTCAAACAAGCATAAAGTTTGTATGAAGACTAACTTCCTCAGTTTCCATTTGAACACATTTTCCACTTGTGTGAAAAGTAGATAGATTCTGATTTGTGATTTAAAATAATTAAGTTTTAACATAAGAAATGAAATGGTTGTGTCTAGGTGGAATGCTTGGTTTTTTTTTTCTGATTGGTAGCCATTGAGATTAAGGTTAGGGAAATAAGATGCATACTGGTCATATAAGCCTTGTAGCTTCTGCTCTGTTTTGCACAAATGAATGCTTTACTACCCAAGATTGATTTTTCTCTTTGAATGCAGTTGTGCCTCAGAATCACAATTATGTTTCTAACGGGGTTGACTTACATTCACTGGAATGTCGTTTTCTCAGAGCCAAGAGGTAAAAAGGGCCTCTCTGTTTGTATTTTGAAAAGTTACCTGCAGAAGAAGGATACTTTTTTTTCCATATTAACAAACACATTGTAGCTCATACTATAGCCAAGACATTCCTGAGAATAGAAAGCTTTGGATTTTTTATCATTGTTACGTATACTACTTGATAAACTAAGTGATGATAAAGGAGATGATGCTGTTATGTGCTGGATACTCAGTAGCTGTTGAAGCTATAAGTGAAGATATTTTGTGTGCCTGTGTGAATGAACCCTAGAGTCATCTTCAGAAACATGAGTCATGTGTAGTGGTATAGACCTCTGATCCCACCACAAGAGATGCTGAGGCAGGCAGTAACCAGTGATTTGTCAGTATGGCTGCACGGAAGGTTTTAGGTTAGCCCAAGCTATGAAGCAGTGACTCTCAAACCCCAAAGAGACAGGTGCTGTCAGGGAAGAATTAAGTTGTTGAAGACCTAAAATGAAAGACAAGTAAGGGAAACAGGGATGTGGGAAGCAGATGAAGTAAAAGGAACTTCCTGTGGGACCAAATCTGCTCTTCTGTGTTTGATGTAAGTATAAGTACAGTCAGTTGCAAAGCTAGAAGAGGACATATTTGTTATAGTTTAGACAACAGGAATAAGTATATTGGTGTCATACTTCATACCCAAGTAAGAACAGCTTGTAGGTGGGTGACAGGATTAAATGTAAAGAGCTTAGTCAGAGGTGGGGATGCTGAAGAGATGGCTCAGTACTTAACGTTCAGGGGACTGGAGCTTGGCTCCCAGCATCCAGATCAGGCAGCTCACAAATGCCTGTGACGCCAGTTTAGGGGATTCACTGAGCCCCTCTGGCACCTGCTCATACTTGCCACACACGCACGCACACATGCACGCAGGTAAACAGTTTTTAAATTATAAGAACTTACCAAGCTGGGAAGATGGCTCAGTGGTTCAGAGAACCAGAACTTCCAACAACCAGAACTTGCACCTCAGTACCCAGTAACAAGCTGGCCACCCTGCCAACATCTGTAATTTCAGCTAAGGGACCCAGAGCCAGTGCTGTCCTCTTTTGGCCTCTAGACATACAATCACACAGAAGCACATACATAAAACTTCTTAGGATAAATCTTCAAAAACAAATTAACAGGCTGCTGAGCATCGTGCATTCCTTTAATCCAGCACTGGGGAGACAGAGAAGGATGGGGTCTCTATGAGTTGGAGGTCAACCTGCTCTACATGGCAAGGGCCAAAAGAACCAGGACTACATAGAAAGACCCTGTCTCCAAATAGTAGTAATAATAATAAAAAATAGAAAACTTAAAATAAGTTAAATTAGTAAATAAATCTTTTTAAAGGAAAGAAAATAGCAGTGGACTAAATAACAATAGAAAGTGATTTTTATTGGATTATTGGCATACTTGTGGGGTTTTTTTAATTTAAATTAGAAACAATCTTATTTTATATATCAATCCCAGTTCCTCTCCCTTCCACCCTCCTATACCCCCTTCCAAATCCTCCCAACCCATCCCCTTTCTCAAGGAGGGTGAGGCATTTCATGGGGGATCATCACAGTCCGTCACATCATTTGCAGCAGGACCTAGGCTCTCCCCCGTGTGTCTAGGCTGAAAGAGTCTCCCCTTTGGGGAGTGGGCTCCCAAAGTCCATTCCTACACTAAGGATAAATACTGATCCTCTACCAAAAGCCCCTTAGACTTGCACAGGCTTCTTAACTGACACCCACTTTCAGGGGGCCTGCTTCAGTCCTATGCTGGTTTCCCAGCTGTCACTCTAGTGTCCATGAGCTCCCCCTTGTTCAGGTCAGCTGTTTCTGTGGGTTTCCCCAGCCTGGTCTTGACCCTTTTATACTTGTGGGTTTTTTCCTGAACAGTTTTTCTAGCTTGATAAATACACTGAAGGATTGATTATAAATGCCTTTGCCAACTATATTGGTTTGCTCTTTAAAATGAAATGTTTAGTTACGTCATTAGTTGTAGAATTCGTGACTTTGTGAGATATCCTACTAAAATGGGAGTGTTCCAATGATTATATGTTTCTGTGGTTACTTGCTTATTATAGCTAACACAGCTATTTTGTGAAAACATTTTAAAATTGCATTACTTGCACTGCATGGTTGTAAATGCCTTTAATCCCAGCATGTGGGAGGCAGTGGCAAATGGATCTTTGAGTTCAAGTCCAGCCTGGTCTACACAGAGTTCCAAGCCAACTGGATGTACTAAGACTTTGTCTCAAAAAAAAAGAAAGAAAGAAAGAAAGAAAGAAAGAAAGAAAGAAAGAAAGAAAGAAAGAAAGAAGAAAGGAAATTAAAAAATAAAACAAAGCAAAACTACAAGTAAGTAGGCATGGTAGCCCCACACCTGTTTTCCCAATAGTCAATAGGCAGAGGTAATGGGTCGCTGGGGCTACTCAAATCAGCAAGAGATCCTACTTCAGTGTGTAGGTGGACAAGGATGAGGCAGACATTCGGTGTGAACATCTGACTCACCTATGTTCACACATGAAAATGCTCACACACGTGAACACATACACACAGTGCAAAAGAAATTTTTTTTCAAAGATCATCTGTGGGCCTATGGATGTAACTGTGTCAGAGTGCTCACCTGACATTTTCAAGGCCATAGACTTGATCCCCAGCAAAGCGATAATGCTGATGATAACAATAACTTTGAAAGATGGCGGATCCCAGAGGCTGGAGAGGTGACTCAGTGGTGAAAAGTACTGCTCTCAGAGATGACGTGGGCTCCGTTCCCAGCTCCCACACGGCAGCACACAACCTCTCCAAGCTACAATCCCGAGGGATCTGACAGTCTTCTGACCTGCAAGGGCACCAGGTACACGTGCATGGAGGCAAATATTCATGCACATAAGGATAATCCTTAAAGACAGCTAAATAAAATCAGCAACCCCAGCCTGAGGAACTGTCATTTAGAACCTATAAGAATGTTACAGTCTGTGACCACAAACAAGGGTTCTCAGCCTGTTTATTTCTACTAGAATACTGGAGAGGAATGATATAATTTAATAATTGCTTATTAGAAGAGTTTAAAATGGCTGAGTCTAGAAAGAAGCTCTATCTCCCACCCCACAGCTGCCTTTCATGCACCTTACTTGAAAGAGTTAATTGGGAGCACTGGGGGTGTAGCTCACCTGAAGAGTACTTGACTACCCTGGGCTAGAAAGCCGTACCCTAAATATAAATAAATAGACAGTTGTGATACCTGCTGTGATTACAGGCTTGTCTTGTAATACCCTATCATCTAACACTTTGGCTATTTCTTCAAAAAGAAATGACTGTGTAAGACTAGCCACCTATACACTCTGAAAGCAGATTCCTGGGGGTGGATTACAGTTTGTTAAGAAAATCTTCAGCAGTTGTTCATACCCTGGGAATGGAGTGCTAAAAGTAGTAATACACATGAAAACAGAAACCCTCTCCTCATATCAGGTGGGTAAGTAGATGCATCGTTCATTTGAGGTTTGTTGTTTCTGCTTCGCTTGACAGAAACTAATGGTGGTTACTTCTGATGCATCGCCCAGTCTGGAGAGTCCATCTTACTGACCTCTCTCATTGTGCTGTCCTCTGCAGGTGAAGGTTGCTATCCTTAAGTACATAGAAACTCTGGCCAAGCAGATGGACCCCGGAGATTTTATAAATTCCAGTGAAACTCGCCTGGCAGTGTCTCGGGTCATCACTTGGACGACGGAGCCCAAAAGCTCTGATGTTCGAAAGGTGTGTTTGAGTGGGATCAGGAGATAATGTTTTTTTCTTGTGTCTTTTCTGATACAAGTGTTAGATTTATTTCATCCCTAACCCTAACCCTAACCCTAACCAAAAAAATCAAAAACTCGAGGATATGAAAAGAAAGACAGACATTAAGAATAGACTTCTTTAAGGAAAGACACAGTAGCAAACCACTTGGTACAGGTGGGAGAACTTGCAAAACAAAACAAAACAAATGGTAAATCTCCACATTACCAAGAATTGATTCTTCAGTCCATAAATTGATTCTTCAGTAAATAAAGATTATAGGGACTGACTGAAAAGGATATAGCAAAAGCATAGGGAAGCCAACTGCTCATTTATGATGAAAATTATTATATAATTTTAATTTTAATGCCCCCAGCACTCGAGGGGCAGAGGCAGCAGATCTCTGTGAGTTCGAAGCCAGCTGGGTCTACAGAGTGAGTTCCAGGACTGCCAGGGCTAGTACAAAGACCCTGACTTCAAAGGGGGTGGGGGGAGAAAAGGTAGAGCTGGTGAGATACTTCAACAGATAAGAGTTCCTGAGGCTTCATCCCCCATGGAGGGACACTCCCTTAGCCTGGAGGCAGGAGGGAGGGTCTAGGCCCTCCTCCATATGACTTGACAGACTTTGATGATCCCTCTTGGAAGTCCTCACCCTCCCTGGGAAGTGGGTGGGGAATGGGATGGGAGGGTGGATATCAGGGGGACACGGGAGGATGGGAAGGAGAGGGAACTGGGATTATATATATATGTGGGTTCCTGCTGATCCTGCATACAGTGGCAGCTCACAGGTGGCTGTGGTTCTAGTGTAACTGGTTCAGATGACCTGGCATCTGCAGACACTGCGTGCACACGGTATATTCACGCATACAGACCAGGAGAATGTTCTTAGTGTTGCAGTGTTTGAATGCAGTGTTCTTTAGCCACTCACTCTTGTGTATTCAGACTCTGTAAGTGTAGAACACATAGATTTTCATGAGATGAGATCAGAAAAGGTCCAGAACAAGGTGTGTACATAGGATACGGGTCATGTGACCATGCACCATTTCTTGCTATCCTCTAAATTATTATATAATTTTAATTTTCCGACTAATATGAGTGTTTTATATTGTTTTAACTTTTTGCAAAACACCTTGAGATTAACTGAAGACTTTTTAGATTACCTGCTTAAGAGAAGACTAGATAATGCTAGTTAAAGAATCCGACAGAACCAAGCTTGGTGGTGTATGCCTGTACAGATGTAAAACCCTCCAGCACTAAACAGTAAAATCCTGGCTTGTTTTGTTTGTTTGATTGGTTGGTTGATTTTTTTGTTTGTTGTTACTGTTTTCTTCTTCTTATGCTGGCTTTATTTTAAAGTAGCAGCTTTCCCTATGGCGTTTTCATGTTTACTTGTGTTTCATTACTTCCCCTCCTCCTCCCATTCCTACCCTTTAACCCTCTATTGTCTGCTGCCATGTACACATTTGTACCTTTCTTCCCCTAGGATTCCTTTAAAAAGGAATTCTTTTAAAATAAATTAATAAATAAATAAATTTCTCACATTGAGAAAGTTTAATTTCAGCATTAACTTGCCCTGAACGGAATTTGATCGTTTATTAGGAAAACTGAAACAGTAATATGTGTTGACAGAATAACCCTGCAAAGTTTTGTCATCTGTTACAGCTTTATAGTCTGTTCTCAACTTGGGAAAATCAGTGGTAGTTGAGAGTATTCTTATCCTCCCCAAAAGTAATGGGGAAAGTTAATGCTTGCCTTTTCTGTGGGGGAGGTGGACAAGCCTTGAGCTGTTGAGCAGAAACATAAGAAGAAAATGGCCACCCACCTTCAAGTACGTCTTTGTTTCTTTCAGGCAGCACAGTCAGTGCTGATTTCCTTATTTGAACTCAATACCCCGGAGTTTACAATGTTACTAGGAGCTTTACCAAAAACGTTCCAAGATGGTGCTACTAAACTTCTTCATAATCACCTTCGAAACACTGGCAATGGGACCCAGGTATCTCTCACTTGTTTCGGTGCCTGTTGTATGCTCTTATGACTGGTTTAACAATGATTGCTTTATTTTGTATTAAGTTGGCTTAATTTTCTATATGACTTACACATCTGCATTTGGGAATATTTCCTGAGTAAGATTAAATATTGCCTTAGGAAGAGTAGTGTCCCTTGAACTATCCTGCTTGTATTATAATTTGTATTCATTGGGGTAGTAATTAGTAGTGGCCAACTTGGAAGGAAAGACTTATGTGAGCAGAGTGTGCCTGAGGGTCCCAGCTCTGGAGGCGTTAGAACTTTGGACATGCCTGCCCTTTGCCCTCAGACGAGCCCGTCCATGACTGAGCACCAGCAAGGGTTGACTCATCCTGAGTCAACAAGTAAGTTTGAACAGAATCACACTAAAGGATTAGAGGCCTGTTGGCCTCTGGGTGTGAATATTCAGGATTTTGTTCTGAGGAAGAAAGTCTGACCATGTTCATTCTAGTGAAATTAGGTGTAATTTACATAAAATGTCTAAAAGATTGAGTGACGTTTTAAAAGAGGGACATTTGATAGCACAGAGGATGTAGATGTACCTGATGCCAGGCTTAAGAAGAAGAGTTTCAGGGTTGGAAGTGATGCAAGATTTTTGAGTGTGGCAAGACATTTCACAACCCAGTTGTACATGGCTCAGGGATGCTGACCTCTGATGGTCACCAAAGATTGCCATGGCATTGATTTCTCCTCGCCTCATGAGATGAAGATTCCAGATGCAGACGCTGGAAGGAGCATACAGCAAAAGCAAGCTTTCTTAAAAAGAGTTACAGAGAAGGGAGAGGATCTCCCGAGAGACAGAAAGGTTTCCAGGAGAAGAAAAATGGCGCCAAACTTGTTTGTGTAGGCTTTTGTGGGGCCATGGCAGAGAATGGACCAATCTGGACTGGAGTAATGGCTATGAGAATTGGTTCTCACAGATACTGTGGACCAGTAATAGAGGACCCATGTAGTATTGTATGTCTCCAGCCTAAACAGAAAGATGAACATACACTGTTTATGCACTACCCATCAATGACACATGGTTGAAGCCCCCCTCTGGGTGTACTATTGACCTGACTGTCTTCTAGGTGTTAATCACTTGCTGGATGTTACTACCCTCTGACCTTGCAGGGGCCTCAATCGATAATTCTATTGAACTCTCTGTTCCTCGTGGCTCCCAAATGCAGTTAACACCTAGTCTTCCAGATGGTCTGGGTTCTCCTTCCTGAAAGAGGTGGAGGCCTTCTTAGAAGCTCTCTTTACTTAGTCTGTTAGAATTAGCTGCATTTGACGCCTGGATATATGAGCAAGCAATAGTGCATTACACATGTTCCCCAAGGGCTAGAGGTGTGGAAGCTGCCGGCAGTCACTGTCCCAGAGCCCCGGCCCACCCCTTAGCTGCTTAGTTAGCTATCCCCACACCCTGCTGTAAGGCCTGCACTCACTCTTTGCTCTTAGTGCAGCATCTGTGAGCAACTTGCAGTTTCCAGTGTATGCTCTTTTCCTTGACTGCCAACAAGCACTAGCTGCTGGGTCAGAGTTTCTCTGGGAGTAATGTCTTGTGAGCCAGTCCCTTCTCTTCTTAATTGGAAAGACTTATTAACTGAAGGAAAAAGACAAATAATATGACCAGATTTTACTTTCTCGGTGTCTTTATGAAAATCATTTCTAAAAGACTCAGAAGGAATTAAATTAAATTGTCGATGACTTAGGAAGGGTTAATAAGCTAAGATCAGAAGGTTGATTTAAATTTTTTTAATAGGAGCAGAGACAGATAGGTCTTGTGAGACCAGCCTGATCTATATACTGAGTTCCAGATCAGCCTGGGTTACTTAATGAGACTCTGTCTCAAAAAAAGAAAAAAAAAAAAAAAAGGATCATGTTAAATCCTTAATGGAAAAAAATATTAATTACATATGTAAGATAAGCTGATTAAAAACAAATGGGCATGGTGATACACAGCTGTAACCCAGCACTTGGCAAGATGGAGGCAGAAGGATTGGAGGTTTGAGGTCATTCTTGGGAATGTAGTAAGTTCAGGGCTAGTCAAGGTTCCATGAATCTCTCTGGAAGCTGGAGGGGGTGACAGAGAGGAGGGCACGTAAGGAGGTGAGGGAGAAGGCTAAAGAGGAGGTAGTGCAGGATAGTTAGAATGCTGAGAAAGATGGCACTTTCATAGTGCTCTCTCATGACTGTGCCTCTCCCCTAAGGACCTTTTAGTTGCATTTTCCTGTGTTAATACTCTTTTTACTCCCACCATCAAGAGTTCCATGGGGAGTCCTTTGACAAGACCAACACCTCGATCACCAGCCAACTGGTCCAGTCCTCTTACTTCTCCTACCAACACATCACAGAATACATTATCTCCAAGGTAACATGATCGTTTCCATTCAGGTTTTGTGTTACCAGTTTCCATTCTTAGAAAGGAAGCGTAACTGTAATCCCAGTAAACAGTATTTGACTTGAAATGTCTTAGAAACTAAGCAGATTCAAACAACTTCAATGGTATATAAAATCCAACCCTTTAAATGCTGATATTCAGGATGAAAAGGTACTGTTACATTTCTCAAAGTGTACATTGTGCCTGTCTTTTCTTTTACACTACTTAATATAAATGGCAGTATCTGTTATGGTATTAGATAGAATACTGATGAGTCACTTCTGGAAGGTCAGGAGGGACTTGGGCTTATATTATAGACAAAGCATAAAGGGAGAATAATGGGGAAGAGTTAAATATATTATGAATACCTTGGCATTATTATACTTACACGGCAAGATGTGACTGAGATATTGCTCCTTAATACAAAATAAGTTAGGTAAAATTTTCACACACATAGTTCAAGCATCGGTCTATTTGAGATTAAATTCTCCTTGTTCTCTTTTTTAATTGGGTGTGTGTGTGACAGGCCCACATGGTCCAAGGGTTGCTTATGGAGATCAGGGGACAACCTTCAGGAGTTGGGTTTGTTCTTCCTCTGTGGGTTCCAGGGATCCAGTCAGGTGACTGGGCATGCTCAACAAGCACCTTCACCCAATAGACTATCTTGCCAGCCCCAGATTTTGTAAAATGATTCTTAATCTCTCCTTAGAACTGCTGGCCTGGGTTTTGTTATTGGTCATACACCATGGCTTGCCTCATCAGATTATCCATTAAATATCCACAGGGTGCTACATCAGAATTTAAGGAAGGAAATGTATTGGAACTTACCACCTAACTATATCTTAACATTTGTGACAATTTTGCTGGGTAAATTCAAGCTTTAGTTGTGTTTTGAGCTTGATTATAGAATTCGTGTCATTAATTTTTATGTTCATTGTGTTCAAAATTCAAAACAATCTGCAGAGATAGATACTCAGGAGATAAATGCTCTTGGTGAAAAAGCCTGACTACTTTGAGTCGGTCCTCGGATCACCATGTGAAGTGAGGGCGAGCACTGTCCTCTGACCTCCACGTGCATGCTCTGGTGCCCCCATTCCCCCAAACACATGCTATAATACATGCTTTTATTTCAATAACCTTTGTTGTTTATTTCCCAAGGGGTATTTTGCAAAATACTGGGCAGGAACTGTATGTAAGTAGGTGAAGTACATTCCTCCACCGAGGACTGTTCTCAGAGAGGCCTCCGCAACAACTATGTTTCTTCTTCAGCTAGGGCTGTTACTTTTTGCTAATTGCAAGGACGGCGAAGCTTTCTATAAAGGGCCAGATGGCCAACATTTTAGGCTTTCCAGCCAAGTGATCTGTAACCTTTATTCAGCTCTGCTGTTATGTTTCCAAAACACTCACAGATAGTCTCAGCATGCTCCAGTGAATTGTATTTATACATTCTGAAACCTGAATTGTGTGTAATGTTCACATGTTAAAACAGAATTTATTTAGAGCTGGGCACGCCAGCTGGTGGTGCACGCCTTTAATCCTGACACTTGGAAGTCAGAGGCAGGCGAATCCCTGTGATTTCCAGATCAGGTTGGTCTACAGAGCTAGTTCCAAGACAGCCAAGGGTACACAGAGGAAACCCTGTCTGGGGAGGGGTGGGGGAAGGATAAAAGAAAAAATAATTTAAAAATGTAAACTCTGTTGGTAAGATGGCTCAGTGGGTAAAAGTTCATGCTGCAAAAAGTTCTGATGACCTGAGCTTGTTTCCCAAGATCCATATGTGGAAGGAAAGAATCAATTTCCAAAAGTTGTTATTTGACCTGCACATACATGCAAAATAATTGAAATATTAAGGTCAGACTAGGTGGCCCACCCTTTAATCCCAGCACTCGGGATGCAGAACTAGGAGGATCTCTGTGAGTTTACTGGTAGCTGGCCACATTGAGTCTTGCCTGTAATTTCAGAACTCTGCAGGTGAAGGCAGGAGACTCTTGAATTGAGGCCTGGTTTTGGCTACAGAGAGAGTTCTAGCAAAGTTTGGGTTACAGAGAAAGTTTTTATTTCAAAAATTAGATGATCCTTACCTTTATAAATATCCTCTAATGTATTTATTTCAGCAGGGTCAGGTTTAGTCCAGGCTGATCTTCATCCTTCTATGTAGTAGAGGATGTACTGAACTCCTAACCCTCCTTCCTCTCCCCAAGTGCTGGCAATACAGGTGTGTTCCTCCACATCCAGCCTGTTTGTATTTTAAAAAATGTAACTGAAAATTAATAGCCAACTGTGGTAGCTTACACTTCTAACTCTAGCACTTTGAGGAGGATTGAGGGTTACAGTGTCTTTAAGACTAGCCTGAGCCCCTGGTGGTGGTGGCACACGCCTTTAATCTCAGCACTCGGGAGGCAGAGGCAGGTGGATCTCTGTGGGTTCCAGGCCAGCCTGGTCTACAAAGATACACAGAGAAACCCTGTCCACCCCACCCCACCCCCCTAAAAAAAAAAATTAGCCTGAGCCACAGAGTGAGACCCTCAAAAATAGATAGATAGTGGAGAGATGCTCTGTAGTTAAAAGCACTTTATGAGAGAGGACCTGGGTTTAGGTCCCGGCACCCACTTGATGGCTCACAGCTATCTGTTAACTCCACTTCCAGAAGTTCTGATGCCTTCTTCTGACCTCCAAGGGGTCTGCACACATACAATACACATGTATACATGTAGGCAGAATACTCATACAAATAGATATAAAAATCAAACCAAACAAAGAATAAATAAAAATTAGTACCATCTTTTTCACAGTGCATTTGATTACGACACAGAAAACATGAATTCTGAGGACATTTACAGCTCCCTTAGAGGTGTCACTGAGGCAATCCAGAATTTCAGCTTCAGAAGCCAAGAAGACATGAGTGAACCCCTGAAGAGGGATCCTAAAAAAGAGGATGGTGACACAGTAAGTGTTTGCATGTTCATACGTCTGTTACCACCATTGCTAACAACTGAGTCCCTCCTGTATGAGTGTTCTTACACTGAAGCAGACTGCTTTGGTTTCCATCAAAGCGGGGCCCGGGGACGGGGGGGGGGGGGTGTTTGTTTATTTTAAACTTTGCTTTTTGGCATTTTCACGTATAATTTCTTAGCAGGCAATAACTTTTTGAGCATTTACTGAGTAAGTATCATCGACCTACATATTAGCAAGTTTTAGGTATTAGATCTGTAAGGCAGAGTTTCTTCCTATTGTTCCTTTTAGATTTCTAAGTAGAGATGTGTACTGTGGAGCTTTGGGTTGGATTGTGCTATAGTGGAAGGTGAATATACATATTAGACTATGGGGTCATTAAATGGAGGCCTCTGTCAAATGACATTTGTACTGAGACTTAAAAACCACAAAACATAGAAAAAAAATCTGTGAACTGATTAGGCAATACAGGGGTAGCTAGGAACCAACTTATGTAGTTGAGGTTTTGGACGAAAGCTGGTGCAGTTGGAGCATTAAGAAATAAAGAAGTGGAGTGAGAGAGATGGCTCAGCAGTTTAGGGCACTGGCTGCTCTTCCAGAGGTCCTGGATTCAATTTCCAGCATCCTCATGGTGGCTCAGAGCCATCAATTAATAAGATCTGGTGCCCTCTTCTGGCATGCAGGCAGAGCAGTGTATGCATAAAAAAAATAAATAAATCTTTTTCAAAAGAGGGAGGAAGGAAGTGTGGAACTTTGGTCACAGAACATGGATCATCATTGGCCTGGGCCTTGAGCATACTAGGCTATGTGTCTTACCGCATGAGTTTAGGAATGGAAGTTTACGTTTTCCCCATATTAATTGTAGTAATAGTAGTCTGCATCATCAGTTTATGTGGTCCCCACTGAGCTGTTATAACCTACATTCCGACATATGAATACTATTTTAACTGGTGTCCTGTGCTATGGCACATCAGTAGTTAGGTTTTACTTTTGCATCTACTTATACTTGGCTGTTGAAATAAGCTATTCCTTCATTCCTGTTGAGAGCACCCTGTTGCTCAGTATCCTCGGAGCCACAGCATTTCCGCACATCTCTGAAGGACTAACTCCCCACCTACCTTTTCCCTCACTTAATACCTGTCTGGTAGAGCTTAGTAGCCCTGAGTAATAGAAACGGTTGTCAAAACCACCCAGGTGTGAGCTTCCCTATTCTAAAGCTGTACGTAGTACCAAAGGCTAGTAAGTGTCACTGCTTAAACGATGCAAATATTCCATAACCAAGGCCTCAAGTAGTGCCAGAAGCAGTGCTTGGCTTGGACTGGGCACACGCAGGGTGAAGGACGAAGAGCGTGTGTGTAGACTTCCCGGCAACCAGATGCTGACAATTGTGGTGCTTCTGGTGGTGATAATTTTGATGCTAGTGTTTGTATTAATATTGATGTTTGGGCAAAGGTGTTGATGTATCCCAACTCTGTTAGCATCCATCTGAAATTATATTGGCCTTTAAACCTGTTGTTTAGGAGGAGAAAGGCCTAGAAACATAAGCTGAAAGATGCTATTAAGATAGCTCATATTCAAAGATAGTATGGTGTGCCAAATTTTAAAGATAATTTGTTATTGTTATTGTTTGTTTCATTGCTGGGATTGGATTCAGAGCCTTGAATGTGCTGGGCAAGCCCTCTTAGCACCGAGATAAATCCTCAACTATGTTTTGCTAATGAAAATCTTTTGTGTCTTTTAGCTGGCATGGAGAAGCTGTTGCTAATCTCAGTATTATTTTGCTTGTTTGAGCCATTGACAAGAATAACATCATTGGAGGCAACATCTGTAATGATTTATTTACCTCTCAGCTGTGGTTTCTTTACATCTTTTTTTAAGCTTTTTCATTTTGAATATATATTGTTATATATTTGTACAATATATTTGGATATATATTGTAACCCATACTGTTAGCCATTAATTTCTGTTTAAATTATTGTTACCTGTGGTTTTTTTTTAACTTATTAAGTATATAGGTGTTTTTCCTACCCATACACCTGTGCGCCATGTGCATGCTGTGCTTCCAGAGGCCTCCTGGAGCAGGGATTACAGATGCTTGTGAGCCACGTATGGGTGCTGGGAACTGAACTTGAGTCTTCTGGAAGAGCAGTCTCTCTCTCTGTACCCTTAACTTTTCTCTTGTTTTAGAAAAATATTTACTTATTTATTTGTTTATTTATGTTTATGAGTGTTTTGCCTATATGTATGTGCACCACATGCATGCAATCTTGGTGTCCACAGAGACCAGAAAAGGCATCTGTTCTACTGAGACTAGTGTTAGACTGTTGTGAGCTGTCCTGTGCTTACAGGGAACTAGGGAACTGAACCTGGGTCTGTACAAGAGTAACAAATACTCCTACCCGCTGAGCCATTTCTCCAGTCCTGTTGATACTATTTGTAAACAGCCCCTTAAACAGAAGGGAAGCATCTGTGTTTTGTTAGTTTTTTTTTTTTTTTTTTTTTTAATTTGGTTTTGTGTTTTGAGACAGGGTTTTTTTTTTTTTTGTGTAGCTTTGGAGCCTGCCCTGGTACTCACTCTGTAAACCAGGCTGGCCTAGAACTCACAGCGTTCCACCTGCCTCTGCCTCCCAAGTGCTGGGATTAAAGGCATGTGCCACCATTGCCCAACTTTGTTTTGTTTTTAGACTAGTTGTATTCATATATGTCTGTGAGTATATGCAGTTGGGTGTCTTCAGCAGGCATTGTATCTCCTGGAACTCGTGTTACAGTTAGCTGTAAGTCACCTAGTGTAGAGGCTGAGAACTGAACTCACATCCTCTGGAAGAGCAAGAAGCACTCTTAACTGCCAAGTCACTCTCCTGCCCTCAAGAAGCATCTTCTTAGAATGTGGATGAGGTATTTTAAGACAAGATAACTTGCAATACCTTCCTCTTCCTATCAATAGATGTGTGGTCCTGGGATATCAGATCCACGAGCAGGAGGTGATGCTACTGACTCCAGCCAGACAGCTCTTGATAATAAAGCATCTTTACTCCATTCAATGCCAGTTCACTCCTCTTCACGATCCCGTGACTATAATCCATATAACTATTCCGATAGCATCAGTCCCTTCAACAAGTCTGCCCTCAAGGAAGCCATGTTTGATGATGACGCTGACCAGTTTCCTGACGGTATGTCATGAGCTACAGGGCCTACCACTTGCACTTTGGAAGACTGGTAATCAGTGAAACAAGTGCATGTGTTTGCTCTCTTATTGTAACTCTTTAAAATGTTAAGGAAATGGCAATGTGTGTTTGTTACTTGTCACTGGGTCAAAATGCTTGACTAAAGCTCTTTAAGAAAGGCTTACAGTTTCAGAATACAGACCACCATGACGAGAAAGTCATGGCAATGAGAACTATTAAGTGTTTTCTTGTGTTTTTGTATACATTTTAAAAGATTTTCTTATATTTTTATGTGTGTTGGTGTTGTGCCTGCACGTATGTCTGTGTGAGGGTGCCAGATGCCCTAGAAGTGGAGACACAGACAGTTGTGAGCTGCCATGTGGGTGCCGGGGATTGGACCCGGATCCTCTGGAAGAACGGCCAGTACTCTTTGTTGTTGTTGCTTTGCTTTTGGTTTTTCATGACAGGGTTTCTCTATGTAGCCCTGGCTCTTCTAGAACTCACTCTCTAGACCAGACTGGCATTGAACTCAGAGATCTGCTGCCTCTGACTGACTCTAAAGGCGTTTACACATGTGTAGCATATGCACACAAGCACATAAATAAAAATCCATAACTAAAACACAACTCCTCTTTGATAACAATTGATCTCAACTTGACTGTGAAACATAAAGGAAATTACATTGGCCAGGCATGGTGGTACATGCTTTTAATTCCAGCACAGCTTACCTATAAAGTAAGTTCAAGGACAGCCAGAAATACATAGTAAGATCATGGATGGATGGATGGATGGATGGATGGATGGATGGATGGATGGATGGATGGATATTAAAAATGAAACCTTTGTTTTGTCCATTTTTAAGGAAAAAGGACAAAGAAAATAGCTCTAATTAATACAGTTACTTTGCTGAAAAATTCTGGACCTTGGAAAGAATGACATGATTAGATAATGAACTTTTTTTTTTTGAAGCAGGGTTTCTCTGGAGCTTTGGAGCCTGTCCTGGGACTCTCTCTCTGTACACCAGGATGGCCTCTAACTCCCAGTCACTGAAAGTAGAATCTGCAAACACAGAACCTCCTGGGGGGGGGGCGGGGTGCTCCCTGAAGGACAGTAACCAGGAGATCTGAGGGGTGGGATTGGGTGTGGGGGTGCAGGAAGGCTTTACTCCTGCTGAGGTCTGGGTGAAAAGATAGCTGGGGTTCCTTAGCACTGCTCTCTAGAGTTGTTTGTTTGTTTGTTTGTGTTTGTTTTGTTTTATTTGTTGTTTTTAATTTGTAAATGTTTAAAGCACATTGGTGATTCAGGGTTGACAACTGAAAATTAATGTTTGTTTTTACCTCTTTTGTAACCAATATTGGTTGTGGCTGTGTTTTATTTATAGTGTTCTAAAGTGCTCATTTCTGCACCTGAAAGTCAGCCTATAAAATTGAAAAATTAATATTAAATCCTTCCGGCAGATCTCTCCTTAGACCATTCTGACCTGGTTGCTGAGCTGTTGAAAGAGCTGTCTAACCATAATGAACGTATAGAAGAAAGAAAAATTGCCCTCTATGAACTCATGAAGCTAACCCAGGAAGAATCTTTCAGTGTTTGGGATGAACACTTCAAAACAATATTATTGTTACTGCTTGAGACCCTTGGGGATAAAGAGGTAAATTGCAGGGTATATATAAATGAAATTCTGTCCTGTCTGGGTGTTTATGTATTTATCCTTATTTGGCTCTTCAGGTGGAGGACTAGGAATTACCCCAGGGCCTTTCCAGCCCTTGCTTGTTTAGCTTTCCTGTTGACCAGCTAGTACACATTGGAAATAGACAGATGACTCTGTTCTGCTGCTGCTTTCCACATCTAATTTTTACTCAAGTGCTATTTCTTTAACAGATTTTTGTTTCAATTTTTTTTTTTTTGAGAAATTTCCAATAGTTAAAGGAGATACATGTAGCAAGCTGATTACCACAGAAAAATAAAGATTACTTGAACATATTGAAATATGTTGTCAGAGCTGGACAGTGGTAGCACACGCCTTTAAACCCAGCACTTGGGATTAAACTCTGTGAGTTTGAGGCCAGCCTGCTCTACAGAATGAGTTAGTTCCAGGACTACACAGTGAAACTGTCTTGGTGGTTTGGGGAGGGGGAGAAGGGAGTGCTTCAGTTGTGAAAATTCCTTCCACAGTCTAAATGTTACTATTTACTTATTTGAAAGCAGTAAAGCTGGGTATTTGGAAGGCAGAGTTAGGGGAACCCTGCAAGTTTAAGACCTGTTTGGACAACAGGTGAGAGCCTGTCTAGAACCAGCTACCAAGCAGTCGTCTGCAGATCTTCATCGCAGAACCTGTGCTTCCTGAATTTTAACTGTAGAAGCATGACTTCCCTTTTCCTTCTCTCTCTTTGGTTATCTGCCCTGACACTCTGGGCCTTGAGGGTACCCCAACCCTGTATGCAGTTACTGCCAACCTCCATGCTTCACTCAAAAGTCATGGTTTCACTCCTTTCTACAGCTTCCAGAACTGTTAACTTGTCTGCCCTGGGTTTTTGTTATTGGTTGGTTGGGTGGTTAGTTTTTGTTTTGTTTTTCTTTTTCTCTCAAACTCTGATAATACAGTCTTAAGCCTAGAAAGACTAAAATTTTTTTTTTTTTTTTTTTTTTTTAAATCTGGGCATGGTGCTGGAGGGGTGGCTAAGCAGTTCAGAGCGTTTAATGCTCCTGAAGAGGACCTATACTGAATGCCAAACCCCTGGTAGTGACCAGCTCACAGCCTATCTGTAACTCCAGCTCCAGCAGAGCCCATGTTTCTGGCCTCTGAAGGCACCTGTACTCACATGCACAGACATAGACCCATAATTAATTAAAAATCAAGTGTGGATGTTGTAGCAGATGCCTGTAATGTCTCCATTCCAGATGTGAAAGCAGAAAGCAGCAGAATTACAACTTTAGGGCCACCTTGGGCTACTTGAGCCCAGCCTGTCTCCTAAACACAACAAAATTGAGGGTGACTTAAAGAGTTTTCAACTGGAGATGATAAGTTGTGTACTCCATTCTTTATATAGTGTCCCTCCTTCCAATCTTAAAATGCTTATAGAAGGTTGAAAATATGGATTGATTTTGTACCATCCAAAATATTAAAACCATTTAAATGTTTCTTCTTAGCCTACAATCAGAGCTTTGGCATTAAAAGTTTTAAAAGAAATCTTAAGGCATCAACCAGCAAGATTCAAAAACTATGCAGAGCTGACTGTCATGAAAACCCTGGAAGCACATAAAGACCCCCATAAAGAGGTGAGTGGCCAGCAAGCTCAGCCACTGTGGCTCCTGACTGTCTCGTGAATGTGTAAGCACTCCCAAAAAGGACTGTGTCCGGCCGGGGAGGCTTTCTTTTATTTATTGTGTATGTGAACATATGGTCAGTTCTGGGAGAATTGAACTCAGGTCGCCAGGCTTGTATGGCAGGCACTGTACCCACTGAAACACTTTCTTGTGTCCTTCCCTACACTTAGTCTTATATTGCACCTCGTTTTTGCCTGAAACTCACTGTGTAGTCCTGCTGGCCTCAAACTCTAAACACCACCTTGCCTCGATCTTGTAAGTACTGGGACTGCAGGAGTGAGCTAACATTTCCTGCTTACGGTGCCCTTCTTAATCATTTCCTTCATAAACACTGGAATTCTGATACAGATGTAAGATTAAGATGATTGATTAAGATGGAAGCCTGGGGCTGGGCACCTAAGTTAGTCAGTAGAGCACTTATTGCAAAAGGGTGAGAACCTGAGTTCAGTCCCCCTAACCTACAGGAAAAAGCCAGTGTGCTGGTGTGAGTCTAATCCCTGGAGAGTCGGTTAGAGACCAGCAGACCACTGGGGCTGGATGGCCAGCCAGCCTAGCTGAATAGGCAATCTCATATAATGAGAAACTCTTTACAGGAACAGCTTGGGGGCTGGCAAGATAAAGGTGCTTGCTGCCCAGGCTTATGATATGAGTTTGACTCACATGATAGGAAGAAAGAACAGATTCCTGAAAATGTCCTCTGATTTCCGTATGCATCATGGCATACACACACATGCATTCAGGCATGCACACACAGAACAATAACATTTACAGTTTCATTTTAGAATAGAGTTGGTACCTTCTGAGGAATGACACCCAGCTCTGGCCTTCACATACACAAGTGTGAGCATATGCTCATCACATGTAATGCATGGATACCAAGACCACTCCCATAAAATAGGTCCTCAGTGGTCCATCCAGGTTCACTTTCTCCATTTTGCTCCTCACTTCCTAATTAGAGTTCACCAGCCTGCATTTCACTTAGCAATAAGAATTTACGTTTTACGTAACAAGTGAAGGTAACAAATTGTCATTTTTAAGTGTGAATGTTGATTCACTGTTGAGGAGCTGTGTCTGTTGCAGGTTCATTCGGTAAGGAAAACAGCCTTTTTTTGTTTTAAAGATTTATTTATTATGTATACAGTGTTCTGTGTGCATGTCTGCTGGCAGGCCTGAAGAGGACACCAGATCTCATTATGGATGGTTATGTGCCACCTTGTGGGTGCTGGGAATTGAACTCAGGACTTCTGGGAAGAGCAGTCAGTGCTCTTAACCTCTGAGCCATCTCTCCAGCCCCTGCAAGCAGCCTTCTTAAAAGTCATGGAAATCTCTCTCCTCACTTCGTGTTAATGACATTCCCTCTCCCTACAAACCAGGAGGGCCTGTTCATCATTAGCACCCTTCATTCAAGGAGTGCTTATACCACTTACATCACCGTGACGTGAAATAAAGCAAAATGAATGAATGCTTAGTCATGAAACTACTTTTGCCAAGTAAAAGAACTGGGAATAAGGAGAATGACAAAGTGGAGCCCAGTGGCAGCTACTGGTAGTTGCTAGTCTGTTCTTACCTCCCTTCTTGTATTTGTTTGTTTACTGCAATATTTGCAGTGCAAACCCAAAGTATCATGTCGGATTAAATGCCTGATGAAATTCATGCTTAGGGTTTGCAGTTGTTGTTTGTGTGTTTGTTTACCTGCCTGGCTTTCCCTTTTGTTTTAGGTGGTGAGGTCTGCTGAGGAAGCTGCCTCTGTGTTGGCTACTTCAATTAGTCCAGAGCAGTGCATCAAAGTGCTTTGTCCAATCATACAAACTGCTGACTACCCAATTAATCTGGCTGCAATCAAAATGCAAACAAAAGTGATAGAGAGAGTATCCAAGGAAACCCTTAACATGCTCTTAGCAGAGATCATGCCAGGCCTAATACAGGTAAGCTGCAAAGCATGGAGGAGAACAGCAGGATGCATGTACGCTTTGGTTATTTTATACTGTTTTCAAGCAACGCTAGTGGCATGGTCAAGACAAAGATTTGCGTTGTAGATATAGGTAGGTGGAGTTTAGGTGTGGTACCCAAAATATAACATAAAAGGCATTATACTACTAAGTAATCTCTTAAGTACGTGATCTGGTGTTCTTCATTTCAATGTAGTGTTTCATAACCGTCACTGCTGTCCATTGCTAGAACATCCCCATCATTCCAGACTAGCATTTTGTACAAGGCGATAAAATCTATTTCTCATAACTTCCCTCCCAGTCCCCAGTAATCTCTATTCTGTTGTCCCTGAACTTAATTTTTGTAGGTTTTCCATATATGTGAGAAACATATATATTTGTCCTCTTATCTAATGTTTTGTGAGTTCATTAATTTTGTAATGTTAGAATCTCACTCTGTCATTTAGGAATTTACATTTGCTTATCTATCCATTCATTGCTGAATGTTTGAATTCTACATTTTTTTCCTGCTTTTTATTACTGTAACTATTGCAGTCTAGAAGCAGAAACCTGTTGCCACATCTATCTGAAAGATATTCATAGATACATCGTGACTATGACTGTTTCTCTCCACCCATGCATCTAAACATTTTAGCAAAATGAGATTATATTTCATAACATAACCACATACTGTAAAACTTCGTTAATATTGTACAATGTAGTTTTAGTGGCTGAGCAGCATTCCTTTGCATCTATAGTAATTTATATGTGACTTTTCCCTGGACTTTGTTAACTGACTGTGTTTATGCAGGGCTATTGTGTATGCTTTGGTAATAAACACAACATGTTTATGGTGCACATTCTTCATATGTTATGCATGCTGAATTAATGTTTCCTGGATGAAGACTTAGGATATGCTAAGAGCTCCTGTGGCTCCGGGTCTCTTGTTTGTCTCTTGTCTGGTGAGACAGGGTTTTACTTACATCTTTAATCTCAGTACTAGGGAGGTGGAGCAGGGATGATATGCCCAGGCGGAGAGTGAGTATAAGGCAGGAGGAAACAGGAGCTCAGGAAATTCAGTCTGAAAATTCATAGGGACAGAATTATCTCTTGTGGCTGGCTCCTTTACTTCTCTGACCTTTCAGCATTTACCCCAATATTTGACTCTAGGTTTTTATTATTAAGATCTATTAGAACTCGTGCTACCGCTGTACAAATTAATCCTGGTACTCAGAGGGTAGGTGAGTCTCTGTGAGGCCAGCCTCTTCTACATAGTGTTAGGCCAGTCAGAGCTGTAAGTGGAACCTTGTCTCAAGAAATGACAGGGTTTATGGGATGATGGTGGTGGTGGTGGTGACACATTCCTTTAATCCTAGTACTCACGAGGCAGAGGCCAGTCTGGTCTAAGTGTGTGTTCCAGGACAACCAGTGCCTAACATTAGGCACCAGATATGGCAGTAATCTTTTCTGTGTCCCACCCTATCCTGCAGCTACTTATAAAATAATCTCCCAGAGGCTTAATATTAATTATAATTGTTTGACAAATGGCTCAGACTTATTACTAGCTATCTCTTACACTACACAGAGAAACCCTGTCTCGAAAACACACAACAACAGCAAAAAGAAAAACAAAATCCAGGGCTAGAGAGATTGCCCAGTTGCTAAAGAGATGGATATTGCTTGTCAAGAGTGTTGTTGTTTTGCTGCAGCTGCAGGCGATGGGACATGAGCCACAAGACCTGTGTGGAGTTCACTGGGGAGAGGAAACAAAGGGCGGGGAAGGTGTTGGCTGACCAGGAACAGAGATGGAAGGGGAAGTTGGCAGAAGGGGCAAACAGGTGGGAGACACTCCCTTAAAAGGGAATGCTCCCACATGCTTTCCTTATGCAGCCTCATGATGCATCACCGCGCAACACAGGGCCCTTTGAGCTGTCTAAGTATCTGCCTGAATGCTGGTGTGCTATCCTGCCTGTTGTCAGTGGCCAGGGTCAGCATAATGCCAGTATATCAACAAAGAGGACTTACAGCCTTTTTGAACTCCAGGTCCAAGCAATCTGACACTTCTAGCCTTCACAGCACCCTGCCACACACACCGTACAAGATTAAAAATAAAATAATAAATCTTTAAAAAACAAAATAACTAAAAATAGAAAAATAAAGAAGCCAGGGAAATCGGTAGAGGAACCAGAAGTAGTGGCACTTACCTGTAATTTCAAGACTTAGGAAGCTAAAACAAGGGTATCTTGACTTTAAGGCCAGTGCAGATTGTATACTAAGGCCTCAGCAATTCAGGAATGGAAATGTGGGGCTGGAGCTATGGTCCAGCAGTTACTAGTACTAGCAAGAGGTCCTGGGTCTGACTCCCAGCATTCACAACCATCTTTTACACCAACTCCAGGGGACTGAGTGCCTCCCACAGGTCACACATGAACGTGGTGCAGTCATACATGCAGACAAAACACCCATACACATACAAGTAAAAATTACTTTTTAATGAAAAGGGAAAATGGACAGGTAGTGTAGTAGTTTGAATAGTTGTCACAAGGACGCCAAATTCTACTTTATGTAACTTGTAAATGTTACCTTTTGTGAGTAATGTGTGCAGATGTGACAAGTTAGGTGTATTGGGATGAGGCTACCCTGGGATTTTTCAGTGTTCCCTAAGTGCTGTCATGAGAGGCAGAGGGGATTACACATCGAGCAGACAGGAAGGAAGTGGAGACAGAGCGACATGCCAAGACCTTAAAACAAGGGGGTTTGAGGTTTAAGGTTTTTGGTAATTGTTACACAGCAGCAGGAAGAGACTACAAACCAGATTAAGCTGGTCTCAGAGACTTTACCTCCTGAGTTCAGCTCTGATAGAATACCTCAAGCGCCTTCACAGTTTCCGCAACCCAAATGAGCTGTATCTCATGTAGATCTCCAGCTGGTTCTGCCTTCCTCTGCCTCCTACTTAACCTGTTCCTGTTTTGGTTTTTTTACCTAGAACTCCATGTGTATAGCAGGCTGGCCAAGAACTCACAGAGATATGCTTGCTTCAGCCTCCCAATTACTGGGATTAAAGCCCTCCTATTTTAATGTGTTCTCCTTTAATGAATGAGTTTATTCATACATAGAAAGTGCTAGGTTGTTTGTGAAGTCATGTACTCTTATGTCTCTCTGGTACATTTAGCCCTCATTCCCTTTTGTCCTTTCTATCTTTTGAGATGCATTTTTATTTTATGTGTGTGGGTATTTGCTTGTGTTGTGCGCATGCAGCACAGACTACATAGGGCATTGGGTTCTCTGCAACTGCAGTTACGGATGATTATGAGCTGCCATGTGGTTGGTCCTTTGCTAGTGCTCTTAACCACTGAGCAAACTCTCCAGTTCCTTGTCCTTACTTTTTAGATTGAATTTTATATAGCTCAGACTGGCCTTGAATGTGCTATATAGCATAGAGTAACCTTGAACTTGTGGTCTTCCTGCCTTTACCTCCAAGTGGCACCACAGGTGTGTTTTGCAGTGCTGGGGATCAAACCCAAGGCCCTGTGTGACCTAGACAAGCACACTACCAACTGAGCTCCATCCCTACTCCATTGTCCCAGCCAGCGTCCCCCTCTAGATTGCATTGTGGCGTATTTTCTGAGTATCGGTTTCCTACCCTGCTCTCTCCCGGCCATGGCATTCAGTAAGTCCTCCACAAGGGTCAGTTATATCTCACTGGACACTGAGCACTGTTAACCTGACTTGTCCTGGTTACATAGCAAGCCCTTCCCAGTATTTGAATGTCAGATAAGTAGTATCTGAGTGCTACTTGTAATTGGAAAAGTCAGCAGAAGTAAACTTAAGAGCATTTAGGCTTGAGTGTGCAGTTTAGTGGTAGAGTATTTCCCCTCATACTTAAGCTCTGGGTTCATTCACAGCACAGAAATCAAGCCTAAATTTACAGTACTAAAGAGTAGTGAAATTGGGGTTGTGCTAAATGGTTAAAAATTAATTTACAATTTTATAAAGATGGTAAAACTGAAAAGTTACATCTTTTATTATGAATTTCTTTCAAAAGGATGTTGCCTGGTGTTTATGTTTTCAGTCATTTTAAAAAAGATGTGACTTTAGTGGGGATGGACTCTTGGTAAAGTGTGTACTTATACTCGGTAATTGATTTAGTACTTCTGAATAGGATTTCTGTGGACTATTGGGAGAGAGTAAAGGGTATGTCCAAACTTAAGGAAAGTGCATTATCTAGACTGGATTTATTGGAGAAGGTTATTTAAAGAGGGAGACATGTGGAACATGCTAGGCGCGGGTTACAGGAAGGCCTTGACTGGCAGACCACAGCATCTGTCTGCCAGGTCCTCATTAGATGGTGTGGGGGTCTGCACTGCCTCTGAGCTGCATGCTCTACGGAGGTTCCCTGGGGATGTCTGCAAAGTGGAAAGGATGTGTCGAGAGCACGGGCAGCTGGCGAAGTGTGGGGTGGGGGGGAGAGACAGCGGCGTCAATCCTGCCTGTGGGGAGGGGGGTGACACAGGTGAGAGTTCATGCTAGAGCTCCTTCTGTCCCTGAAGGTGGCTTTCTTAAACCATCAGAGACACTAACACGGCCCCTCTTCCTAGGGCTACGATAATTCAGAAAGCAGTGTCCGGAAAGCTTGTGTCTTCTGCCTGGTAGCTGTCCATGCGGTGATTGGTGACGAACTCAAGCCACACCTCAGTCAACTCACTGGCAGTAAAGTAAGTAGCACTGAGGCTGGCAGCCGGGCAGCCGCCATGATGAGTCCTAGACTTAGTTCGATGAGTGGTAGGCGGTGAATTTGCTACTCAGCTTCTAGTGAATAGTCCTCTGAGCTTTCACTTGGCCTTTATTCCTCCAGCTGCCTTTTAGCTCTTCTCTGCTCCTACGGTCCGTACTGCATTACTAGCACCAACAGAGGTGGGGCGGTCAGGAGGCTGCTGTGAGTTAATACAGCTGACAGTCTCCCACCCCACACTTACATCCTGACCCTCCTCCCCGGGGAATGTTTAATGTTGTTGACCCTTGGGAGCCACCACCCAGCTCCCAAATAAAAACACAGACACTTGTTCTTACTTGTGAATGCCTACCCTGAGCTTGGCTTCTTTCTATCCTGACTACCTTTCGCCCCTGGGATTTTACCGTTCTAAACACCTCTCTGTGCTGCTTTTACTCTCTGTGGCTTTGCCCTGAAGCTGGGTGGCTGCCCTGGAGTCCTCCTCTCCTTCCCCTTCCCTCCTCCTTTTCTCTCCTATATGTTCTTTCTGCCTTCCAGCTCCACCTTCCTTTCTCCAGGCCAGCTGTTAACCACTGCGCTCTTTATTAGACCAGTCAGGTGTTTCAGGCAGGCACCGTGACACAGCTTCACAGAGTTAAACACATGCAGCATAAAAGAATG